>JAFEMH010002589.1:0-328602 GCA_022495995.1 Adenophora triphylla var. japonica
CGCTAATTTTAAACCCTTTTATGAGCACGGTTTTCCAACCAAATTTCCCTTTTAATGCATTATAATTATTGGCTATGAAAATGGAGACAAGTTTGCACTTTAATTAACATGATTGAAACCGTAAACCTAGATTTGCACACTCCAAACACAATGATGTTGGCTATGTGAAATGGGGTGAATCTTGTATGAACCATTTGTGTCTCTTAAAACTTGATCTTACCGTTATTGCTACTTGAAATTGAATGAAGTTCTTAATTTAATGGTGACCTCAATTTTCAATCCAAAGTAAGTAGATCACGCATACATCATGCTGTACACATTAAAAAAAATGCGTGGCTGATCTTGCATGTATGAACAAACTCACACCGCATTCGAGTGATGGTGGCTATGTTGAAAATGGGATAATCTTACATTAACTGGATTGAAAGCCTTGTTTTGAGTGAAAAACCAAAATTCAGAAATAGGAATGAAGTTTTTATGAACATAATACTCTTGGAGAGCGAATGAGTATTATGTCTGAGAACAAAATCAAATGAAATCACCACGAGGATTACAAGGCTATGAAATAGGCTCCAAGTTTAAAAGCCACAAGGCTCTGATAATAATTTCAAACTCAATCTAGTATATGAGTAGGCTACGGATACCAATTGTAGGAACATGCTAATCGATCCATTAACCATGAACCGAATTTCCACAATTAGATTCTATAGAAGTAGATAGGCAAGAAGATAGAAAAGAAGTGTTAATAATACGGAAGCTGTGGTACCTTGTAAATTTCATGATCATGTGTTCTTGATCTTGTTCTTGAATAAATGGAGAAAGTAGTGGAAGCGAGTAGATCTTCTAAATGATAAGTGCGCCTTGAATCTCTTTAATCTTCAATTCACTTAGTGAAGAGTTTATCTGGTGAGATGAGAAATGATGTAACTAGTAGATTCATAGGCTTGATGGATAGGCCTTTATATAGGAATCCAAGGGGCACTTCATTTAGAGACTACACCCTTTCATAAAGATGATGGTGTGAAGTTACCATTATGCCCATCATTTAATGGTACTTACACCTAATGGAATTCTACACATTTTGTCTATACTTTAACATTATTAAATGATTATAACAAATGAAATTAAATAACACATATTAATTAATCCATGTTCTAACAAAAAAATGATAAAGATAATGTGTTGTGAGTGTAAAAGTAAAATAGGAGAGAAAATGAGTGGAAAGAATAGTAAATTTAAAAAGTATTTTGAGTAAAGAGAAGTGGATCCCATTTTTATTTTGAAAAAATATAGATTATTGTAAAACGCCAAAAAAAATATTTTTTGATATATTTGTGAAACGGAGGGAGTATATCCCGTTCATTCGTTCGGCTTAATCCATAACAACTATTCACCTCATTTTTTCTTCTTTTTTATTTTTTTTCCAGTAAAATTGCAATGACTTTAGGTCCACATTAGCATAAATAGATTAGAGTTGACGTGTCAACGATAGGTGGAGGCGGACCCCACTCATTATCTATCTTCTCTTCTTTGGTCTTCTAGTAGTGAGGTTTAACTTTAAAAAATACTTCCTTCGACCCATTTTGACCCATTTTAAGGTTTTTGCTTTTCTTTTTTGAGTTGTCACACTTTTTTCTTTCTTATATATTTATATTCTTATCATCTTCATATATTTATAAAAAAATTACTCCCTCCGTCCCAAGAAATTCGTCACTTTTTACTCAAATTGGCGTCTCGTTTGAAGCGTCACCTTTCCTAAAATGAAAATGTTTTATTAATATTCTATTACACCAACTCACTATTCCCTCCACACGTTACTTCTCCAAAACATATTACATTCACAACACTTTTTAAATTTACTTATTTCCTCCATTAATTCTCTCTCTCCTTTCAAATTACAACCACTGATATTTTTCCTCCCATTTTTTTTTCTTAATTTAATTTGCGTCTTGAACAAAATGGCGGCACAATAGTTTTTTCTTGGGACGGTGGGAGTATTCATTATACCCTTATAATTTTAACGTATTCTACAAAAATCAATCGTTAAGCTTACTATTCCTCCCACTCATTCTCTCTCCATATTAAAAAACCAATCATTAACTACTATTCCTACTTCATATTACAAAAAACTACTCCCTCGTCAAGAGTCAGAAGGAAATGTTCCTTTTTAGGCGTCAGCATTTAAAAGAGTATGGCATGCAAAAAAGGAAAGTTTTTATTATTTTTATACTCTTTCTACCCCATGTTCCTCTCTCCTACTCTTTTGGCTTACTGGCATTCTATCTCCAACTATTCCCTCTCTTTCATTTCTCTCTCCTATTTAATTTTTCATACTCACAACATTTAATCTTTTTCTCTTTCTTACATCACTTTCCTTATTCATTTCTTAATTTCCGTGTTAGGAGGCAAAATTGCCCTTTCGGGCGGGACGGAGGGAGTATTCATTATACCCTTATAAAGTTAACATATTTACAAAAAATCCAATCATTAACTACTATTTCCTATCCCACATTTAATTTTTATTCATTGTTTTTAAAAAATTCTTAAGAAGCGTGAAACCCACCCCAAGAAACCTTGGTGTGGGACGGAGGGAGTATTACATTTAGTTTTATTCAGTTTTTATCATTAATCTCATTATCTTAATTAAATTATAAATTATTATTAATAACTTTTTATTACATTAACAATGATAATTTTAAGATTTTATTGAAATAATTAGATTGATATTATTGATCAATGTTCACTTGTGTTGATTATCAAAAATCAAATAAAATTATCTTTCTGAGACAAATAGTTATTTGTAATTTGTGGTTTGTCAATTTTTTTCTACAAAATTGTATAAAAAATAGATTTTATTATTTATTAGTTTTTTAATTACTAATCCATTTATTCAAACTATTATTATCTGATTATTATAAGTTGTAATTTGAGGCTTTCAAAAAAATTGTAAATTAAAAATATTAATTAATTTATGAGCTAAAACGGTGAAATAATTCTCGGCGATAGTCAGTTGAATCCCTTAAATTATAAAATAAGTAGCACTTATTTTTTAAAACATTCAGGTTTTTCCACTCGTATTAAAAATTGCAATTATTGCATGTGAAAAGTAGTTATGTACCTCACAAATAAATTGTTATCTAGATAATTAAATGCTTATACAATAGATATTTATCAATCATAAATATGGAGTATATAATTGATGAGTAAGTTTTGGGAGAAATCAGTTTCTCCATAAATTATAAAAAGTTCAATTTTTTTCAACTTGCAAGTATTTGACGAATATAGGAACAGTTTGAAAAAACTGGACTTTTTATAACTTAGGAAGAAACTAGTTTTCCCCAAAATATTGTGATAATTGATATACCAATACCACAAACAAAGTATCACCTTCTAACAATCTATAGACTATAGTATAAATGCAACCGGCTCATGAACAGTTCTTTGAACAGTGTTACTGGTCGAAATCTCCATTTTGCCCTCACTATTTTGTTCCTTTTCCATTTTGTTCTTAAAATTTTTATTTTTTAAAAAAAAATTTAAAACAAAAATTAAAAAAAAAAAAAAAAACGTGGCCTTGGACACGGGCTTAAGCTAGTCTTTTATATGACAAACGGAGCCCCACATATTTTATTCGGATGATTTTTTTGAAAAAAAATTGAAACTAATATTCAAATATATAACATATATATTTTTTTCAAATTTGTTTGATGAGTGGGTTATTTAATATTAAGTTTAATATTAAATAATAAAAAAATACAAAACCCAGAAAGAATAATAATAAAAAATATTACTCACATTTATTTTCTAGAAAGTAAATCCTCGGTGGATTGTTGGAATCAAATATAGAAAGAGAGAGAAAGGGAGAGGGGGGGGGGAGGATGTGTAGTGGGGGTGATGGGGGAAGGTGGCGAAGTGGTGGCACATTGGGGAGTAAAAAAAACCGGATTATTTTTCTCGTATTTATATTTTAAATTCATTTTAGTTATTTAAAATTAAAAATTAATATATATGATCCCTTCACAAAAAAAAACAAAAAAAAAACATTATAGAGTATATTATAGATTTAAATAATAGCTTCAATTAAATAAAAGAAGCATATCAATTGGATATATATGTAGCTGCAAAAACACATGATAATGTCATGTTCAAGTCAAATGCTTTTAAAACCGTTAAAAAATTGAGTCGGTCTCTGGAGAAACGCGTTTCTCCATAACTTATGGAGAAACGTGTTCTGGATATTCAGAAGTTATGGGATGAATATCCAGAAAAAAGATTTGGGGCCAAGGCCAAATTCTAAATTTCTGGATATCACTTTCATAAGGTTCTGAATATTCAGAACATTGAATATTGATATCGAGAAGTCTTGAGACGGATATCCAAAAAAAAAGATTTGAAGTCAAATCCAAGGCCAAGACCAAATTTATGATTCTGGATATCACTTTCATAAGGTTCTGATTATCCAGAACATTGAATAGTGATATCCAGAAGCTTTGGAACGGATATCCAGAAAAAAAAATTTGGGGCAAAGGCCAAGGCCAAATTTCTGATTCTGGATATCACTTTCATAAGGTTCTGGATATCCAGAAGCCTTGGGACAGATATCCAGAAACTTACAAAATGATATCCAAAAATTAGGGATATTGTTTAAAGAATCTTTAACTGTTTGTGGGTTTAGTTCAATTGATTGTAACAAGCAAGAAATCGAATTGGGGAAAGGTTGAATTCTGAAGAATCGATAGAAATTAGGGATTCTGAAGAAAACCAAAAGTTTCTCCAAAAGATTTCTTGGTTGGAATTAGCTGGCCACAATGATTAACAGAGAGCATGTTTGAATTAAAAGATAACGGTGCCGGAATTAAGAAGGAGATGACTTACCGGGTTTGGAGAGCTCGCATTCAGGGCAACTATACTGATGCCGCCGGTGGGAATCAAATCCCAAAAGGGAAAATGCTCATGACCATAGCGGTTAGTTATCTGGATAGTGGTTTGATTTACAAAAGGTTCTGAAAAAAACCCGTTATTGAGAGGAATTGGAGGTCGCCGGTTTAATTTTAAGGGAGAGTGAAGGTGAGGAACCGTGAGGGAGGGTTTATTCCGGCCAATTGGAGGGAGCGGGCTAGGTGAAGAAAACGATCGGGGCGGCAACAATGGTAATTGCGTTTAGAGAGAGAGAGAGAGAGGAGAGAGAGGGTGAACTTTGCGGATAGAGAGAGATAGGGAGTGTTAGAGAGAAAAACACGTTTCTCCATAAATTATGGAGAAACGCATTTCTCAGCAGATTTTGGCTAAAAAATTAACACCCCGTCATTTTGTTCACTCAATTGCAAGAAATTGTAGATGGTAGTATACCAATTGGCATGATTATATTCATGGGAACTTTATTGTAAATGTGAGCAAAAATCAAGAACCAAATTTAATTCATTAATTATATATATTTTGTAACCAATTAACTAATAAAAATTAACTAAAGTTTTGTAACATTGATCATATAATTGATTGATATATGAAGAAATTTCACTACTCTTGCTGAGTTCTCCTCCTCCTTTATCGTGAGTCGACGAGAACGCATCAGCAAAGCTGAATTCCGTACAACTCCTGCGCAAAAAATGAGCTAAAATTATATTTAATTTTTGGTCAAAAATGCAGTCAAGGTTCGTGGCTCAACTAGCTCGGGTGCATGTAGCGGGCCGCAGACTAGGGTGAATAGGTGTGCTGAGCGAATAGGTGTGCTGGGTGAATGGGTACAATGGGCGGATGTGTCCATTCGAATGGACATGGTTCGATTCAGATGGAGGATCATCGTCTACTCGAATGGGCGTGGGTTGTTACGCTCAATCTGATGCCTTGATCACGATCAAATTGGACGGTCCAGATTCATCCGATCTGAATTGTGTTTATTACCTAAAAGACATCACAACTCTTTGAAAACTATTAAAGGGCCCCCTGGTTTGACAAATTCATTCATTCAATAGAAATTTAGAGAGAGAGAGAGAGAGAGAGAGAGAGAGAGAGAGAGAGAGAGAGAGAGAGAGAGAGAGAGAGAGAGAGAGATCATATTGAAGCATAAATTCCTTTCAATTTAAGAAGTTCCAAACATTCAGATTTGTTCGCCGAAGTCATTAATTTGGAGTGATTCTATTGACGACAGTTAAAGTCGTTGCATATTAGAAGAAGATTGTCAGTAACCTTTATCACCATTGCGGGGCAATTACTTTTTACAGAGATTGTCAAACACAAGCCTCGACTTTCCACATTCTAGTTTCATTTATTTTGACTTTTATTTATTTTCAGTTAATTCTTTAAAAAAATCTTTTCGAATTTTCGTTATTTTCCTAACAATCGTAAGATGTAATTTACATTTTTTTTAAGGAAATAACAATTGAAAACAAAATCTCTCTGTCATCCGGGGCTATACCCCATCAACAGTCAACTGTAACGAAACAGATGGTTGCACATGCTCCTGCTTCGAATTACCCAAGACTTGGCAAGTAACTAACGAAGTTCGAAGGGGGTGGACTTCAAAAGTTGACAACAAATGATGTTGTACTCTTTGACCACCCTCATTTTGAAGAAGTTGCAAGAAGAGGACAACCCTGCAATACAGGATGATGATCCTGACTAGACGTGTCCATCCGGTTAAAACCGACGGTTAACGGTTATAACTGCCGGTTAAAAAATCCGTTAAGTCCTAACCGTAACCTAACCGTTAACCGTGTACTAATGGTTACGGTTATACGGTTAACGGTTATATCCGGTTATCACGGTTAACACGGTTAAAAATGGACCTTTTTTTCAGATTAGTCCTTTTAACGAAATAGTTAACAGTTTCTGTTAACTTTTGTAATGTATATCCCTTTTTTTTTTTTTTGAATAAAGAATACTATTTGAGATGTTAGTTATTAGTGATTTTTTTTGGAAAAAGTTATATAAAAAAAGTTAAGAATTTTTAAATAAATGAAATTTTAACGGAAAGTGTGTTTAACAGATTTTTTAACAGTTTTTTTTATTTATTTGTTTTTTGGTTAAGCAAAGCTATTTGAGAAATATTTCTTTCAAAAACAGTTTTTAACATTTTTTTTTTAAGAAAACAGTTAACTTTTTAACAGATTTTTAACTAGTTCTATAAAAAAGTTAACTTTTTTTTTTTAAATTTTTTTTTTTTGGATAAAGAAGACCATTTTAGACTTTTGTTTACTACATACATTTTTTGCAAAAAGTTATATAAAAAAAGTTATGAATTTTGAAAGAAATAAAACATAACTTTTTTTAAAATAAACGAAAGTATATAAAAGAAAAAGGGACGGTACCCTTAAATTTTATTAATTAAATAAAATTACAAAGAGGTGGACAACCAATCTTACCCTTTTATAATTAAGGGGGGACATTTAGGAGCCTTTACCTCAACCTAACTATTACAATTCACTACTACATTTAAAGTCTAATGCAACGCCTAAATTTGTTGCCATAGAGGCCAATCCTTGTTGCATTAGCTCTAATGCAACGTCAGAGGACCCTCGCATTCTGTCCCGTGGCATCAGGTCTAATGCAACGAAGAACTAATCTAATGCAACGACATTTTCATTGTGTTGCATTAGAGTGACATCTAATGCAACGGGCCGTTTGGTGAAATAATGCAACGGTAATTCTCTAATGCAACGATAATGATATATAATGCAACGGCTCGTTTGGTGAAATAAAGCAACGATTCTTTTCTAATGCAACGACTTGTTAGGTAAAATAAAGCAACAGTCCTTTTCTAATGCAACGGCTTACATATAGGTAATAATAATAATAATATTAATTTAATATTTTAATATAATATACTAATGATAATATTCAATAAATAATAAAAGATGATATTGACAATAAAAACTTAAATGTATAAAAAGTAACATTTCATGTTTCGTGTCCAAAAAGACACATTACATAAATAAGTAACATGATCTAACAAGTTTCATGCCCAAAACCCAAACGACATAATGTTATAATGTTCCATCTCTCGATAACAAGTCTAGTTTAACTACAACCCACAAAATGATATAAAAACAAAAAACAGGCTCCACCATCTCATTGATTATTCTTCATATCCATTTGATGCGTTACATTTGTTCAAAAATATAGTAGTGTCATTACTCTCCTTTGATTTGGCATCAGGATTATCATTGAGAAGGAGGCCAAGGAGCTGAGATTGCAGAGAATTATCAGAATGGCCAAGTTGTCAAACCTGTCTTTAGTGATACCAAAGGCCTGGTCAGACCAGCACCAAACAATCCCCCAAGGACATTGCCTCCATTAGATATGGAAATGAGGGTTGCAAATAAAGTTGCTTCCATTCCCTCTGGACATAATCTTGCTACCAAGACAAGAACAGGCATGCACGAGGCCTGCAATAGGATAGTGATTATTCTACATCAAATCAGCACAAGGGATTGTTTTTCCTTTGTAACATGAAAATACAGCTTTTCCTTTGTAAAGATAATATATATATGGAAATAGATTACCTGACCAATAACTGTTAATCCCCAATAGCGAACCACTCGTCACTAATACCAAACTGCCGATTTAGTTCAGTCACGAGAAAAACCTATGGTAAAACATGGAACTCCACTCACAAGCTGCAACTTTTCTTCACACTATTAAGTAAGAAGAAACTTGGCGGAAAGGGAAAAATATAACAGTCTAGCTGGAAAATAAATGAGGTAATCTTCTGAAAGGGTTCACAGCAATTAAAATGCTCCCTGTATACGTCTGTTGGAGGAATTGAGTTCATTAAAAATAAAAAGGTTTGGTCTACAGACTCTACAGAAACAACAAAAAAGAGGTCTATCCATGCCAGTTGCAATCAAGAGGGAAACAGAATAAACTCACGTATATTTCATCGATATCATATCTAGATCTTAAATTACTCAGAACTCCTGGTTCATGCAAATAAGCGAGCTTTGTCATGTCATCCACTCCACATGGTGGTGCTTCAGCATCTTTGGGGTATACATTTGAAGACTTGGCAACAACCTATAATCATTTTTGAAAATGAAAAATGGGTCCGAAATTAGCAAATTTGTTGCTACAAAATAAAAAGGCTATCTAGAAACAAATAATGGAGTTACAAACAGATGGGGGGGCAGAGTTCATTGCTTTTTCCGATGTAACACCCATATTTACATCAGTTGCCAACAAATAGATTTTTAAGGAATACTCACTGTCTTCCGTAAAGTAGTGAGAATCTTAATGTCATCACCACTGACACCAGCAACTTCTCCATCTATTCAAGCCTCGTCAGGGTCCTCCACCCAAACAAGTGATCCAACCCCTAAGCTGACTGAAGCAGCCAGCAAACGAACATAGCATTTTGATATTAATCATCATTACAAACATCATAGCAAGAAAAAGTACACTACTACAACACGTACAACATTTAAACAAAGACAGAACAGGTGTATCATGTATGGGCATATGGTACATGGAAAAGTTTTAAGGACATGTATGTATTTGAACTGGTATGATGGTTAACTCTCCTTTGTATGCGCACTCCTCATTCTTTCTAACCAATGTAATACTTGTGCATACTACAAAAATGAATCTCTACATGTGTCCTAAAGAAGAGACACATAAGTAAAGGGCCTTAAACAAGCTTCTTATTCACATGGGGCAGGTATCATGTTAAGTGGTCAACTAGTCTGAATCTAAATTAGAGAGGGGGGGAGAGAGAGAGCAAAGATTTTGGCATGTCAAAGAAGTCTCAATATAGTGATGAAAGTGACACCAGCCACATTCGCGATACATAGCCTTCCAAGAAGTTTTTCTGCTACCCTAGGTCACAAATCAAGACTTAATGACTAAAAAAATAGAATTATAAATGGAGAGTGATTACTTATGCAAGATTCAAATGCAACAAGATGTCAGAAGTATCTAAGAATAGACAATGAATGCCCTTCATTGTCTTTTGAGTAAACACTTCCCCTCACGTGAAACCCGAAGTTAAAGAGCAGTGGTTGCATGAAAGAAAAAAGAAAAGGAAAATTTTGATTCACAATTAGCTAAACTAGCTAAAAGTTGGTAAAGAGAAAGCCTAATATGAGTACCACATCAACAATCTGTTCCCAATGTCCATAGAAACACCTAGTGGCTAATACATATATGCTCAGCATTCTCATTCATCAAAAGGGAAATGTTAGTATCTTCAAAAGCCAGATAGAACATAATTATTCCTTCCATCGCCCAAAAAGGAGTCGCGTTTTTAAGCACTTTTTGCATTTCCTCATTTGTCTAATCCACGTTGTCCTCTTAAACATTTCCTTCCATGTACCAAATTTTATTAGAGATTTTTCGCTAGAGCATTTTATGAAGATCACATCAGTTTATACTCTATTTTTAGAAGTATACCTCTCTTTTGGAACCAAAAAAAAAATTGTATGTATTTACCACCAAAACAATATCAATAATAGCACAACAGATAAATTAGCAATATGATAAACTAATATTGTCCCTAACAATTCTATTAGCCGAATGCCAAATGCTACACTAAGAACAGCTAACTGCCTAATGAACTCCCCCCCCCCCAGAAAAATTGTTATCCAACTAACAATTCCTACGAAGTCACACATACTAATCATGCAACTCAACTCCTACCTTCTACGCAGCTTCATTGCCTAAACTGCTCAGAAAAGTTAATTTCAACTCATTTACACAAAATATCCAATACAATCATTTCCAAAAATTATCAACCAAGTTTCAATTAACACATTCGTAGATCAACCATTCATGAACCCCAGTCAATAACAATTCATTTCATAGTCCAAGATAACAAACGGAGATCATTCAAAATCATTTCTCAACAGCAACAAAATAAATATAATAAATAACAAATTTACATACCATATTTAACAACTCCGACCAGATCGTAAAACCGACAATGCTTCAATCGACGAACCAATCCAAACAACGACTAAACTTTTTCAGTAAATGCAAACTCAAATCCAAATTCAATTCAATGATCCACACTGTATCAAGTCATTACACCAAACAAACGAACTGATCTTCGTTTTAAATTTCCTTCGAGCTCAATAAATCATCAAAAATATATATATATAAACAAAAATCGTAACAATAAAAAGCGAAGATCAGAAAGTAAAGAATGAGCTTTGTACTGATTGAAAATGGCTAAAACCCTTTGCGTTTGCTTCGCTGCGCAAAAATCCGAATTCAGAATTTAAACCCTAATTCAGCAAAATATTCTAATTAAGTAAAAATCAAGAAATTAATACCTGGGTGGGCGAGGTTGAGAGCGTCGGCTAGAGAGAGGAGGGAAAGAGACTAGGAGGAGAGAGAAAGAAGGCGCTTGAGAGTGGATGCGTCTTGGTATGAAATGGCGTCGGAGAATCGGTTTAGGTGTTCTGTAATTCTTCTCCGTGTGTGTGTTTTTATTCGGTACAGATTTTGGGGGAAGATGAGAGTACGCCCGGAATGGGGAGATGAGAGTACGCCAGGAAAAATGGAAAAGAGATTTCAACTTTTCATTCATTTTGTGGGAAAAAAAAGGGGGGAAACTGAAAAATAATCAAACGAAATTTTGGTTCAAAATTTCGAACTCCATCAGTGATCGGTCTATTTGGAGCCAATTTTTAGGGACTAACTATATTTTTGGAGCCAATTATTTTTGGGACTAACTTTTTAACAGTTTTTTGAAAAAATAGTTAACTTTTTAACAGTTTCTGTTAAGTTCTATACTGTATATTAACAATTTTCTTTTCAATTTTTTTTATAAAGAATACTATTTTAGATGTTGGTTAGTCCTTAAATTTAGTGCAAAACGTTATATAAAAACAGTTATGAATTTTGAAAAAAAAAAAGAAACTTAACTTTTTTTTTTATTTTCAAATTGGGTTTTTAAAATAAATTTTTAACAGAATTAAAAATAGTTACGAAAAAAATAATTTTCTAACAGTTTTAGAATAAAAAAGTTAACTTTTAACAGTTTTTTGAAAAAACAGTTAACTTTTTGAATAAAAAAATTAACTTTTTAACAGAATTAAAAACAGTTTTGATTTAGGTATAGTGATGGTAATAATAGTAGTGGTAGTGGTAGTTGTGGTAGTGGTAGTGATAGTAGTGATAGTAGTGGTGATGGTAGTAGTAGCAGTAGTGGTGGTGGTAGTGGTGATAGTAGTAGTGGTAGTAGTAGTAGTGGTGGTAGTGGTGGTAGTAGTGGTGGTGGTAGTAGTGGTAGTAGTAGTAGTGGTAGTAGTGGTGGTACTGGTGATAGTGGTGGTGGTAGTAGTGATAGTGATAGTGGTAGTAGTGGTAGTAGTAGTGGTGGTAGTGGTAGTGGTGCTGGTGGTGGTGGTAGTAGCAGTGGTAGTGGTAGTAGTAGTAGTGGTGGTAGTAGAAGTAGTGATAGTAGTAGTAGTAGTAATAGTAGTAGTGGTAGTAGTAGTGGTAGTAGTGGTGGTAGTAGTGATAGTGTTAGTAGTGGTGGTGGTAGTAGTGGTAGTGGTAGTAGTGGTAGTAGTGGTGGTAGTAGTAGTAGTGGTAGTAGTATTAGTGGTGATAGTGGTAGTAGTGGTGGTAGTAGTAGTAGTGGTGGTAGTAGTAGTAGTGGTAGTAGTGGTAGTGGTGGTAGTGGTAGTAGTGGTAGTGGTAGTGGTGGTAGTAGTAGTAGTGATAGTAGTGGTAGTGGTAGTAGTGGTGGTGGTAGTAGTAGTGGTAGTAGTGGTAGTAGTGGTGGTGCTAGTAGTAGTAGTAGTAGTGGTAGTGGTAATAGTGGTGGTGGTGGTGTAACTTTTTAACAGAAACTGTTAAAAAGTTAACTATTTTTTCAAAAAATTGTTAAAAGTTAATTTTTTTATTCAAAAACTCATGAAAATTAACTTATTTCGTAACTGTTTTTAATTCTGTTAAAAATTTCTTTTAAAAACTTAATTTGAAGAAAAAAAGAAAAAAAAGTTAAGTTTTGTTTCTTTCAAAATTCATAACTTTTTTATATAACTTTTTGCAAAAAATGTATGTAGTAAATAAAAGTCTAAAATAGTCTTCTTTATCAAAAAAAAAAAAAAATTGAAAAAAAAAGTTAACTTTTTAATAGAACTTAATGCAAGGGTGTTATTGAAGGCGTTGCATTAGTAATATAGGAATTGCATTAGAAGGATATAATGTAACGCCAAGTAACTTAATGCAATGGTGTTATTGAAGGCGTTGCATTAGAATATAGCAATTGCATTAGAAGGATATAATGCAACGCCTATGTAACTTAATGCAAGGGCTTTATTGATGGCGTTGCATTAGTAGAATCTAATGTAACGCCTAGAAACCTAAGGCAACGCAAAGGACATAGCCGTTGTAATAGCTCAAATAAACTGTTGCATTGATGAAATAATGCAACGCCATTCTAAAGCATCGTTGCATTTGTTGAATTTTATGCGTTACATTTGTTCAAAAATGTAGTAGTGATTCAATAAAAATAAACCTAATCTAAAAAATTAAAATTAAAAACTAATCTAATCCTAACTAGTCACTTCCCGTAGAGTCATTCACATCGTATTGATATTTTGGATCAAGTGTATCCTCTTCATAAGACATATCTTGTTCTCTCTTTTCCGATCTAACCCAATCCCCAAGTAATAGTTGATTTTCCAAGTTTTCAACCGTTAGTTGGGAACGTCTTTCATCCAAAACATTTACTTCAATGCTAAATGCGAATTCGACCGCCACCGTTGACGCGGGAGAAGCTAAGACTTTTTACAATTATAGAGAGTATCGGATAACTTTCGTTCCTTCTTGACCACCACTTTAAAACATAAAAATCATTTGGATTATCACTACTTTGATCCCATTCAAAAGTAGTGTTGAAATATGTTTTTAACTCCAAGGGAATGTTAGAGGAAGAAGAAGTCCCTACTCGAGGACGTTTCTTTTTGCTATACAAATTAGCAAAAAAATGATACGGATCCGCCTCAACTAAATCACCACCAACATCTTGAGAAGAAGTAGAGTCAACATTTTGAGAAGGATTTCCATTAATTACATTATATTCGTTAAAAAGAGACACTAAATCATTTTTTGTAGTAGCAACAATATTCGACGGAGTTTCATTATCACCGTCAAATTCGGGGTATAAATTCAAATAATAAAAAACTAAAATTGTTTCCAACTCCTCTAATTTAACACGGGGATCTAATACTTTTGCAACAAAAAATAAAGACGGAATAATGGCAAAATATTTAATCCACTTTTATCTCATGAAAAAAATGCAATCTTTTAAAACATAACAATCTTTTAAATTATTAAAACTAGTAACAATTGCAACACATTGCTCAAGAACCAAAATGGAAGTTGGATAATAAACTCCCAATAATGCCAAAGTAGCGGTGTTAATTTTTTTTAGCAATTTACACAAATTAGTGCATGCATTCCATTGATAAGCAAATAAAGGTTGATTATTACCAAGTGTAGCAAAAAAATCCATAAGAAGCTATTTATACTCAAAACCATCTTTTAACATTTTATAGGTGGAATTTCACATAGTTGAAACATTGGAAGTAAAATAGTTGTCACCAAGATTTTGATTTCTTAAAAACTTAATCCATTTTTTTGTAACACTATTTCTTCTAGAAATATATTCAAGAGCCCCTCTAATTGGGGAAACATGTTCTTCTAATGCATGCAAACCATCTTTAACACATAAATTAATAATATGACATAAACATCTAATATGAAAAAACTTACCACCAAATGACGGTTGACAAACTCTAATCAAATCCGGTAAACTAGCGGTATTAGCACTAGCATTATCAAAAGAAATAGTAAATATTTTATTCGTAATCTTATATTTTAAAAAAATTCCACGCAACTTTGAACAAATTGCTTCGGCGGTATGGGGGGATCAAAATTTTCATATGCAATTAATCTTTTTTGGATAGTCCAAGAATAATCTATCCAATGGCAAGTAACACCTAAATAACTATTTCTTTGCCAATGATCACTCCAACCATCGGCACAAATTGAAACTTTGTTTGGTAAATTTGATAAAACCTCAATTAAAGTTTTTTGATATGTCAACACCACCTTATGAATATCACGTACGAGAGTCGAACGTGGTACTCTTGAGGCGGCGGGATTTAAAGAAAGTCGTATAAATCTTTCATAAAATTCATCATCCGCAAAGTTAAAAGCAAGTCCTTTAACACAAACAAATTTGGCCAATTCTTGCCTATAAATGACCTTATTAAATTTAAATAGGACGGAAGACGAACCGGTTAACCGCCGATTTCGGTTAAGCCAGTTACGGTTACCACGGTTGACGGTTTTGACCAGTTAGTTGACCGGTTAATAACCTCCGGTTTGCCGATTTCGGTTAGATTTTGGACACGTCTAATCCTGACCCGCAAAGGCGGATAGCCAAACAGGCTTGGGATCATGGGAATGTCATATGTAAAATGTACATATTGAGTGGGCTAAATGATGCACTTTACCGAGAGCATTGTCTTGTTAAGACAGCCAAGGAGTTGTGCAAATCTTTGGAACGGGTCTATATGATTTAAGAGACTGGCTGCAGAAATCAAGTCAATGTCATTGAAAGACTGAATGAACTTGATTTAGCAGCGATGGTATGTGAAGCCAAGTTGGAAGACAAACCAAGAGAATATTGGATAGACACCGGAGCTATCCGCTACATATGTGCTGATAAGGAGAGCTTTTTATCATACACTCATATCAATGGAAGGAAGGTATATATGGGAAACTCTGCAACTTCCAATGTCGTAGGACTTGGAAAGGTTGTGCTAAAAATGACTTTCAGCGAACTGACGCTCTTGGATGTGTTGCATGTCTCATACATTCGCAAGAACCTTGTGTCCGGATCCTTGTTGAACAATGCTGGTTTTAGACTAGTATTTGAAAACAATAAGTTTGCTATGACCAAATGTAGTCAATTCATTGGAAATGGGTACCTTGATAAAGTTCTTTTCAAAATGAATGTAATAAATATTATTCGCCTTGAGTCGAAGACTAAAAGTGTTTCTTATGTTTACTTGTTGTAGAGTCCTAATTTATTGCAGGATATATTAGGTCACGTGAATTTCAACACAATTAAGAAGTTAGTAAGTTAAGAATTAATTTCTATGAATAATTTCGACTCGACTTGCGATGAAGCGAAGATGACTAAGTCATCATTTTCCTCAGTAATAAGAAACACGACACCTATTGAATTAGTTCACACAAATATATGTGATCTAAAGTATATGCAAACTCGAGGAGGGAAAAAGTACTTCATTACTTTTATAGATGATAGCACAAGATATTCCTATTTATATCTATTGAAAAGTTAAGATGAAGCCTTGGGAGCTTTCCGGACTTATAAGAATAAAGTTGAGAATCAACTTAATGTAAAGATTAAGAAGATTCAAAGCGATACAGGAGGATAATATGTAGCGCTGTTTGAAGATGTATGTTGGGAATCTAGCATTATTCATCAAATGACGGCTCCGTATACACCCCAGTCTAACAGAGTAGTTGAACGCAAGTATCATACTCTTAAGGAGGTGATGAATGCAATGTTCATAAGCTCTGTCTTACCCAACAACTTGTGGGGGAAGCAATACTCTCGTCCAACTACATTCTTAATAAGATACCTAAGAAAGAAATTGATAAGACTCCTTACGAATTATGACATAATCGTAAGCCGTGTTATAAATACCTTAAAGTATGGGAGTGTCTAGCTAAGGTTGAAGTACCTAAGCCAAAGCAAGTCAAGATTGGTCCAAAGACGATAGACTGCATTTTCATTGGATATGCAGGCAATAACAGTGCCTATCGGTTTATAGTGTTGTAGCGATGCGTGAATTTTTCGAATAACAGAGTCGCCACTTATTATTTATTTAGGAAAACAATAAGAAAAACCTTAAAAAGAGATTTGAGGGTTCGGGGGTTAAGTTATCGAATGGGTAGGTCGAGGAGTATCCATTACACCCAATCCGGAGATCGGTCTTGCCAATTGAGTATTATCAATCTTTTTAATTACTAATTAAATAAAGAACAAGAAAATCCTAATTAATTTCTTGATTAGGAATGTCGGATTGTACGCTTCGAGATCGCCTTCATCGATTGAAGGGACTCTAGGCTAATCCTTTTGATGGGATTACACCACTCTAAAAGCCAATAGAGAGAGATTAAGAAGAAAAGAGTAAAAGAATAGGAGTTTACCTAGTTTAGTGAGGATTTGATTTAGAACGTGGTTCTAAGATGTTTTCTCGATCGAGAAGTGATTTGGGCAGAGTTTCGACTCAATATGAGAGTCAAATCTTGATGCGGACAGAGCTTCGCCTCAATCCTTGATTCGGGTTTGGATGTTTGTTGATCAAAAGGGTTGATAAACAAACTTTAGGTGATTTTAGGGAGGTTTTGTGAGTGATTTGAAGGAATCTTTCGTGGATAGAAACAAACAAATTGTGTGTGTTGTGTGAAATCCTGGACCCCTGAAACAGTGGAAGTCACCAAGTATTTATAGGGGTTTAAGAGGTAGAGGTGGAGAGGTAAAACACTCCTAGGAAGCTTCCAGAACTCAATTCTGATTGGAGAACCAGATTAGATGAGGTTTATCAAGAAAAGAGGTTGAAACGGAGAAGGAGAGTGATTTCTGCACATCCTGTCGAGGGGATATCTCGCGCGAGACACATATGTCTCGTGCGAGACAACTAGTCTTTTGACCATTTTGCCCTCTTCAGTTATTCCGTTAGTCAGTTAGGTCCCAAAACTAACGAGGTTAGTTAGAAACTTAACGAAACATGACGAAACTGATATGCTTTCATCAAAACATAAAAGAGAGACGAAGAGTAGTGTAATCATGAATTATTGGTTCAGAATGGGGTGTCTACAGAGCCCCTCGGCGACAGGTCTTATGAAAGAAGAAGTGTCGTCGATAGAAAAGACATCATTCTGAACATTGGGATGGTCGTGCCGCACGGCTGCCTACGTATCTCTAAGAGAGAATCAGACCAAACGTAGTTCGACTCCAAAACACTAAAAAGGCTATTTTAGGTATTTTGAAAAGCATTTTTGAAAATCGAAGAGGGATTTTTTTGAAAAGGTAAAATCATACTGAGGAATCAAAAGACTTGACCCAATTCTGAAGATACCTGTTTGTTGATGAAGTTGTTGAAGTGTGCCGCCCGAGGCTCACTGACGTTGCTGTTGAGTTGCCGAGGTCACTGACTTGAAGTTTCTTTGCCGTCACAGACTTTGAAGTTGTCGCCGAGGTCACGGACTTGAAGTTTGCTGCCGTCACAGACTTTGAAGTTGTCGCCGAGGTCACGGACTTGAAGTTTCTTTGCCCGTCACGTAATTTGAAGTTGTCGCCGAGGTCACGGACTTGAAGTTTCTTTGCCGTCACAGGCTTTGAAGTTGTCGCCGAGGTCACGGACTTGAAGTTGCTGTCGTCACAGACTTTGCTGGTGTCGCCGAGGTCACGGACTTGAAGTTTGCTGCCGTCACAGACTTTGAAGTTGTTGCCGAGGTCACGGACTTGAAGTTGTCGGTTGAGGTGGAGGTTCTGTCGGCCCCTGTAATGCAAGGATATATGCATGCTGGTCTCGGATAGACCCGAATGATTCTTACCTTTGTGTACCTGCTAGCACATAAAGATTCCAAGTAGATTTTTTTTTTTTTTAGATTTTAGTTGTTTGACTGGACTTACGTGGTGGTGCTCACGTCTGTTCGTGTAATGGCCGATCGGTCGTTTTGGTGGTGAGTTTATGTATGAGTATATGGTATATGGAAATGTAGGGGCATTTGTATAGATCGATATTTGAGAGGGGTGAAATATATGAGTGAACTTGTGTTTGACTAGTTGGGACCAAATCAGGTTTATGCAGAATCTGTTGCTAGTCAGCGAGAGTACTGTACTTGTTTCTTCATTGTTGATTCTCCCTTGAGTCGTGTCTCTAGGAGGCAAACGACTACAAATCTGTAGACTGTCGTAATGGCTTTATGTCCAAGGCCCTTTGGTGTCTCAAGCCCCAAGATGCTTGCCAGTGGTAGATGACTTTGTGAACAGGCTTGTGAAGCTGTTCTATTGATTTGAAGGTGATCGAAGAAGACTCTCCTTGTAACTTTGATTTGAAGAAGATCGAATGATGTTCGATGAAGAAGGTTGAAGAATACTCTCCCTTTGACCTTTGATTTTTTATTTTTTTTTCTTAGTGCGCACCCTGGTTTTTGCCTAGACCGCCCTTTCGGGTTTTCAATCTAGCGGGCATCTCTTTTGCGTCTTTTTTTTTCATTTTTTTTTGAATAGTATGTAACTCGAAGAGAAATTAGAGAGAGAAAATCTTATTGAGGAGAGAGAGATGAGATTTCAAGTTAGTTGAGGAGAGACGGACTCTATTCATTGGAAGGTGATCCAAGCATTGATTTTTTGGAGAAGTGTATTCTCTAATGATGAGAGTGAGAAGCAACGAGGAAAGCCCCTAATGCAGATTTGATTATATTGAAGAGTTGAAGTAGAGATTGACTGGGGAAGGAAAGGTGAGGAAGCCCCAATTTTGATGCTTGGATTTCAAGAGTGTGTATGAGAGTGGCTAACAGGAAGCCCCTAGACTCAACAAAGAATGCTACATGGCTCAAAGGTCTAGAAAAGTTGTTCTACTTTTAATGGACCTTGCTTCATCTAGAAATTTCTAAACAAGATTGAGGAGAAAGCCAATCATTAGTATGACTTAAGGGTAAACATTTTTCTTGATACTGAAAGTCTTCTTCACTTGATGTAGGAGGATTTTGAGGAATCCTCTTTTCTTTTGTTGGTATCACTTGACTCCTCTTCTTTGTGGGAGAGTCCTTCTTGCCTTTATTGAAATTCCATCCTTGTTGTGGGGGCGATGAAGGCTTGAGAGTTTTTTTTTTTTTCGATGCTCTATATTTGCCTAGGACGAATTGAGGAGTTTCGTCCTAGCGAGCTTTTTTTTTTTTTTTTTTTTTGTACTCTCAAAGCCTTGAGTTGAGTAGCCCCACTTTTCTTTGGATGAATGTTGACAGCAGCACCTTTGGCTTTCTTCGCTTGTTGGTCTCTAACTTTCAGTAGGGGTAATGTTTAACCCTTAAGCCTCCTAATGATAACTTGCTTTTTAAAGTCACTTAGAAGTTTCTATTTTTGCGATGATTTAGGGAATGGAAGGTCCATTATTTTGCATGAGTTGAATGATATTCATGAGGTAGAACAACTTTAGGAAAAGTGTTTAGGAAAAGAAATTACTTTAATTTATTGAGAAATTTAAGAACAGACTCGATAGTTTAGAAGACACAAACTAGAGAAGGTGAGGAGTACTAGAAAGACCAAACGACTCTTCGAGTTCATACTTAGAAATTTAAAACCTAATCTACTTCTATCAAAGGAGAAAGGGAGAGGATAGTGGTAGCCCCAAAGTGGTAAGTGTAGATTTCTTCTTGGAGCTTCATCTTCTTCATGGATTGCGAGGGAGAGGATTGGTGATGACGTTGGGACGTTCTAGATCTCCATTATCAAAGAGGTCTTGTATGATGTCCTTCAAGTGGTGGCAGGAGTTGGTGTCATGGCCGGTGAAGTTGTGGTACTTGCAGAATAAGTGATGAGCATGATTCGGACCCATATCCTTCGGAGGACCACCTTCCCTTGGTTTGATTTTTTCATTCTGGACAAGCACATCGAAGAGTTCTTCTTGAGTGATTCCTTCAATTTTGTCGTAGTGCCTCTTTTTCTTTTCGGGAGGAGGGACAACGAGAATCACTTTCCGGTGTTGGGGCGGCTGAGTGCAATAGCGTTGACTGAAGCATCCTTACTTGTGGTGGGCTTGTTGTAGCGGAAAGTACTTTCCTTCTTTTTGCTTTTTAGGAAGTCGTCAACCCTAATTCCGGACTCGAGGAGTTCATTGAAACTAGGAAAGTATTTACCGGCGAGCTTCTCTTGAAATTCATCACGAAGGCATTGAAGGAAGATGTGGATTTGCTCTTTGGGAGTAGGCCTTTCGACAATTTCAGTAAGTTTGAGTCTCCATCTTCTAGCAAATTCAGCAAAGGACTCATTTGCATGTTGCTTGGTTTGTTCAAGATCCCTCCTAGTAGGGCGGTAAGTGGAGTTGTCTTCAAACTGCCTTTGGAAGACCAAACATGCGGATGACCAACCAAGCCTTGTAGTCGTAGGAAGAGACATGTACCAATCCCTTGCAGCACCTTCTAAAGTTTGAGGAAAGCATTGGGCCAAGATTGTGTTATCAACGCCCATTGGAAGCATGGCCCAAGTGTAGATCTCAACATGAGCTCGAGGACGTAGTACCATTGAACTTGGCAATATCGGGTGTCTTGTACTTGCGAGGAAACTTGGTGATGGATTGTTGAAGAGCATCGGGATCAAATGGAACGAATGACCCCTTGGAAGTGTCAAGAGTCGCAAGCTTCTTCTCGAGGTAGTTCTTAGTAACATGGTCACCAAGTTTAGTAGTTTCACCACTGCCTTCTTTCTTGGTTTTAGTGTCCTTGGAGGTATGTCCTTCGTCATCGGAGGATGATGAGGAAGAGGATGAATCGGATTCTTCCTTTTTCTTGCTTGACTTCTTGGTTTTCTTATTCACTTTGGTGTAGGATTCCTCTTCATCGGAGGAGGATTCCACTTTCTGCTTTTGCTTTCTTCCTTTCTTGACTTTCAAATCGTTGAGTTCTTTCATGAGGGCGGCCATTTGGGCGTTTTGTTCATCAATTTGCTTACTTTGTTCATCCAACCTAGTCATGGCTTTGATGAGTTGGATCTTAGCATCGTTGAAATCAGCCTCGGTGGTAGAAGGAGAAGCAGACATCGTGTCGAGCTTTGACGAAGAACCTAGACGTGTAGCAACCGTGTTAAACCATGATCGAGTCCCAACAAGTCGGCTGAATAGGGTGAATGAAGGCTTGAAGGTTTGAATATTTTGGCCAAAACACGAAAAGATCGAACACTTATCTCGTACGAGACAAGTAGTCTCGCGCGAGACTTCACCACGGAAAGTCACAATTTTCTGATTTTAATCCTAATTTTGGTCGGACGGAAAATCCGTTTTGGGGGTTTCTAAAGTTCAAGAACCAAACCTAGGGACCTAGGGGTCGGAGTAATCCAAAGTAACATCAAGTTTTGTGCAATAATTTTGATGAGAACATTTTCTCTTTTTAGGGGCAAATCCGAAGGGACAACCGTAGGGACGTTTCCGAAGGGACAATTCCGAAGCGACAATTTATTGATTTCTTTTCCGTGGATTATTGCACAAAACGATCTTGACAAGGGATTACAAGGACTCCAAGATCAAACCGACCGGTCAAGGAGTGTCTTAAAAAGTCAATCTACATGAAATGTGGCGATGCAGGGCTGAAAGGCTAGGCTCCCCGCGATATGACAATCTAGGTGGATTGAATACGCAGAGTGGGATTGTCCAACTTCGGAGAGACCGGCGACTAGGTGGTTACCGTCATCCGTCCTTAGTGTGGGTCCCGGGTTTATAGAGGGTATGCAGTGCAATGACAGTTATAAGATGAGTGCGCGTGTGTGATAGTCAATCTAGGTGATAGAGTAAAATAGAAAGTTTTTTTTTTTGAAAACAAAAGAAAACAGATAATGGCCGCACCAAGTGGTTGCCTACGTTTCTCCCAAATTAGGAAGACTCAGGCCGCCGTAGTTCCACTTAAGGAGATAGAGAAAGAGGATTAAATTAATTAATTACAACTCCCGAGTCCTCCGTGGACCGGTAAAAAATTAAATTAATTCAATCGCACGCAGTTATATAGTTCGAGTAATTAAAATTTATTCTACCCTGCAAAACAAGGTTAGCACAAGCAAAATAATTTATTTTTTGAATTTTTTGGATTTTTTTTTGAAAGTTTTTGAAACTGTTTTTGTTTTTTTTTTTTTGAATTTTGCGATCAAATCTGGAGGAGAAAATCAACAACTTAAACCCTTACCTCCTTTTTTTTTATTATTTTTTTTATTTTCTTTTATGCTGTCAGACTTTGTAAAAAAAAGGTCAAATGTCTTAACCCTTTTTCTTTCTTTAAATTAATGCCACCGTCGACACAGGATGGAATCTTTTGTATTTTCTGCCGTGTGCTAATCTCGCGCGAGATTAGTATATCTCGCGCGGGATAAGTATTCGGACAGTTTGTTTTTTGAAAACAGTGCCGAAAAATTTCAAAAAATCCAGAAAAATTAATTTTTTGCAGAAAAATAAAAAGATTGATAATAATCAATTGTGCGCAAGTCTAACCCTCTTAATTAATTGTCCCCAGCGGAGTCGCCAAACTGTAGCGATGCGTGAATTTTTCGAATAACAGAGTCGCCACTTATTATTTATTTAGGAAAACAATAAGAAAAACTTTAAAAAGAGATTTGAGGGTTCGGGGGTTAAGTTATCGAATGGGTAGGTCGAGGAGCATCCATTCCACCCAATCCGGAGATCGGTCTTGCCAATTGAGTATTATCAATCTTTTTAATTACTAATTAAATAAAGAACAAGAAAACCCTAATCAATTTCTTGATTAGGAATGTCGGATTGTACGCTTCGAGATCGCCTTCATCGATTGAAGGGACTCTAGGCTAATCCTTTTGATGGGATTACACCACTCTAAAAGCCAATAGAGAGAGATTAAGAAGAAAAGAGTAAAAGTATAGGAGTTTACCTAGTTTAGGGAGGATTTGATTTAGAACGTGGTTCTAAGATATTTTCTCGATCGAGAAGTGATTTGGGCAGAGTTTCGACTCAATATGAGAGTCAAATCTTGATGCGGACAGAGCTTCGCCTCAATCCTTGATTCGGGTTTGGATGTTTGTTGATCAACAGGGTTGATAAACAAACTTTAGGTGATTTTAGGGAGGTTTTGTGAGTGATTTGAAGGAATCTTTCGTGGAGAGAAACCAACAAATTGTGTGTATTGTGTGGAATCCACGGACCCCACAAGCTTGAGTGGAAGTCACCAAGTATTTATAGGGGTTTAAGAGGTAGAGGTGGAGAGGTAAAACACTCCTAGGAAGCTTCCAGAACTCAATTCTGATTGGAGAACCAGATTAGATGAGGTTTATCAAGAAAAGAGGTTGAAACGGAGAAGGAGAGTGATTTCTGCACATCCTGTCGAGGGAATATCTCGCGCGAGACACGTATGTCTCGTGCGAGACAACTAGTCTTTTGACCATTTTGCCCTCTTCAGTTATTCCGTTAGTCAGTTAGGTCCCAAAACTAACGAGGTTAGTTAGAAACTTAACGAAACATGATGAAACTGATATGCTTTCATCAAAACATAAAAGAGAGACGAAGAGTAGTGTAATCATGAATTATTGGTTCAGAATGGGGTGTCTACAAGTATACAAATCGAACATTTCTGATATGAATGAAGGAATGACGATAGAATTAAGAAATGCATCATTCTTTGAGAATATCTTTCATGTGAAGGAAAATAAAAGATTCAAGTTCTAATAAGAGAACTTATGAAGCTACAAATGGCCCATCTCAAGAAGAAGATGAAGGACCTAGACGTAGTAAGAGGACAAGAGTGGAAAAGTCTTTTGGTCCTGATTTTCTATTATATATGTTAGAAAACGAACCAGCCACTGTTAAAGAAGCTTTATCTGGTCTGGATAGTCCGTTTTGTAAAGAAGCAATTAACAGTGAAATAGAGTCCATTATGCATAATAATACTTAGGAGTTGGCTGATCTCCCTCCAAGATGCAAACCGTTGGGTTGAAGTGAATAATTAAAAGGAAGTATAAGGCAAATGGATCTATAGATAAGTACAAATCTCGACTAGTAGCCAAAGGGTTTAGACAGAAGGAGGGATACAATTTCTTCGATACATATTCCCCTATCACAAGGATCACATTCATACGCGTTCTTATTGTGATTGCTGTAGTGAATAACCTTGAGATACATCAGATGGATGTGAAAACAATTTTCCTGAATGGAGAGCTAGATGAAGAAATATACATGGAACAACCTGAAGGATTTATCTTTCCCGGTAAAGAACAAAAGGTGTGTAAACTTGTAAAGTCATTGTATGGACTAAAACAAGCAACTAAACAATGGCATGAGAAGTTTGACAGAACAATGTTGTCAAATGGATTCAAGATAAAAGAATGTGACAAGTGTGTCTACATTAAAGGAACATCTGAATCATTTGTAATTTTCTGTCTTTATGTAGACGACATGTTGATGATGGAAAGTGATCATGAATACTAAAGGCATGTTAAACAAGCATTTTAACATGAAGCACATGGTATTAGATGATGTTATATTAGGAATAAAGATTTCTATAACATCAGAAAGGATAGTCCTGTCAAAATCCCGTTATCTATAGAATGTACTTCGAAAGTTCGATGCCATTGATAGCCCTCCGGCTAAGACACCGGTAAACTTGGCTCTACACTTAGATAAGAATAGAGGGAAATCGGTTTCTCAATTGGAATATGTAAGAATAATTGGCAGTCTAATGTACTTAACAAATTATACGCGCCCATACATTGCATATTCAGTGAGCAAACTAGGTAGGTTCACTAGTAATCCCAGTGCATGCCATTTGAAGGCTATAATGAGAGTATTGAGATATTTAAAGTATACATTAAAACATGGGATACTTTATAAGAGATATCCAGCAATATTAGAAGGATATTGTGATGCCAATTGGATATCTGACTCGAAGGACTCCAAGTGCACAAGTGGATATGTATTCACAATAGGTGGAGGAGCGGTGTCATGGAAATCCTACAAACAAACGTGTATAGCCAGATCCTCGATGAAATATGAGTTTATAGCTTTAGATAAAGCTGGAGAAGAAGAAGAATGGCTTAAGAACTTCTTGGAGGATATTTCTTGTTGGAATAAGCATGTGTCCGTTGTACTAATATATTGTGATAGTCAATCAGCAATTGGAAGGGCACAGAGAAGTATGTAAAATGGCAAGTCTAGACATATTCGTCGTAGACATAATACCATCAGACATTTGATAAAAAATGGTGTTATCATGATTGACTATGTGAAATCAAATGATAACATAGCGGATCCGTTTACGAAAGGTATGAATAGAGATCAACTGTATAAACTGTTAATGGGGAATGGGTTTAAAATCCACAACAAAATAATTTATAGTGGACAATCAACTTTGAGAATTGGAGATCTCAAAACCTTGGTTCAACGAGACAACTAAGTTATGATGTTCGGTAGAAACACTTGGAACCTAATTCATTCCCATTCCTAGAACATCCAAGTGTATTTACATGTAACAGTGGTGAGGTTAAGTTGAGAAAACTTTTAATGATTCATATACCTACGCGGTGGAGTACAGTAGGATACTCTTTATAGTAGAATCGTCTACATAAGTGAGAAGTAGTAAGGCCGATTCTGAATGAACACTTATAAATGAGATACGGTCCAGAGCCGAAATGTACACAACGTGAGAACAAATTGTGTTAGAGCTATTATTGTGTTATTACTATTGTCTTGATATACACTATACAGTCAATAGTTCAAAACATCGCGCTACTAAATGACTATTATATCCAATAGTATTTCACTTGGGGGGGTTCAAGTCTATAAGCTACCTATCCCGATGCAATAATAGTTCGCCTGAACTTTTGGACGAATCTAAATACATGCATTAATTGCCATTCATGTAGGCGATTGTTGGAATTTGGTTCCAAATATTAGGTTTGACCAATATTTGACCAAAAATTAAATGTAATTTCATTTTATGTAAATAAAAATAAATTTCATATTTGTAATCTACATTTGGAGTAGATTAATGTGATGTATTTATTTTCTCAAAACCAAATTGTGGTGAATGAGAAATTAATGCTCAAAATATTCAATTGGAAATGAGTTTATAAAGAGTTTGTGAATGTGGAAAGTCATATCCCACATTGCCTATAAAACACAAAGTAAAAGAGTTTTTAAACTCATCAAATTCAAGAAAGTAACAATCAAGTGTTATCCAATTTACCATGCAACCTATTGGTTCATTGGGCTAACCATGGAACTAATGGCCCAATTGTGCTACTTTTGGATTATCTCAAATTCAAACCATGGGAGCTCGAGCCTGCGCATTGGGCACTTTAGACGTGCACTTTGCACTTCGCATCGATCGCTGAAAGTTGTACAGCCTTAAACTTTTGAAAAATTCAGTCAAGTTTCGTTTCTCAGCTAACTCAGGTGCATGTCGCGGTCCGCGGACTGGGGCGAATAGGTGTGATGGACAGATGGGTTTGGACGAATAGGTACAATGGGCGGATGTGTCCATTCGAATGGACATGGGTCGGTTCAGATAGAGGATCTGCGTCTCCTCGAATGGGAGTGGGTTGATTCGCTCAATCTGGTGCCTTGATCAGGAACAGATCGGAAGGTCCAGATTCATTCGATCTGAATTATGCCTATTTCCTAAAAGGCACCATAACTCTTGAAAAACTATAAGAGAACTCCACAGGTTTGACAAATTCATTCATTTAGTTATCAAGCATTCAATAGCAATTTAGAGAGAGAGAGAGAGAGAGAGATAGAGAGAGAGAGCATATTGAAGCATAAATTCCTTTCAAGTACAGAAGTTTCAAACATTCAAATTTGTTCGCCGAAGTTGTTAATTTGGAGTGTTCCTATTAACAACAGTTAAAGTCGTTGATTTTTATGAGAAGATTGTCAGTAACCGTTAGGAACAGTGTGGGGCAATTATTTTTTACGAAAATTGTGTCCAACACAAGCCTTGACTTCGCATTCAAGTTTTATTTATTTCGAGTTTTATTTGTTTTCAATTAATTATTCAAGAAAACTTTTTTGAATTTTCGTTATTTTCCTAACAAAATGTAAAACATTTATAGCGCATGTAATAACTTTTTTGAAGCTAACACATATAAAAAGGTTAGTAACACAAGTAATAATTACATCACTAAATAAAAATAGTACTAAAAATATAAAAATTGAGCTAACTCAGGAGCTAACACATATTAACTCATATACTCGGGAGCTAACTCAGTAGCTAACACATGTAAAATATTTATTAATATTTTAAAAAAAATCTAGAGGTATACATAATATTCTTACTACAAATACAGATATGGAGTACTATCAATTCGATTTATTACATACATCGTTTGCTTATTTTTTGTTAGAACATGGATTAAATAAATACTCCCTCCGTCCCGTTAATATCCGCACACTTTCCTTTTTGGGCGTCCCGCTAATATCCGCACACTCCCAAAAAGGAAACTTTATATTAATAAAATATTCACCCAACCCCACTCATTCTCTCTCCTACATTATTTTAATACTCACAACACCATTATAATTTATTACACCCTCCACTCATTCTCTCTCCTACTTTACTTTTACACTCACAATATTTTATTAAAATATCATATTCCTTAATTCCCGCACAAACAGTGTTAGTGCGGATATTAGCGGGACGGAGGGAGTATGTGTTATTGAATGCCATATATTATAATTATTTAATAATGTTAAAGTATAGACAAAATATGTAGAATATCATTAGATGAAAGTACCATTAAATGATGGGTATAATGGTAACTTCTCACCGCCAACTTTACGAAAGGGTGTAGTCCCTAAATGAAGTGCCCCTTCTCAATCTATATATAGGATATCCATCAGCCCATTTGAGACACTTAGATTTCATTACAATTCAGTCAAAAATCACTCTTCATTTGTCAAAGAAGAACTAGTGTGGGCACAATCATTTAGAAGTACTATCTCCCTACTTTCTCATTTATTCAAGAACAAGATCAAGAACACAATCATGAATTCTTCAGGTATACGCTTCCGTCTTCATCTTCTTCCCTTCTTAATCTAGTTATGAGATGGTTCATGGTTTGATGGATCATTTTGTTCCAACAATTGGTATCAGAGCCTACTCATATACTAGATTGAGTTTGAAATTCTTGTAGAGCCTTATGCTTTAATTTATTTCATATTTGTAATTCTTGTGTGATTTCATTTGGTTTTGTTCTTGTTCATGATACTCATCTTGTCTAAGAGTATTATATTCATAACTTCATTCAATTTCTGAAAATAATGGTAAAATCAAGTTTTAAGAGACACAATGGTTCATACAAGATTACCCCATTTACATAGCCAACATTGTGTAATGTTTGGAGTGTGTAAATCTAGGTCTACTTGTTTGAATAATGTTAATTGAAGTGCAAACTTGTCCCATTTACATAGCCAGCATTTTATAATGCATTAAGTATGGAAATTTGGTTCAAAACTGTTCATAAAATGGTGTAAAAATGGTGACTTTTCGTAATTATGGGCATTGGGCACGAGTCGTCCCGTGGGGGACGAGTCGTCCCCGTCAATTTTATGGAATAGGATCTCTCAGATTCAGTCGTCCCCCTTATAGGGACGAGTCGTCCCCTGAGGGACGAGTCGTGCCCTATGGGACGAGTCGTTCCTTTGAAAATTCCAGAAAAGGGGTATCTCTGATTCATTCGTCCCTCTTATATGGACGAGTTGTCCCCTTAGAGACGAGTCGTGCCCTAAGGGACGAGTCATCCAGAGAGCCTTCAGGTTCAATTTTGCCCAGAATTTTGTGATAATTCATTAATAAATTATAATATCTGGACATCAGTCGCGCTTCGGTGGTTCTTGGAGTTATCAAACTTTAAGAATGGACGGGTAGAACAAAAGGATATTGTCTTTTATTAATAAATTTCGTTTGTTTCTTTACCATTTAAAATTTTCAGAAATTACCTTAAGGCCTTATGTTTCCGATTAATTATATCCTTAACATTTTGGATAAAATTAACATCGTCGCCAAAGTGATTTTGTTGATCAAATTTAAACTTGTTAAAAGATGAATGTAAATGTTGATATGTGATAACATGCTTGTTTTCCAAAGGAGACCTTGTTGTTGACTAAGTATTTGCATTCATAGGGTAATAATTGAATTAAACTTTAGGTCATTTTAAATACTACCATCCCAAAGGAAGGCGGGTGTTTAAAGTGAATTGTTTATATTCTTTATTACCGGGTAACAAGTACCTTAAATTTTAGGACATTTTTTGTACTTGAACCGGCCCAAAGGAAGGCAGGTATTTTAAATGTATTGTTTAAGTTATTTGTTACCCTATGATAAATCAAATTGTGAGTCAATTCGCAATCCAAAGATTAGTCTTGATGTCATGTTGATTATCTTTTATTTTGATGGAATTCATTTGATATAATTAATCATTGTGTAGATTCTTATATATGTTTTTGTGTTTCATCTTGTTCTTCTCCCTCAAATTTGATTAATGCTTCATCCGTAACTACTGCCATTAACAACATACCTTTCCTTACTGGGACCAATTTTAAAACTTGGAAAAAGAAAATAACTATGATCTTAGGCTGCATGGACCTTGATCTCGCATTAAGAGAACCAAGTCCCGTCCCTCATACTGACAAAAGCACTTCGGAAGAACGCTTAAGTCTAGAGAGGTGGAACCGTTTTAATCGCGTGAGCCTAAGTATCATGCAAAATGCAGTCCCGGAGACTTTTTTGAATAGTGTCTCCGAGGATGTTGGAGCTAAAGGTTTCTTGGATGCCCTAGAGGAACGCTTTGCAAAAAGCATAAATCGAAAACAAGTGCTACCTTAAGGAAGCTTGTTTCCATGAGGTACAAGGACACCGGAAGCTTAAGGGAATATATAATGGAAATGTTTCACCTATCTTCTAAATTAATGGCACTCAAGTTGGACCTTTCGGAAGACTTGCTTGTGCATTTGGCTTTAATTTCTCTTCCTCATCAATTTGGTCATTTTGAAATGACCTATAATTGTCAAAAGAACAAGTGGAACATCAATGAATTGATTTCACATGTGACAGAGGAAGAGGATAGGTTGAAACAAACTAAACCCGAAAGCGCTCATTATGCATCTACCTCTTCTCGTGGGACAAAGAGAAATGGTAAGGAGATTGCGATTGCAACAAAGAAGCCTAAGGAATCATCAAATGATCAAAAGGTTAAGAAATGCTTCTTTTGCAATGACCTTACTCACATGAAGAACGACTGCCCTAAGTATCGCCAATGGCGAATTAAGAAAGGTATGTCATTTAGCTTTGTTTGTACTGAGGCAAATTTAGTTTCAATCCCTTCATATATATGGTGGTTAGATTCTGGTGCAACTATTCACATAAGTTCATGTATGCAGGGTTGCCTGAACTATCGAACGCCCAATGAAGATGAAAGATACATCTACATGGGAGCTGGAAAGCCGATAGAGGTGGAGGGCATAGGGACTTTTAGATTATCTCTTAGTACCAGATATTATTTGATTTTGAATAATGTATTTATTATACCATCTTTTAGACGAAATTTGATTTCCTTCACTACATTAGATAGGGAAGGTTATTCCTGTATCTTTGGTAATAATAAATGCAATTTGTTTTTCAATTCAAAGCTTTTTGGTACTAGTTCTTTATCTTATATTGATAATATATATTTACTTGACACAGTCAATTCATTAAATGAGTCCCATAATAATGAAACTAACTCTAGAGGCATAAAACAAAAGTTTTCAAGTAAAAATTCTTATACCTTGTGGCATAGGCGTTTGGGTCATATCTCTAAAAGGAGAATTGACAAGCTTGTGTCCGAGGGAATATTGCAAAAGCTTGATACTCCAGAAAATAACTTTTGTATTGAATGCTTTAAGGGAAAATTTACAAACAACAACAAAAATAAAGAATCCTTGAGAGCTACAAAAGTCTTAGAACTGATTCATATGGATATATGTGATCCGTTCTCTACCCCTTCATGGAACGGACAAACATATTTCATTACGTTCATAGATGACTTCTCTCGTTATGGATACATTTATTTGCTTCATGAAAAGTCTCAATCATTGGAGGTTTTCAAGTCTTTTAAAGCCGAAGTTGAAAATCAGCTTGAAAAAACTATTAAGAACGTTAGATCCGATCGTGGTGGTGAATACTACGGTTGGAATGACGGTTCGGGAGAACAACGTCCAGGTCCTTTTGCTCGCTTTTTGGAAGAGTGTGGGATTGTCCCTCACTACACCATGCCAGGGACACCTAGCATGAATGGTGTAGCCGAGAGACGTAATAGAACCATTAAGGATATGGTAAAAAGTATGGTTTCTTGTACTTCTTTACCTCACTCATTATGGGCGATGCTTTGAAAATCGCAACCTACCTACTTAATCGAGTTCCTTCAAAAGCTACTGACAAAACCCCTTATGAATTATGGACAGGCAAGAAACCGTCCCTAAATCATTTTCAAGTTTGGGGTTGTCCAGCCGAAGCTAGGCCTTATAAACCTAACGAAGAAAAGTTGGACTCTAAGACCATTATTAGTTATTTTGTAGGATATTCTCAAAGATCTAGGGGATATAAATTCTATGACCCAAAAACTAGAACCTTTTTCGAGACGAGAAATGCTAGGTTCTTTGAGGATGTTGAATTTAGAGGAGAAAATAGTAATTTTGAATTTGAAGAGTTAAAAGAGGAATTTGTTTCTATACCTCTTCCTATAGTTCCTATCGAAGATCAAGCACTTGTGCCTGAAATTCGACAAGAACATAATATTCAAAATGACGTTAATTATCCTATTAATGAACAACATGAAAATGTTGATGAGAAAATTCAACACCCTCAACATCAAGAAGAACCGGTGCCCTTAAAAAGATCTAATAGAGCAAGAAGGAGTGCAATTCCGGATTATTATGATGTTTATCTTGCCAAGAATGAGGAACCATTAGGTTTAGTGGGAGATGAACCTTTCACCTTCCATGAAACCATTAGTGGTCCAAATTCTCATAAGTGGATTAATGCCATAAATGAAGAATTAAAATCCATGACAGATAATGACGTTTGGAATCTTGTCCCATTACCTAAGAATGTGAAACCCATTGGGTGTAAATGGGTCTTTAAGACCAAAAGGGATTCACAAGATAATGTGGAAAGACATAAGGCTCGTTTTGTCGCTAAAGGATTTACTCAAAAAGAAGACATTGATTACAAAGAAACATTTTCACCGGTATCCTCTAAAAATGCCTTTAGGATCATTATGGCATTAGTAGCATATTTTGATCTTGAGCTTCATCAAATGGATGTAAAGACAACTTTTCTCAATGACGACATTGAGGAAACTATCTATATGAAGAAACCAGAAATGGTGACTGATTCGGATCAAACTAGTCAACTAGTTTGTAAACTTAAGAAATCCATTTATGGGCTTAAGCAAGCATCTCGTCAATGGTACTTAAAATTTAACCAAGTTATTCTTTCATTTGTTTTGAAATGAATCTTGGTGAAGATTGTGTGTACCATAAGTTCAGTGGGAGTAGATTTATATTTTTGGTCTTATATGTAGATGACATTTTACTTGCTAGTAATGATAAGGACCTTCTTAAGAAAACTAAGAAATTTCTCTCAAACAAATTTGAGATGAAAGATCTTGATGAAGCTTCTTTTGTATTAGGAATCCAAATACATCGTGATAGTTCACGAGGTATTTTAAGATTATCACAAAAGAGCTATATAGAAAAGGTATTATAAAGGTTTAGCATGCAAAATTGTAAACCACATGACACCCCTGTTTCTAAGGGAGATAAATTCAGTCTAAAGCAATGTCCTAAGAATAATATTGAATCCAAGTTTATGAAGAAATCCCATATGCATCGGCAGTAGGAAGCTTAATGTATGCACAAGTCTGTACTCGTCCGAATCTTGCTTTCATTGTTGGCATGCTTGGTCGATACCAAAGCAATCCGGGAAAATAACATTGGGTTGCAGCCAAAAAGGTGATGAGATACCTACAAAACACAAAGAACTACATGCTTACATACACAAAGTCGGATCTGATGGAACTAACTATACATAAACCCTAGAATGATGCGGAATATTTATTCTAGGACAATTATGCTTTAAGTTATCAAAGATTATGGAACGATAGACAAACCTGAATCCATAGCAATATTTGGAGAATACTTGATGAAGACTTGATGAACGATTATTGCCTTCCAATTGATCCTTAGGGTTCTTAGAATTCAGATGACAATGGGAATCAAGAGAATAAAACCTAGGTAGGTCAATTGGGGACCATAACCCTATATTTATAATGACCTAGTATGTTAGCCAGCCCATCATAGATTAACAACTAGGCCCCTTAGGTATCTACACATATTAACTGTAGATCCCATACTTATAAAAGATGACTTGGGCCCCCTTTAACTTTAGTAGATCACTTTATTAGGCCCAAATACTTTAATATTTAATGTGACATATACAATTACTTATAGTGTACATACGTCTATGTGCCCAAAGACTTTATTTATTATACTAGTATATGCAAAGTCCATAAAATATTTCAACAATCTCCCACTTGGACTTACACATGTACATAGTATAATACCTTAGTTTAATTGCATATCACATTATAAACCTTAACAGCAATGCTTTACCAAATTGTGTCATCTTAAACCAATCCGGTCCATTAGTCAAATCAACATAAGGATCAAAGAGGTTTTCGTCACTATTAGCGCAACTAGACCCATCAGTGGTCACATATATTAACTCAACTAAATGACATGGATCAAGTATGGATGTGTAGCATGGAATAACATGTAATGTGATCTTCACATGTCTATTCTCAACTGGTCCACCCTTATTTTGAGATCAACCAAATATTCAGAGTGCAAAATAACTTTATTAATCAAAACTGAAAAATCAAATATATTTATAACAATAAATGTAAGAGCAAAATACAAAACTCCCACTCAATCTAATCATACTCTAGTGATACAACACCCATACAAGCAGTGTGCTCGTGAAAAACCTTCGGTGTTATACCCTTAGTAAGCGGATCCGCGACCATGGAGTTAGTCCCAATATGCTCAATAAAAATATGTCCACTCTGAATTCGTTCTTAACAGCAATATACTTAATGTCTATGTGCTTAGACTTAGACGAGCTCTTGTTGTTATTGGAATACATAACTGCCGACTTATTATCACAAAATAACTTTAATGGCCTATCAACGCCACCTAATATGTGCAGCCCAGTGATAAAATTTCGCAACCAAATTGCATGATTTGATGCCTCATAACACGCCACAAACTCTGCCTCCATCGTAGAAGTAGCAACAAGTGTCTGCTTAACACTCTTCCAAGAAACTGCTCCTCCACAAAGTAGATAAACGTAGCCCGAAGTAGACTTACGACTATCTTGGCATCCCGCAAAGTCGGAATCCGAATACCCAATGGTCTCAAGTCTATCCGACTTTCTATAAGTGAGCATATAATCCTTTGTTCTCTGTAAATAACGCATGACCCTCTTGGCTTCTATCCAATGATCATTTCCAGGATTACTAAGGTATCTGCCTAAAATACCAACTATGAATGCTAGGTCTGGGCGAGTGCAAACCTGAGCATACATCAAGCTCCCTATAGCCGAAGCATAAGGGATGTTATTCATTTCCTTAGATTCAATCTCATTCTTGGGGCACTGAGCAAGATTGAATTTGTCACCTTTAGCCACTGGGGTGTCACCCATTTTACAATCCTGCATGCCAAATCTCTTAAGTACCTTATCGATGTAACTCTTTTGTGACAATCGAACAATACCTCGAGAACGATCTCTGTGTATTTGAATTCCTAATACAAAAGATGCATCTCCCAGATCTTTCATCTCAAATTTCTTTGAGAGAAATCTCTTAGTTTCATGCAGTAAGTCCGTATCATTTGTGGCTAGTATGATGTCATCCACATATAAGACCAGAAAAATATATTTACTCCCACTGAACTTGTGGTAGACACAATCATCAACTGTATTTGTCGTGAAACCAAATGACAATACAACTTGATGAAATTTGTAATACCACTGACGGGATGCTTGTTTGAGTCCATAGATGGATTTCTTGAGTTTGCATACCATATCCTTTGAATCTTTTGAAATTAAGGTTTCTGGTTGCACTATATAAATTGTTTTTTCAACGTCTCCATTAAGAAACGTAGTCTTAACATCCATCTGATGTAACTCTAGGTCATAATGTGCCACTAATGCCATAATGATTCTAAAAGAGTCTTTCGAAGAAACCGGAGAGAAAGTCTCTTTGTAATCTATTCCTTCTTTCTGAGTAAATCCCTTAGCGACAAGACGTGCCTTATGTCTTTCCGCATTGCCCTGTGAATCCCTTTTGGTTTTAAATATCCATTTGCAACCAATAGGTTTCACTCCTTCTGGCAATGGGACAAGATCCCATACATCATTGTCTTTCATTGATTTAATCTCATCATCCATAGCGACTATCCACTTTTGAGAGTTAGAACTACCAATGTCCTCATGAAAGTTGATTGGATCATCTTCCAATTGACCAATGTCTACCTCTTGTTCATTTAGAAATACCAAGTAATCATCCGAAATGGCACTTCGTCTCTCTCTAGTGGATCTTCTTAAAGGCACTTGTTCTTGAGGTTGTTGAGCTTGTTCCTCATGGACAACTAGAGGGATATTGACAATGTCTTCTTGATCCAAATTTTGTTCTTGAACCACATCAGGATTGAGATCCAAATCATGGTCAAGGACAATTGTAGGAAGAGGAATGGTAACCGAAACCTCTTCAAAGACAAAATCATCTCTAACTTGTCCCCCCCCACAAGCTCAACATTCTCAAAGAATTGAGCATTTCCCGTGTCAAAAAAGTTTCTGAATTTGGGATCGTAAAACTTAAAGCCCCTTGACCTTTCAGAGTAACCAACAAAGTAACTACTAACAGTCCTTGAGTCCAACTTCTTTTCATTAGGCCTGTAAGGCCTAGCCTCAGCCGGACATCCCCAGATATGTAAATGCCTTAATACAGGTTTCTTGCCTGTCCATAGTTCATAAGGGGTTTTGTTAGCAGCCTTTGTGGGTACCCTATTAAGGAGATAAACTGCAGTCTCTAATGCCTCTCCTCAGAGTGAGTCTGGTAAAGTAGTATGACTAACCATACTTCTCACAATTTCCTGTAAAGTTCGATTTCATCTTTCAGCTACACCATTCATGCTAGGTTTGCCTGGCATGGTGTACTGAGGGACGATACCGCATTCCTCTAGGTATTTAGCAAAAGGCCCAGGACGTTGTTCACCTGATCCGTCATTTCTGCCATAGTATTCACCACCACGGTCAGATTTGACTTTCTTTATTGTTTTGCCATGTTGATTTTCAACCTCGGCCTTAAACTTTTTGAACATATCCAATGCCTGTGACTTTTCACGGATCAAATATAGGTAACCATAACGAGAGTAATTGTCTATGAATGTAATGAAATATTCTTGACCATTCCACGAGGGTGTAGGAAATGGTCCACATATATCCGTATGAATTAATTCCAAAACATTCTTAGCTCTCTCAGCTTTTAATTTGCTTTTGTTTGTTTGTTTTCCCTTAATACACTCAACACATATTTCATAATCTGATTTTTCAAGTGTTTCAATAATTTCGTCTGACACAAGCCTTTGCATTCTCTGTTTTGATATATGTCCTAATTGCTTGTGCCATAATGACATGGAATTATTGTTAATAAATTTGCGTTTAGTACCACGTGTTTCCACATGGAGGTTTTCATGATATGAAGCAACAGTATCCAACATATAAAGATTATCATAAATCGACAAAGTACTAGATCCAATAAACTTAGAATTATACGAGAAACGACATTCACAATTTGCAAATGAACAAGTAAATCCTTCTTTGTCCAAAACTGAAATGGAAACCAAATTTCGTCTAAAAGATGGTACCACATGTGTCTCATACAAATCTAAATAAAATCCAGACTTTAATAATAATCTAAAAGTTCCGATTGCTTCAACTTCAATAGAATTGCCATTCCCCATATAGATGAATCTTTCAGCATCACTTGGCTTTCGGCAGTTCAGGCAACCCTGCATAGACACACTAATGTGAGTAGAAGAACCAGAGTCTAACCACCAAGTATGTCTAGGCACTGAAACCAAATTAACCTCAGAACAAACAAAATCAAGAGATATACCTTTCTTTACACGCCATGCGTGGTATTTAGGGCAATCTCTCTTCATATGATCCATTTCCTTACAGAAAAAGCAACCTGGATCCTTATCTTGTCCCTTGAACGTTGACGTTGCTAAATCCTTAGCTTGTCCCTTTGATACTTTATATTTCTTTTTCTTTGGCTCATTGACCGCAGTTTCTTTAGCCTTCCTTTTCTTGTTATAGCCCGAAGAGGAAGCCGCAAAGTGAGCACTCTCGCCTTTTTCGCACTTTAACCTTGATTCCTCTTGCACACACAATGAAATGAACTCATTAAGAGTCCACTTTTCCTTCTGGCAATTGAATGTTACTTCAAATTTCCCAAACTGTGGTGGAAGAGAGATCATAACCATATGAACAAGCATGTCATCCGACAGCTCGAACTTGAGAGCCTTAAGTTTAGATGCCAAATTGGCCATCTCCATAATGTACTCACGCACGTTCCCTTTACCTTTATACCTCATGGCAACAAGATTACGCAAAAGCGTGCTTGTTTCTGCCCTTTCATTCTTAGCAAAACGCTTTTCAAGCTCTGTAAGGAACGTCATTGCAACTTTCTCATCATCTATATCGCCTCTGAATGATTCTGGGATGCTTTTCTTCATGATCATAAGACACATGCGATTTGCGTTCCCACTTTTCCATATCCTTCTTAGCTTGATATGTACTCGTGCTAGTCGCCGCAGGTTTTGGCTCCCCGAGTGCAAGGTCTAGATCCATAACTCCTTAACAATCAAGCACATTTTCTTTTCCAAATTTAAAATTCATCCCATTTAGCATGGGAATCGAGTTGATGTTAGCAGATACATTAGAAGCTGATGAAGTAACTGAATAGAGAACAAAAAAATAAAACAAATAAGCTCACATATAACTTTAAGCAGATAAATGTTTGAAATTAAAATTATTCCATTATAAGAAAATCGACGCAACATTAATTTTAATCTTTGGATAGAAAATTAACTTGCAAGTGATTTTCTTGAAGTAGAAATCAAATATTAACAGTAAAATCCTGTCAAATATCAAGCCTTTCTTTAGACCGACTCAATATTCACATGGACACTTAATAACTGTTACATATTTATCTCCACAAACGAATTTGAATTTCTGCCAAATAATAGCCTTCCTTTGGGCCGACCATTACCCGCATGAAGAACAAACACGCTAAAAAAAAACCTTCAAATAATCATGTATTTTAAATTAAAAAATTTTCATAGGAGAGGTTACTTTGGTAACATGCTACGTAAATTTAATAACATAAAATACAAGATGTGTTCGAATAAACGAACCCAAAGGAATTTCAAACATGGGCATAAATTAAACATTATTATTGAAATTTAAAATTATTAAGTCCATAATAATAATTTCAATAAATAATATTTACTTAATCCAAATAACACATAATTATTACAAACCCAAAAACAAAACACAATACATATGGCATAAACACATGAGGCCATTCTGAATCCCTTCCCTCGGCCAGGCTCGACGTTAAAGGGAAAAGATGAAGCAAAATTCAAGAAATCAAAAGAAAGAGTTTTAGTTTCTTCTTTTCGAGTCAATTGAGGAAAGAAATCATTAACCAAAATCAAAATCTGCACAAATCCCGTCACTGCTCCGACCAGCCCCAGAAAAACTCAATTTTCCGATTCGATAATCGTTGGATCGAGTTCAAACTTGTAACGACCTAAGGCTCATTACAAATTGGGGATGACCGTTGCCGTTGAAACCAGAAGGAACGTCACCGTTTTACCATTTTACCGTTATTATTTGTTTAATTCGTATTAGATGTATTAGCGTATGTACATGATGTACGTTTTATGTTTTAGCTAAGCGATGTCGTTTTAGGAGGGATAAGGTAGTTACTCTTTGGCGTGTTACGGCGTCGTTTTCTTTTGGCGTATTCTGAGTTTGTTGGAAGGCGCATGTGCCTTGCCTTTTTAGGAGAAACATTATCTCTGTTAATTATTATGCAAATTAACAACAAATTCTCTATTTCTCTCTCCAAAATTCTCTCTCTCTCTTCTTATCTCCGTCTTCATCTCTCTCTTTTCTGTAATTCTCTTCAAACCCAATCTAAATTCTTCAATTATCTTCTTATTCCGACTCTGTTTCTATCAACGGTTTGATTTAATCAAGCTGGTTCATAACAAAACTGGTATCAGAGCTTTCTCGACCCTGAAAACCGAGAAATCATGGTGGACACACGCTTGGAATAACGATTGCAAACTGTGGAATACAACCTCAAGCAAACGGAAGAGAAGCTCACGGGAATGGTTGCTGGATTGGAAGGGGCTCTTCAAGCTAAGACAGACGAAAAGAAAGGGGAGATTACGATGGTTAACAGAAACATGGAGGAGATGCGTGGGATACTAGCAGCTATACAGAAGGGGTTATCTAGCTTGAGCAGGGTAGAGGAACAAAGGAGGACCACGCAAGAAGGTAACAACAATTCCAATTTCATTTTGGGTGCTCATCCCTTTGCTAGAACAACTGGGGATTCTAATAATGATAAGCAACAATCGGAACCCATTTATGTGGATGAAACTGATGGGGAAATAATTGGGAACAAGTATGGGCATGAGGCGAGAATTGATAAGGGGGTTAATGATGCATATAAAAAACACCTTAAACTTGAATTCCCAAAATTCTCTGGAGTGGATCATAGGGGTTGGATTAGAAAATGCCACAAGTTCTTTAAATATAGAGAAGTACCACTGCATGACAGAGTTGAGTTAGCTACCATGCATTTCGAGGGTAGTGCAGAGTTTTGGTACCAGAATTTTGCTGAAGAGATTGATGGGTTAGCATGGGATGAATTTGTTCACAAGGTGGCTATCAGATTTGGGCCACAAGCATACGAAAATGTAGAAGGTGAATTCTCTAAGTTGCAGCAAATGGGAAGTGTGGGAGAGTACCAAGACAAATTTGAGGAGTTAAGGGCCATTATGAGAGCTGAGGAACCAACCTTGAGTGAAAGGTTCTATGTTAAAAATTTCATCAGAGGGTTGAAAGAAGAAATAAGATATAGAGTACAATCTCAGTTCCCACAAACATTGATGCAGGCTGTGAGTATTGTCAGAATTGAAGAGTCTCATTGGGAAGCAACAACAAGGAGAAACAAGGTTCATTCATGGGGGAACAATATGAACTCCCTGCAATCTAATCCCAGTCCTAAAACTTTCACACCCAGAACTCAACCCACTTACCAATCTGTCAACCGAAATTTTTCCAAAACCACATTACCAGCTGCATCCTCTGTCAATCAGAAGAGTGATGTGCCCAAACCCAAAGCCAGTTATCCTATGAAGTTCCTCACAGATGCAGAGATGAAGGCCATAATGGAAAAAGGACTATGTTATCACTGTGATGAAGTATGGAAGTATGGGCACAAGTGCAAGACAAAGCAAATTTTTATGTTAGGGGTGGAAGAAACTGAGGAGGAAGAAATATGGCATGATTCCCTTGATGTACCTGTAGAAGGAGCTGAACAAGAGCTAGGTAAAGAGGGGGAACTGAGTATCTCTTTACATGCACTCTCTGGGAGCTCTTCCTTGCAAACTCTCAAACTAACAGGAATGGTGGGAACAAAAGCATTCTCTATTTTGGTGGACAGTGGTAGCACTCATAACTTTATTGATGTTAAGGCTGCTCAGAGGTTGGGTTGTGTTGTAGATGCTACTCCTGACATATCTGTGACAGTAGCAGATGGGAGTAGAATTTGGAGCCAAGGAAGGTGTCAGAAATTTGAATGGAGGATGCAAGGGATAGATTTCCAAACTGATATGAAAGTCATTAAACTGGAGGATGTGATGCAGTTCTAGGCATTCAATGGTTGAAAACACTCAGTCCCATTACCTTTGATTTCAATCATATGAGTATGAGCTTTATAAAGGAAGGGAAGCATTGCAAACTCAGTGGTGTGGAGGATGTGGTAGCCCTAAAATTAATGAATGCAACTACATCTATCAAGGAATTGCAATCATATCCTTGTGGAGCAGTGATCCAATTGTATTCTCTTACCATGAATCCTCAGGAGGAGGAGATTCATCCTCATATCTTAACAGTGTTGGAAGAGTATAGTGACATTTTTGAAGAACCAAATGGGCTCCCTCCTATGAGAGAATTTGATCATGGAATTCCCTTGAAGCCTGAAAGTCAGCCTGTTAATAAGAGGCCTTACAGGTGTCCCTATTTTCAAAAAAAATGAGATAGAAAAGATTTTAGTAGAGTTAATGGCTAGTGGGGTCATTAGGCACAGCTCTAGTCCCTTTGCATCACCTGTGTTATTGGTTAAAAAGAAGGATGGTACGTGGAGAATGTGCATTGATTATAGAGAGCTTAATCAACTCACTATAAAGGATAAGTTCCATATTCCTATTATAGATGAATTACTTGATGAGCTACATGGGTCGAAGTATTACACCAAGCTGGATTTGAGATCTGGCTATCATCAGATCAGAGTGAGGGAGGAGGACATAAGCAAGACAGCTTTTAAGACTCATCATGGACATTTCAAATTCAAGGTGATGCCATTTGGGCTCACAAATGCCCCTGCCACATTCCAAGCTCTCATGAACTCGATATTTGGTGAGTTTCTGAGGAAATTCGCATTGGTGTTTTTTGATGACATTTTGATTTATAGCCCTACTTTTGAGCTTCATCTGTTACATTTAAAGCAAACATTTGACAAGCTAAGGGAACATCAACTATTTGTCAAAAGAAGTAAGTGCTCTTTTGGAACTGAAAAGGTGGAATACTTAGGTCACATCATCACAGGAGCTGGGGTATCAACTGATCCCTCCAAGATTGAGGGAATGTTGCAGTGGCCTACTCCCACAACAATCAAAGGGCTAAGAGGGTTCTTGGGACTGACAGGCTATTATAGGAGATTTATTAGACATTATGGACTCATTAGCAAGCCACTGACAAAACTGCTCCAAAAGAATGCTTTTAAATGGAATGAAGATGCAGACAAAGCTTTCCAAGAGTTGAAACTGGCTATGACTAGAGCACCTGTGTTAGCCATGCCTGACTTCTCCAAACAGTTTATATTAGAGACTGATTCTTGTTATAGTGGAGTGGGTGTTGTGTTGATGCAAGAAGGTAGGCCCATAGCATTCATCAGCAAAGCACTAAGCCCTAAGCATTTGGGACTGTCCACTTATGAGAAAGAATTCCTAGCTATACTCATGGATGTTGAAAAATGGAGATATTATCTTTGTGGTCACAAATTTCAGATTAAGACTGATCATGAGAGTCTTAAATACCTCATGGATCAGAGAGTGACTGGGAGTTTGCAGTAAAAATGGATTTCCAAATTGCTAGAGTATGACTATACAATTTCATATAAAAAGGGAGTGGAAAACAAAGCTACTGATGCTTTGTCAAGGATTTATGAGGAACAAAGAGGTGGGGAATGCTTGGAAATCTCAGTGGCACAACCTGAGTGGGTCACAGAAGTCACAGGTAGCTGGGAGAATGATGAAGATATTCAGAAAATGATGGAGGGCACACTTCTTCAGAACCCTGAGTTCTCAGACTACACTTTCAAAAATGGGCTACTAAGATATAAGGGCAAACTGGTGATTAGGAAGAGTGGGGGATTGAGAATGAGGATTGTAAATGAGTTGCATCACTCACCACTAGGAGGACATTCTGGCATACAAGGGACTGTGAAGAGAATAAGTCAGCTGTTCTATTGGCCTGGGATGAAGAAGCAAGTGCAAGAGCTGATTTCTCCATGTGACATTTGTCAACAAAATAAAACAGAAACCACTCATCCAACAGGGCTGCTTCAACCTCTACCTATTCCTAACAAGCCATGGGAGGACATAGCTATGGATTTCATTGAAGGTTTACCCTTATCTCACAGTTATGATTCGATTTTGGTTGTGGTGGATAGGCTTACTAAGTATGCACATTTCATTCCCCTTAAACATCCCTACACTGCAAACTTGGTAGCAAAACAATTTTTTGAGCATATCTACAGGTACCATGGACTACCAGTTACCATCACTTCAGACAGGGACAGAATCTTTGTGAGTCAGTTTTGGCAATCATTATTTTCGCTATTGGGCACAACACTCAACTTAAGCACAGCTTACCATCCACAAACCGATGGTCAAACTGAGAGATTAAATCGTTGTTTGGAACAATACTTAAGGGCAGCTACCAGTGCTAAACCAACTCAATGGTCAGTTTGGTTAACTCTAGCTGAGTGGTGGTACAACACTAATTATCACACAGCTTTGAAGATGTCCCCTTTCGAAGCTCTATATGGTTACCCCCCACCCCAAGCCATTTTTAGTCATGCCCTATATAGCAAGGTGGATGCTGTTGTTGATTTTGTGAAGGACAAGGATAGACAGGTGAAGAACTTGAGGGAAGTGTTGTTGGTAGCTCAGAACAAAATGAAACAATATGCAAACAGAGGAAGAAAAGAAAGGATTTTGCAAGTGGGAGACTGGGTGTACCTGAAATTACAACCTTACAAGCAGTCTACGTTGGCATTGAGGAAGAATATGAAGTTGGCTCCCAAATATTTTGGGCCTTTTCAGATTGAAGCAAGGGTTGGCCCTGTTGCATACAAACTTAAGCTTCCAGAGGAGTCAAAGGTCCATCCAGTGTTTCATGTTTCATTGCTGAAGCCACGTATTGGGGACCAGGTGGTGCCAAATCCATCCCTACCATTTGTTGGTGATGAAGGGCAATTCTTGGTGGAACCTATTGCGGTCCTAGAAAGTAGGTTGATTAAGAAGGGCAACAGACCAGCCACACAAGTCTTGATTCAGTGGTCAAATTCACTTCCCGAAGATGCGACGTGGGAGGATTGGCCGGTAATTGCCTCCAATTTTCCTCATTTCAATCCTTGGGACAAGGATTTTTCGAAGGAGGGGGGAATGTAACGACCTAGGGCTCATTACAAATTGGGGATGACCGTTGCCGTTGAAACCAGAAGGAATGTCACCGTTTTACCATTTTACCGTTATTATTTATTTAATTCGTATTAGATGTATTAGCGTTTGTACGTGATGTGCGTTTTATGTTTTAGCTAAGCGATGTCGTTTTAGGAGGGATAAGGTAGTTACTCTTTGGCATGTTACGGCGTCGTTTTCTTTTGGCGTATTCTGAGTTTGTTGGAAGGCGCATGTGCCTTGCCTTTTTAGGAGAAACATTATCTCTGTTAATCATTATGCAAATTAACAACAAATTCTCTATTTCTCTCTCCAAAATTCTCTCTCTCTCTTCTTATCTCCGTCTTCATCTCTCTCTTTTCTGTAATTCTCTTCAAACCCAATCTAAATTCTTCAATTATCTTCTTATTCCGACTCTGTTTCTATCAACGGTTTGATTTAATCAAGCTGGTTCATAACAAAACTTTCAGGGATTGTTCGCAACACCTAGGCACTTAAATTCAACGGTTGGATCGATGTGATGATGTGTGATTGTATCGAAAATTTTCCCATTTTTGTTTGAAAAAATCAACGAAAACGGAGTCGCCACGCCATTTTAATTTTGAGGGCCAAAACTTTGAAAAAAGCCCGAGATCAGAGATTTAGGTTCGGAGGTCATGTTACACGCCGGGAAGGACGTTAGTGTGCACCCGGAATGCCTCGTAAAACGAGTCTTCCAAGCTGAAAATCATTTGTGTGTGTGTGTGTGTGTGTGTTTTGGCCAAAATACTTTGAAACTCAGAAAAGTAAAAATAGGGATATCTTTTCAAGACTTTAAACTGATCCCATGATTTTTTGGGGGATTTTTGGATTGAGATTTGGTACTCAAAAGACCTTTTGAAGTTGAGAGTCATTTCTGCCAGAATGAAAAAGGCAGTGGACCTTTGATTTTGAAAGGGATTCAAGGGTCTTAAAACTTCATAATCTGGATAAACTCAGAGAATGAAAGTTGTTCTAGACACCTTAAATAAGATTTGTGCGAAGGAATTTTCCATTTTGGAGAAGATTTGAGGGGTCAAAAACTTCTGGAAACCTCAGATATGTGATCTGGATTCCCAGAAGCTGATGAACTAGCCTCTGAAAGAAAATTTGAAAAGAGGAGTTTTACTCACCCAAAAAATAAAGTAAAAATATGTCTGGAAAGCTCTGGATGTTGGCTACAAAAAGTGTTTTGTAGTTAACACCAAATTCCAAGTTCATCTGTGTCCAAAAATTAAGACAATGGACTGAGGTCTGGGAAAATTGCTACTGGACAGCACTTTCCCAAGAAGGAGAATATGATTTTAAAGGGGGTTTTTCATCCATGCTTGTCCCCATTTCCCTAGGTTTTGGTTAGTGATCACTAGACATTTTAGTGGTGAATCAACTATACCAAACCATCCTTGGGGTACATTAGGACTAAGCATTTCATTTGCTTGGGAAGGGGATTTTTATCCTTTGAAAATGAGATTTTATGCTTGAAAATGGTTTTTAGGGTTTTGAAAATGAGTTTTCTTTGCAAGAAAGTAAGAGAACTTGAAAATAATGTTGATCTTTGTAGAAGATCATCCATGGAGATGGTCTTCCATGGTGATCTTCTTAGATCTAAAGCAAAAAGATGAAGGAACTACATTTTGTAGTTTGAAGATGCATACATGGATGAGATTTAGGGTTAGGAGAAGGAGGGTTTACCAATCTTCCTTGTGTTCTTGAGTGTTTGGCTTGAGTGTATGAGTGTTTAGGGCTTTAATATGAGAGTGAGTGGATGAGTATGAATTGGGAAAGATTGGAGAGAAAATGGTGACAATTCAAGTGAATTCTCACTGTTTTCTCTCTATATTTCGCCAGAGGTTCGGTGCAAAATGTGTTGTGGCTCCTTATTTTTGTGACTGGAGGGCTCAATTTATAGCCCTCTGAAATGTGCAAAGATGTCCGCGCGGATGGGATCCTCAGCGTGCACTGTTCATTAAATGCGGCTTCGGAGCTTTGGACACGAGGAATATTTCTTTTGAAATTTGAATTATACGGCCCGGTTTACATTCCAGGAAATTCTATTTTTGGTTTTATTCCTTTTGTTTTACTTTTTGAGATTCTTTTTGAGGTTTAACCTTAAATAACAATGCCCATTTTACCCTCACTTTGTTAGAAATGTTAGGATTGTTAGGAATTGTTAGAAATGTTATAACTTTCGTTAATTTTCTAACGAAAATTCTAACAAGCTCAAATTGGAGCACTTACAGTAGCCCCTCGGCGACGGCGCTTTCGAAGGAAGCGGGGTCGTCGATAAGAGTAAGGCTCCATATTTGGCGGGATGATCGAGTGATCGGGTGGCTGAACCTAGCGATAGGCTACCTCCGTATCCCGAATGGGAATCAAGCCGGCCGTAGTTCGGGTCTTTGACCCTGGAGATGATGGCGTTTTAGGTGCCTCGAACCTCGATGAGCGAGTTCTGCGGTCGGTTCTTTGGAAAGAAACTTCTGCCGGGGATAAGAGATGACCATTTTCGGTCTGATGGTTATCCGCTCGGGGATAGGAATGACCATTTTCGGTCTGCTTTGGGGATGATTGCGATTTATCGCTTTCCTAGTGATAGCGTCTTAGGTGCCTCAAACCTTGGAGATGGCGTTTTAGGTGCCTCGAACCTTGGAGATGGCGTTTTAGGTGCCTCGAACCTTGATGATGATGGCTTTTTAGGTGCCTCGGACCTTGATGATGATGGCTTTTTAGGCGCCTCGGACCTTAATTTGAAATGGCCTTTCGGTGGACTTCGTCTGCTGCCGAAGGAGAGGGTGACCGTTTTGGTCGAGGGGCTGGACCTAATGATAGGCTACCTACGTATCCCTGGTGGGAATCAAGCCCTTTCGTAGTTCGAGTTTTACTCGAGATTTCGTTGGCTTTTGGGATTCCGTTAACTTTGCTGGGGATTTCATTAGCCTTTGCTGGGGAAATCAGACGTATTCGTCTGGGAAATCGGTCTTACGTTTGACTGCCGGGAATGATTTTGATGAAAGATACGGGATCCGTTATCTTTCTCGGGGCACTCGGTCTTACGTTTTACTGCCGGGGGTGATTTTGATGAAAGATACGGGATCCGTTATCTTTCTCGGGGAGATCGGTCTTACGTTTGACTGCCGGGGAAGATTTTGATGAAAGATACGAGATTCGTTATCTTTCTCGGGGCACTCGGTCTTACGTTTTACTGCCGGGGAATGATTTTGATGAAAGATACGGGATCCGTTATCTTTCTCGGGGCACTCGGTCTTACGTTTGACTGCCGGGGAAGGTTTTGATGAAAGATACGAGATTCGTTATCTTTCTCGGGGCACTCGGTCTTACGTTTTACTGCCGGGGAATGATTTTGATGAAAGATACGGGATCCGTTATCTTTCTCGGGGCACTCGGTCTTACGTTTGACTGTCGGGGAATGATTTTGATGAAAGATACGGGATCCGTTATCTTTCTCGGGGCACTCGGTCTTACGTTTGACTGCCGGGAAGGATTTCCTTGACAAGGGGCTGACTTTGGTTAACTTTGTTAACTTTGTCAAGTTGGGGACTGAATTGCAGAGTCCTGAAATTTTAAGGGGCAAAAGGGTCATTTTGACCCTTGCAATCCTATCCGCGCGGATAGGAGCTGAAAGTCAGGGGTATTAATTAGGGCCAACGCCCTTTTCTTCTTCCCCATTCAGTTTTACAGTTTTTTCTGCACTTACGAGGGAGAGAGAGAGAACCGAGGAGAACCTCCATTGAAGGCCAAAAAGCTTCGAAAATCTTCCGATTTCTTCGATTTTTCGAGCGATGGAACACGGGGAAGGCGCTTTTCAAGGCCAAGGACGTGGCCCGGTGGCGGAGAGACGATTGGAGCTCGTCCGGATGAGGAGGCATTACAATCTTTCGCAATCGGTTGCGGAGGAGCATTACCCCGATGCTTGGCAACATTGGGCTTCGGATTCGAATCTCCGAACGGTATACTTTGAAACCCTTTGATCCCTTTGTTGATTTCTTGTTTGAAATTTGAATTTTAGGTGATTTTTGAAATTTTTTTTTTTGAAATTGAATATTGATGTTCATTGTCTTTGAATCTTGATGATTATGTGAGTAACCCAAAATGTGCATTTTGCTTGGGAAAAAGAATTGGCATTTTCGCCATTTTTTTTTTTAAATTCGAAAATTGCATGTGAAAATTCGGAAATTGTGATATTTTTTTTTGAAATTGAACATTGCATGTCGATGATGATGATTTTTTTTTTTGAAATTGAACATTGCATGTTGATGATGATGATTTTTTTTTTGAAATTGAATATTGATATTGATGAACGATGCAATGCATGCATTTTGTTTGGAAAGAATGAGCATTTTGCCAATATGGGATGTATGTATGTTTAGGATTTTTTTTTTGAAAAGTGGGACGGATTTTCCCGTTGTATGTAAGATGGATGATATGCATGTATGCATTTTTTTTTTGAGATGATGGATGATATGCATGTTATTTTATGAAAATGGGACGGAGTTTTTACTTCCGTAGGAATGCATGCATTGGGATTTGCTGAAAACTGTTTACTTTTATGCGAGAAAAATGGGGCTATGCTCATTGTATGCTGTCATGCTGTCGAATTTTTTTTTTAATGCATGTGTATGCTTTCTTTTTTTTTTGTGTAAATGCAAATGCAATTTTTTTTGACATTTTCTCTTTTTTGCAGGGCGGAAACCGTTTTGTGACGGAGCAGCTGAACAAAATGAAGACTCGAGGATCAGTGGAGTCCGTGATTGACTTGTGGGACCGGCTTCCGAATGCGGGCCGAGGAGCTTTGCCGAGTCCGAGACAGATCGTTGTCGAGACGGGGCTTTGGGAGTTTGTCGAGTGCTTGAGGGGACTGGTCAAGTTCCCTAAGAGCAAGGGCTTGATGTTTGCTCTGGCGCAGCACTGGTGGGATGCGACCCACACCTTTCACTTCTTCTGGGGCGAGGCTACGGTTACGCCCTCCGATTACGCTGCGATCACGGGCCTGTCCTTTAATGGACGCAGCATTGAGTGGCGGGATGGCTACAGCGATGCGGACCTACAGGCTCTTCTGGGATTTTCCCCTATTCCCAAAAAGGGGATGGGGATGGAGTATGCCGTGGTCTACGGTAAGATCGTGGAGACCATTGTGAGTTACGAGGCTGGGGAGGAGAGGATAGGCGCCGATCAGATTGCTAGGGCCTTCTTGTGGTTTGCCTTTTCGAGCACGCTCTTTGGACATCTTGTGAGGGACGGCGATCTTTGCCTTGTTGAGGTCCTTGGAGGACATGGAGACGGCCGGAGATGTCTCGTGGGGAGAGGCCGGGCGCGAGAGCTTTACTTTGCTCTTGATAGGTACAAATAAGGCTGTGAGCTCTTTGTCTCTTGCTTCGAGTTTGCCCTGGAGGTATAAGCTCTCTTTTTGCTTTCCCTCCTTTCTCTTGAGCACACACTTTTCTTTGCACTGGATTGATTTGATTTTTACCTTTCGCAGGTATGGGCGTTGGAGTTTTTCCATGTCACGGTGTGGCGCGGCCGGCGGAGTACGTCGGGCGTATCCGGCCATGCAGCCTTGGTCCAAGCATGCCCGGGAGAAGATAAGCTCCGGGGCGTACGACCCTCAGTACGCGGATTGCCTTCCTTTGACGGAGGCCAAGACAGATGAGGGGATGATATTCTTCCCCCGGGATCGCTTCGAGGTGGCGCGGTGAAGGGCGCCGAGATCCGGACTGTGCGGCGGAGGATTTTGAGAGGTCGACTGCGATGTCTATTACCTGGGAGAGAGGGTGACGCGCCAGCATGGCGTGAATTCGCCTTTGAGGACACCAGTGGAGCCTCCTGCCGATATGATGCACCCGAGCGATCGGTCCGTGACCTGGGATGATTACCGAGCCGGCCAAAGACTTCTCGGATTTCGTGGCGATTGAGCCATATGCGACATTCGTCTTGAGGAGGCCGAGGATGCCTCGGAGTCTGGATAGGGAGGGGCTTGGGATCCCGCGGTACCCTCGGACGGATTTTTCCTATATCCAGGATGGGGTCCGATTGAGGGTGCAGATCCCTCAGCCCGAGCGACTTCCACGAGCTTTCCGGCCTCGTCCGGGTATGAAGGTATAGCTTTTTACGCTTCTTTCTTTTGTTTCATCATCTTTAGCATCACTTCCCTTTTTTTTTTTTTTGACGCTTTTGCTTTTGTGCAGTTTTCGGAGGTGGTCGTCGAGAAGCTGACGAAGCAAGTGATCGGAGCCAAGAGATTCATCGGGAGGATGGTCGCTTGCGGGGCTCCTCGTGCTAGAGCGAGGCGACCACGGCCGGCGCCTGTCGGACGGGAGGCTTCCCTATTCGCTCGAGACTTCTTCGTAGACTCCTCTGTCTCCTCTCCTTGATCCCAGCGCAGTCTTGCCTTCGGATCACGTCATTCTCGGGGATCCACACGGGCAGGGACACGTTTGGCAGCATGGTGGGTCGTCTTCTTATGTCCAGGAGTCCGACGCCTTCACCTTCGGATACGATTTTTTCGCAGATCTCGGCTTGCCCTATCAGAGCGTGCCGGTTGGTCCTGACGAGCCTCTTTCTCGGAGACGAGGACGATTCTCGAGCCCGAGATTTTCGGGGCTCCCGAGGAGGCGGGCCCGAGTCGCAAGAGGGGCCGGGGCGTACATCGGGCGCCTGAGACTCCGATTGATTTTTTTTGAGATTTGAGATTGAGATTTAGATTTGTACAGGTTATGCACACATTTTTGTTCTTTTTTTTTTTTTATGGATGTAATAATTTAGGATTTTATTGATGTTTGTTTGTTTTTTTTTATGCACACTCTTCTCTTTTTTTTTTTTTGGAATGTAATAATTTAGGATTTTATTGATGTTTGCAATGCAGTATGAATGCAGTGTTGCATGAGCCTTGTTTTTTTTTTTACAAGGGTGTTTGGTATATGGACTGGTTTGGGGAGGTTTTTTTTTGCACAGGTTTCGAGCAACCGGGACGGAATATTCCTCTTTTGATGTAGCGGCTTGGACATTGCGAGAATTTTTTCTCGTGACAATCATGTCCGCGCGGATAGGGGCAGCTTCTGACATTGTCCTTTAATTTTGGTTCAGACCTGGTCTTGCTTTATTTCAAATTCAAATATCCTCTTCAACCTCCTGTCCAAACAGCCATTTTCGGGGAGAAAGAGAGAAAAACAATGGAAAACTTTAGAAAAGCTCCATCAAAATTGTCCCAAGAATCCCAAATGTCATTCTTCAACAAGTTCAAGGATTGGTCCCGGGAGATCATGCATGAGAGGAGGTCCTTCTTTGAAGAAAGGTACAAGGTGAAGTGCTTATGGTCTCTCAAGGAATTGATTCCGGATTATGAGCTTTTGAGGGCTTCTTCTTCATTTTGGGACACTAGAAGGCATGTCTTTTGCCTTTCCTTCAACGAGATTGTTCCGACTGTCGAAGAATTTCGGGCCTTGCTTGGAGGTCCGGAGGTGGAAGAGATAGCGGTTCCCTTGCCCGGAGGGGCTTCTTTTGTTGACAGATTGTGCGTCCTCCTTCATCTTTCCCCGGAGGAAGCGCAAGGTATGATCCGTGGTCCCGATCATTTCGATATTTCCGGTCTTCCCGACAGATTTAGGGGCCTAGGCTTGGTGGATGATGCCTATTGGGATGCCTTTGCACTTTGTATGTTTGGCACCCTGTTCATGGTCTATTCTTTTGGGATTTGCCATCGGTCTTTGCTGGATGTTGTCATTCACTGTCGCACCGGCGAGATGTCGTTCCTTTGATTCTGGGGAGACTTTTCATGCTCTCGATAGGCCGGCTACCGGAAGGCGGTATATGCGCGGGGCGGCCCGTTTCTCTTGACCCTGTGGGCGATGGAGCCCTTGGGGTTCTTCGGGAAACTCAGACATGATCGCCTTGGACATTTGCCAGGAGAGGGTCGCAGTGGATTTCGATGATCGGGGCTCATGGGAGCGTTGGATGGCTGGTCTCCGGACAGAGGATATCGATGGTCGAGTGCCTTGTTGGCGGGTGGAGACTCGCAGAGTGCTTCAGGATGGGTCTCATGTGGTCATGCTTCCTGGCTTTCTCGCCTAGCTTCTATATTCCGGCTTTAGTTCCCGAGACAGCTTTGGCTGGAGCAGGTTCCCTTGGAGGGATTTGATGATATAGCCACCAGAGTGGTGGCTTTTTTTTTTCTATGGATGACCCTTCGGTGTTCCCATTTCTGTCCCGAGCATGGAGGTATGATGCCTTTCCTCTTCTAAGTTATCCTCAAAGGCGTCGAGACCGGTGTTCCCGACCACTTGGTACCCTGGATTGGTACGAGAGACATCCGGGGAGACTCGGGTGGCTGTTTTGAGGCGGCGTGAGGCCATTGTGGGTGCGGAGGACCAGACTGTTGCTGAGAGGAGGAGGGCCGATGCGAGGGCCAACCCCCATGACAGAGCGGAGACGCTGTGACCGATTATGAGGCTTACGTCAAGAGACAGGAGAGGAGGGCTCCTATGCTACCAGCTAGGTTACAGGAGATGAGGGATGAAGCTAGGGCTACTAAGGCTCTGACAGAGGCTGGTTTGATAGACCTTGTCCCTATACCAGAGTTTGGTAGGAGGAACACTGACATTTTTCCTGTTCAGAAAAAGAAGACTCGAAGGGGGGAAGAAGAGGGGAGAGGCCAGTACGAGTGGCTTGGAGTGACTCTGAGGTTTCCGAGTATCCCTTTCTTGTCATGGCAGACACATTAGTTTGATTATGTATCTTAGTTTCTTTTAGCAGGTTGCCAGTTGTAGGAATGAATCGGGCTTAGACTCATCAAAAAGTTTTTAACTTGTAATGAATATTTGAATTGCTTTAGAGTTTTTCGAGACGCTTTCATGGTCTGATCAATTGTATTGATGACTTTTATTTGTGTTTTAGACCGAACCGTTTCCGGCTGCCTACGTTCCCCTCATTTTGAGGAGCTCAGGTCTTCGTAGTTCAACCTGGTGAACTCTTTTTTTTGTTTTTTTTTTTTTTTTTTTTTTTTTTAGTGCAACCCCTGTCTTTTACCTAGGCCGCCCTTTTCGGGTTTCTAACCTAGTTGGGTCTTACTCTTTTAGCACTCCTTTTTTTTTGTTTTTTGTTTTGTTTTTGTTTTGGTGCAACCCTGTTTTTTACCTAGGCCGCCCTTTTCGGGTTTCTAACCTAGTTGGGTATTACTCTTTTAGCACTCTTTTTTTTTGTTTTTCTTCTTGTTTTTTTTTTGTTTTTTTTTTTGTTTGGTGCAACCCCGTTTTTACCTAGGCCGCCTTTTCGGGTTTCTAACCTAGTTGGGTATTACTCTTTTAGCACTCTTTTTTTTGTTTTTTCTTCTCTTTTTTTTACGCGTAGTATCTGCGCAGCTTGTCACCATTCACTGGGTGTACAAAGGGATTCCCGTCGAGGTCTGCAAGTTGCATGGCTCCTCCGGAGAAGATCTTCTGGACGACATATGGCCCGACCCAGACAGGCTCCCATTTGCCGAGGGGGTTGATACGGACTGGGGGCTTTTCTTTTAAAACGAGATCCCCTTCTCGGATTTCCCGATGCTTTACTTTCTTGTCGAAGGCTCTGGCCATTCTTCCTTGGTAGGCTCGGATGTGTTCCATGGCCTTCAGTCGGCGTTCATCTAGTAGGGCCAATTCGTCATGGCGACTCTGGAGCCATTCGACCTCGTTGATCTGGCTTTCCAGTAGTATACGGAGCGAGGGTATTTCCAGCTCGATTGGGAGTACGGCTTCCATTCCGTATGTGAGGGCAAACGGTGTTTCCCCAGTTGCCGTTCTGACTGATGTTCTATAGCCCCAGAGTGCCAGGTGTAACTTCTCGGGCCAATCTCTGCCTTGGACAGCCATTTTCCGGATGATATTTTCCAGAGTCTTGTTTGCTGCCTCAACGGCTCCGTTGGTTTGGGGCCTGTAAGGAGATGACTTGTGACGGGTTATTCGGAATTCTGCCAGCATCCTGTCGCGTTCCCCTTCGAAGAAATCACCAATCTGCGTCTCTTTAGGCTCTTCCGCAGTTCCCAAATTCACACTCGTCAAAATCTCTTCGGCAGCTTGGGCTCGATTTTCCTCTTTCCGGACAACCTGCTTAAAGATATTTTTTTTTTGTTGTTTGATTTTTTTTTTTTTTACGTGTCTGCTTCTTTATTTAATGAATTATTATTAAAAATTTTTTTTATTAATTCATCATTAGTTAAAGTGGCAATCAAGGGATACTCAGAAAGGTTCGTCATTTCATTGAAAACGAAAAGGGAATATAGTGCTTGCTACAGACTCGTAGTCTTCAGGCGTAAGGCCATCGGACGACCCTAGAGACTCGATCTTAACAAAGAGAGACTGAGAGGACTTGTCCTAGATTGACACAAAGGGACGGGGGACCAATCCAAGCTTGGTGATCATTTCTTCCTTGGTCGCGGACGGGCCCGAGAGGTTTTCCCAATTTTTGGCGGCTTTGCTATTGGTGGCCTCATGACTCGAACTGTGTCTGTTTTTGTTTTCCTTTCTCAATTGCCGCTATCATCTCTTGGACCGAGCCGAGATCAATCAGGTCCGCACCTGGACTTCTTCTTCGAACAATTGTAGCATAACCGCACCATCCCAATCATCCGAGGGAAATTCCGTGGCCTTAGCTTTTAGCGGCTGTCGATCGAATTCGGGTTTCGGATCTTCCCCGGGCGGTAGGAATAGTGGTTGTGAGCTTCTCGAGCTGTTCCACCGGGTCAGGCACGCCTCTGAAGGTATACTCACTCTTCATGGTAGTGGTAGCCCCAGGTATCTTGGGTAGGTCCAGGAACATTCTACGAACCGGGTTAGCCTTGGTTCCTCTAAACTTGTTGAGGCTATCCTGTAGCTTTAGCCATCCTGCCGTAGGAGTGGGCTCTGTGATGTTTCCTGGTTTTGTGGGACCCTTTACAAAGTAGTCAGCCAAATTAGGACTGAAAGAGAGAGATTTAGGGTTGTCGACCGGGACCTTTCCTGTGGCAGATTCAAATCTTTTTCCTTTTGTAGTGTCCACTGAGGAGGCCTCATATCCCAGGCCGTGGCGAGTATTCTGTCCTTTCACCTCGATGAGCTTGTGAGTTCCTTGTTGGTGCTTCCCCAGACCGAGGCCAGGTAGATAGCTCATTTTTCTCATCATTTTCAAGACCGGTGGGATTTTGTCCCGAGTGACCGTCAGGTCTATGTTGCACACTTGGGCCTTGGGAGGCTCGATCGTGAAGCCCGTTAGCATGTTACCTTCCTCGTCATGTTTGATTTCCAGAATAGGTATTCCGCCCATATCTGTGCCCTCTAAAGTGACTAAATCTCCGTAAATGGTCGTCAGATCCCCATTCGAGACGAATTTCACACACTGGTGGAGGCTTGAGGCGACCCCTTTGACTTGGTGCAGCCAAGGTCTTCCCAGCAGGGCATTGAAAGTAATCGGGATGTCGATAACCTGGAATTCCACAGGTATCAATTTCTGTCCAAACCAGAGGTCTAAAGTAGCAACTCCGAGGACTGCTCGGGATGTTGAGTCGTAAGCTTTGACTGTGAGAGAAGAAGGCTTCAAGTCTGTAGTCTTGATATCAAGCAAGCTCATGATCTTTGCCGGAAGAATGTTCATTCCGGACCCATTATCAACCAGGACCCGAGGAGGCGTCGTTCATCCAAGCTGGGCTGTGATGAAGAGAGGCTCGTTATGATCGGCCCAAATTGAGGGAGGTCGAGATCTTTGAAAGTGATTATGTTCCCGTAGTGGATGTTTCCAATCAGTGTACCACATCATCGGGAGTAGCATCAATAGGCACGAGAGTGCGAGCCGGGCTTTCTTCCGGCTTCACTTATGGGGATAGGACGAAGTGAGTAGAGACCAGAGGGAAATGTTGGCCTGTGTTTGCTTTAACTGGGTGAGCACGGGATCCTCTTTTTCGGGATCTGGAGTTTCAGCTATCTTAGCATAGGGGCGGCGATCTTCTTTTGGTGTTTGATCTGTGGCCTTCTTATCTGCCTTGGGATTTCCTTGGAAGATCTGCCCAGATCGGGTCAACAGATTAACTTCCTCATCAGTCGTCTCTTGACTGGATTTCTTCAGTGCTGCTAAGGTCAATGGGGGAGCCCTTTTGGCTATTGGCCACTGGTTCTGACGGAGTCTAGTGACAGTGAGGGGCTGGGCTGTACTGGCTCCTTCCTGGGCGGCCCTTATAACTGCTTCCCAAGTCACAGGCTTTTGGGTTTGGGGTTGTGTTGTTGCCCCTTGGATGGCCCACAGAGCTAGGGCGTCCTCCGATTCACTCTCATGGCCTGCCTTGCTCATAGTTATCATGCAACAAGAGTCGCTATTGTCGGGACTCGGCGGCTTTTCGATCTCATCCCCGGTATAGTGCAGCATTCTGATTCCCTTCTGTAATACTCGGAGTTGGAGATGATTATAGCGTTCTGTGTGGGAGGCGCATCCGGTATCATGCCAGTTTCTAGGACTTCTCTGAAAGCTGACATACATTCGGGGAAGGTGACCTCTTCTTGGGTAACCCTGACAAGGAGTGTTACTTTGTTCTGGGGTGGATTTGATCTAACCATGGTTATTTTCTCATTTGGGCGGATGGGAGTTAATTTTCCTCTTTCGATCAGATCTTCGACTATCAGCCTGGATCGGACACCTGAAAACCCTTTCCCCAAAGCATGGTAGGCAGTGTTGAATTCTAAGACATCCACGTGCTCAGATCCATGAAACTTCATGGCCTTCATGTCCTCGGTCTCATATTCGTCTTCCGAGGTTTCTTCGTCGTCGCTTGCTGATAACCAGCCATTGTGCCTGGCTCCCATGGGCTCATTTCCGGCATGATTGTTCCAAATTGTTTCCGGATCGGGGGCCTCAGTTGACTCCTCACTCTCGTCGTCATCATCATCGTCGCTGTCATCGGAATCTTCTTCCCATACTACCAGGATTTCGGCGGAGAGGGAACGCCGGTCAAACCCGTTAGGGGAATATGGGTGCGTGCAGCCGCAGAAATTGTCATATGTTCCCATTCCCGGAAGTGGCAATTGTGACTCGGCTTCTCCTCCAAGAAATTGCGGGGGAAGAGTGAGAGGAGGTGGCACGTATTTGACACCAGGCAGGATACAGAAGGAATCCTCCTCTTCCGATTCTTCGCTGTTCTCGGGATCATATTCGGGCTCTCCTAGAGCCAATTTGCAGAAGTGTACTAGCTCCAGATGCTCTTCGGCCTCTTTGCTGATAAGCCCCAGTACAGGCGCTCGCCGGAAACTTTCTTGCTCAATCTTTCTTGACTGTTCTAACCATCTTGTATAAATGGTTCTTTCATGTTCTGAGCGGAACAGCCCCAGTTCTTCGGTATCGGCCTTCCCTTCATCCGAAAAATAGCGGGCCTCGTATTCTTGCAAGGAGTCTCTGACATGAGACCAAGATGGGTTGATTCGTTCGATATCCTCAAGGCTGAGGGGGAATCCGAATTCAGGATCCTCGACGAGGTTGGCCACAGGTATTTGGGGACCTTCATCAGCATCTTTGTGCGAAGATTCTCCGCATTCAATCATATTCACCTGATTATGGTTCCTTGGCAGCGGATTTTTGACTGTGTTAGGCCCTTCGGGGCCTTCCAACTTTCCTTGCTCTATTAGCCCCTGAATTGCCTTTTTCAGAGTGAAGCAGCTGTCAGTCAGATGTCCGTGAGCTTGATGAAAAGCACAATACTTTGCAGTATCCACGGGAGCATTCGGATTTCTGGGTTGGAAATTCTCTAAAGGCCGCAGCAAGCCTTCTTTCACCAGCCCCCTAAAGATGTCATTCAGAGGCATTCCAAAGTTTTCGAGATTTATGACCCGCGGTCTGGGCTCGGCTGGTTTCCTGGGAGCAAAAGGAGTCGTGTTATTACATTCCTGTCCCGCATAGTTAATCATCTCTTTGCCTTTAGCAGGAAGCCGGGCGATGTTTGCGGGAGGAGCCCGATATGCGCGGGGTCAGTGCGGCCAGGTTGCTGATTGTAGGCCTTTTCAAACTTAGCTGCAGAGTTAACCATGGCCCGTAAGTCTGAGTATGGGAAGTGACTGAGGGAGGCTCTCAGATGTGGTTTCAAGCATGACTGGAAAATGTCCAGTTGTTCCTCTTCGGAAGGAGGGATGGCCATTTCACTGAGTTTCAGATTCCACCGCTTGTAGAAGTCCCCAACATTCTCATCGGGCTGCTGTTGTTTGTAGGTCAACCCTATTTGTTTCCCATTCCAAGTTGGCCTTATATTTCTCTGTGAAGGCATTGGTAATCTGGTCCCATGTAGCCCTGGCTTCAGGTTTCAAACGGAAGAACCACTTTAAGGCACTGGACTTCAAGGATAGACTGAAATAGTCAGCTAACTGCTGATTGGTGCACCCTTTGGCCTTCATCGCCAAGGTATATGTGTCCAAATGGGTTTTCGGACATGCGGTCCCATCAAAGAGGTCCAGATTAGGCATCACGAATTTGTGGGGCAGAGGAACAATGGAGTCCGGGTCTGTAGGCCGGAAGGCGAACTTCTTGGCGATCGGTTCAGCGATCTGCGCTTTCATTTCCTTGTGTTGTTCCATGAACCGTGCCGGATGAGGGTCTTGTGGCGGAACCATGGCATTCAAGCTAGTGGCTGAGCTAGAGAGGAGCTACCACTGGAGGCGGGCTGGTGGAGGGACGGCCGATCCGGGACGTAGGTGAAAACCTGTCCTGGCTGAGTTACCTTGGGGAGCATGGGTAGGAGCCTGAGCAAAAGGATAGAACCTTGCGGCTTCGTTGATTTTCAGCTGGCAAAGTAGGTGGAGGCGCCCCGATGTGGCCGGATAACTTGGATTTCCAGTGGGGCCCGTAAGTAGGCTTGAGTGCGGGCTGCTTTGTCCGGATTGTTGAATTGCATGGGCTGCCTGTGGTGAAGGTGTGTAAGGGGGAGTATTGCGGTCCTGGTGATTCGGATGACACAGGGATGGAGGCTTGGTAACCCGTAGAAGTCTGAATGAGGAATGGATTTGTGTGAGGAGCGGTGAACTAGTGCTGTTCTGAGGAGGGGCTCCTGGCTGTGGCCCAGAACCAAGTTGTGGCGGCATTCCGAACTGTGGCCGTTCTTGTGAAGGTCCGGATTGATCGGTTCCGACTGAGGCGGGATCCCGATTAGTCGTGGCATTCCGAGATAGCCCCAACCATGAGAAGACATTCCGTGCTGATTTTGCCCCATCGATTTTGCCGTCGGGCTGCGTGGATCCGGTGGTCTGTGGTTGGGGAGGCTGGTGACCCGAAAATCGAGGAGCATGGGTTCTGGTAGTGGCACCGTAGGAGGTGGGTGGCGGCATCCTGGTGTAGTCGGGCGGCGAGAGTGGGGTTGGCATCCTCGTCTTCTTCCACGGTGAAGGTGCCATCCGGATTGAGGCTGGCGGCCAGCCGTGACTCTTAATAGCCTCCATAAGGCTGTTTAGCTGTGCTTCTGTCGTAACCTCATCTGTCGCTGGCTGATTCCACTGTTGCTCTGTCGAGGGTCCGGGAGGCGGAGTGACGTTATCCCCATCATTACCGGCGTGCAGACATTCTGAAACCCGAGTCGGAACAAACGGTGAAGGCGATGACGCGCTTGACTCTTCCCAACTAATCAAACGGTGACCGGTGCCAAAACCAAGCTTTGTGCGGAGGCTGCGGGGGAAAGGACATGAAGGTTCAGATGTCTGGGAATGGAAGGAGGGTAGGTGTTTGGGCTTTAGGCTCATGCAACATGCAGTTATTTGTTCACGTTAACTTAAAACATGTTTTATTAACCTAGTCGGTTGGAAAAGATTGCTCTTCTTTTCCGCAAACTACTCTGGATCCTGGATCAGTGGGCCCCGTCACTACGTCTATAAGCCCCTCGTATTCCACCTGTATTTCGACCTCCCAGGGTGGACAGCCCGGGCGAGGTCCTATAGGCAAGCGGGTCCCACCGGCCGAAAGAAAACGATCCTAAAAGTCTGGCGGGTAATCGAGTCTTAACGAGCATTCGATGTAAATTACGGACAGGCGACGTCGAAAGTCAAGATCATGTCCGAGGGCTCGACAAAAGTCGGCATGATTTGGGCTGATAATCGTCCACGATTGATCTTGACTTGTCGTCGTTAAGCCGTAATTAGGCATGGAATAGTCATTAATCCTTGATGACTCGGTGTCAATCTTTGGGAGCCGGTGTATAATTTGTGCCAATCGAGCCGAAGTCAAGGCGCCGGTCAATATCTTGGTCAAAGTGCGGCGGAAAACCGGGCAGAACTTCGACTGATTAGGGACCCGAAAGATATTGAGTCGGTATGCCGACAAAGGCTTGAAAGGAAAGGTCTATACACGGGCAGGGCATGACACAGACCAGACTAAAAACCAACCGGGTCTCGGACAAAGTGTGTCACGGACAAGTGCATGGTCGACACGAGGCTCCATGGGATGTTTGGGTAGTCCTGTGCTCATCCGAGAGGCGTAATAAGACCAAACGGACCGCGACAAGGATTTCCCCGGGTTAGGGACGTAGTGTGCAGTGTACGGTCACGTGCGCGTAGTGTGCGAGCAGTCTATATTCTTTTTCTGAGTAAAATAGAGATTTTTTTATGTGTCTTAAAAACATGATGCATGATTTTTTTTTTGGAAATTTTCTTTTTTTTTTTGAATATATTTTTTTTTTGAAATTTAATGAACACATAAGCACGAAAATTCCGACAGTTAGGGACATTATTCCGACAGTCAAAATTTTGACTTTCTCCGAGGCGGCCAAAGCAACACGAAAACTGTGCAAAAATCAACACACACACAAAAATGATTTTCAAAGCCGGGACGGAAGCTTGACCCTCAAAAGCTTTTTTTTTTTAAAACGGTGATACCGGTACGTGGGATTGTTAGACCACAATTTATCCCCGACTCGTGTTAGGAGGCGATAACGGGAAGTTTAATGGTTTCCACCAATATACCAAATACCATTTTTTTTTTTAAAAAAGCTTATTCCCCAGCGGAGTCGCCACTGTGATGATGTGTGATTGTATCGAAAATTTTCCCATTTTTGTTTGAAAAAATCAACGAAAACGGAGTCGCCACGCCATTTTAATTTTGAGGGCCAAAACTTTGAAAAAAGCCCGAGATCAGAGATTTAGGTTCGGAGGTCATGTTACACGCCGGGAAGGACGTTAGTGTGCACCAGAATGCCTCGTAAAGCGAGTCTTCCAAGCTGAAAATCATTTGTGTGTGTGTGTGTGTGTGTGTTTTGGCCAAAATACTTTGAAACTCAGAAAAGTAAAAATAGGGATATCTTTTCAAGACTTTAAACTGATCCCATGATTTTTTGGGGGATTTTTGGATTGAGATTTGGTACTCAAAAGACCTTTTGAAGTTGAGAGCCATTTCTGCCAGAATGAAAAAGGCAGTGGACCTTTGATTTTGAAAGGGATTCAAGGGTCTTAAAACTTCATAATCTGGATAAACTCAGAGAATGAAAGTTGTTCTAGACACCTTAAATAAGATTTGTGCGAAGGAATTTTCCATTTTGGAGAAGATTTGAGGGGTAAAAACCTTCTGGAAACCTCAGATATGTGATCTGGATTCCCAGAAGCTGATGAACTAGCCTCTGAAAGAAAATTTGAAAAGAGGAGTTTTACTCACCCAAAAAATAAAGTAAAAATATGTCTGGAAAGCTCTGGATGTTGGCTACAAAAAGTGTTTTTTAGTCAACACCAAATTCCAAGTTCATCTGTGTCCAAAAATTAAGACAATGGACTGAGGTCTGGGAAAATTGCTACTGGACAGCACTTTCCCAAGAAGGAGAATATGATTTTAAAGGGGGTTTTGCATCCATGCTTGTCCCCATTTCCCTAGGTTTTGGTTAGTGATCACTAGACATTTTAGTGGTGAATCAACTATACCAAACCATCCTTGGGGTACATTAGGACTAAGCATTTCATTTGCTTGGGAAGGGGATTTTTATCCTTTGAAAATGAGATTTTTTGCTTGAAAATGGTTTTTAGGGTTTTGAAAATGAGTTTTCTTTGCAAGAAAGTAAGAGAACTTGAAAATAATGTTGATCTTTGTAGAAGATCATCCATGGAGATGGTCTTCCATGGTGATCTTCTTAGATCTAAAGCAAAAAGATGAAGGAACTACATTTTGTAGTTTGAAGATGCATGCATGGATGAGATTTAGGGTTAGGAGAAGGAGGGTTTACCAATCTTCCTTGTGTTCTTGAGTGTTTGGCTTGAGTGTATGAGTGTTTAGGGCTTTAATATGAGAGTGAGTGGATGAGTATGAATTGGGAAAGATTGGAGAGAAAATGGTGACAATTCAAGTGAATTCTCACTGTTTTCTCTCTATATTTCGCCAGAGGTTCGGTGCAAAATGTGTTGTGGCTCCTTATTTTTGTGACTGGAGGGCTCAATTTATAGCCCTCTGAAATGTGCAAAGATGTCCGCGCGGATGGGATCCTCAGCGTGCACTGTTCATTAAATGCAGCTTCAGGCTTTGGACACAAGAAATATTTCTTTTGAAATTTGAATTATACAGCCAGTTTCTGTTCCAGGAAATTCTATTTTTGGTTTTATTCCTTTTGTTTTACTTTTTGAGATTCTTTTTGAGGTTTAACCTTAAATAACAATGCCCATTTTACCCTCACTTTGTTAGAAATGTTAGGATTGTTAGGAATTGTTAGAAATGTTATAACTTTCGTTAATTTTCTAACGAAAATTCTAACAAGCTCAAATTGGAGCACTTACAATCGAGCAAAAAATTCCTGGAGAAGGAGCTATGATTTTCGCAATCAGACAGACGAAAAATCTCTAGGGTTTTCTTCTCTGAATTAAGGGTGTAATTTAAAGTTTAGTCATTCAAGAATATCCACAACACCCTCCGGCAATACTCGAAAACACGAAATAGAAAGAAACAACATAATCAATTTTTGTTCAGCCAAATTAAATCATAAACAACATAATCAATTCGATCCAAATAATCCCAACAACAAAGCAAGATTACGGCTCTGATACCACTTGATGGAACTAACTATACATAAACCCTAGAATGATGCAGAATATTTATTCTAGGACAATCATGCTTTAAGTTATCAAAGATTATGGAACGATAGACAAACCTGAATCCATAGCAATATTTGGAGAATATTTGATGAAGACTTGATGAACGATTATTGCCTTCCAATTGATCCTTAGGGTTCTTAGAATTCAGATGACAATGGGAATTAAGAGAATAAAACCTAGGTAGGTCAATTGGGGACCATAACCCTATATTTATAATGACCTAGTATGTTAGTCAGCCCATCATAGATTAACAACTAGGCCCCTTAGGTATCTACACATATTAACTGTAGATCCCATACTTATAAAAGATGACTTGGGCCCCCTTTAACTTTAGTAGATCACTTTATTAGGCCCAAATACTTTAATATTTAATGTGACATATATAATTACTTATAGTGCACATACGTCTATGTGTCCAAAGACTTTATTTATTATACTAGTATATGTAAAGTCCATAAAATATTCCAACATGATCACCTTGAGATCGTTGGTTATTCCGATTTCGACTTTGCTGGATGCCAAGATAGTCGAAAATCGACATCGGGTTATGTCTTCACTTTGGCCGGTGGAGCAATTTCTTGGAGAAGTGCCAGGCAAATATTAGTAACTACTTCCACCATGGAAGCCGAATTTGTTGCTTGCTACGAGGCATCCAATCAAGCTATATGGCTGAGTAAATTCATTGAAGGACTGCGAATTGTCAAAGGTGTTGAAAGACCGCTTAAGTTATATTGTGGCAATCGGGTTGCGGTATTGTACTCCAATAACAACAAGAGTTCATCTAAATCTAAGCATATAGATATTAAGTTTCTTGTTGTAAGAGAGAGAGTACAAAATGAACAAATAGAAATAGAACTTATTGGTACAAACTCTATGCTTGCGGATCCATTTACTAAGGCGTTATCTCCTTTAGTATTTCACGAGCATGTTACTCATATGGGTGTAATGACTTTTGATAATGCTTAAATCAGTGGGAGTTTGTGTTGTTTTCTATTTTCTTTTGTTGGTTTTTTATATTGATCTCATTTAAGTTAAGTAGGACTAGTTGGAGAATATATATATGCGTTCATAATATATATTCATTAATATTTCATGCTACATATCTATACTTAATCTATGTCATTTAGTTGGATATGCATATGTGATTAATGTGGGTTTAGTTGCGAATCAATTACAACGACTGCCCCTTTAGTCCCTATACTTATAAGACTAATGGACGAGATTGTATTGGATGGCAATAAAAGTGCACATAACGGTTGTCATTCATATTATAAATGATTTAAGGAATTTATTTAGTAAAAGATACATATTAATATTAATTCAAGTGGGAGATTGTTAGAACATGGATTAAATAAATATGTGTTATTGAATTTCATATATTATAATCATTTAATAATGTTTAAGTATAGACAAAATATGTAGAATACCATTAGGTGAAAGTACCATTAAATGATGGGCATAATGGTAACTTGTCACCGCCAACTTTACGAAAGGGTGTAGTCCCTAAATGAAGTGTCCCTTCTCAATCTATATATAGGCTATCCATCAACCCATTTGAGATACTTAGATTTCATTACAATTCAGTCAAAAATCACTCTTCATTTGTCAAAGAAGAACTAGTGTGGGCACAATCATTTAGAAATACTATCTCCATACTTTCTCATTTATTCAAGAACAAGATCAAGAACACAATCATGGATTCTTCAGGTACACGCTTTCGTCTTCATCTTCTTCCCTTCTTAATCTAGTTATGAGATGGTTCATGGTTTGATGGATCATTTTGTTCCAACATTTTTTACTAGGGGTATAAGTTGTTCGGTTAAAATCGCGGTTTGATATCGAACCGAATCAAATCAAAACATTCGATTTGGTTTGATTTTAAAGTATGAATGATTCGGTTCGATCTCGTCCCAAATTTTGAAAAATCACATGGTTCGATTTAGTTTGTATTCTGATCCTCTCGAACCAAACCAAATCAAACTGAACCAAATCAAATCGCGGTTTGAGACCAAACTACCAAATCAAACCGCATTACATAAACTAATTTTAACTCCCATTTTGTATCTTACTTAATATTTTTGTATATTCATTAAAATTTGATGTTAGATCAATACAAAAAATCTTACATTACATAGACTAATCATAACTCATTGTTTATCTTATTTAATATTAATTTCATAATTTGTTATCGTAATTGCGACACATAAATAACTACTATGTTTTATTCACGATCGAAGATTGTAAAGTGTTTTTCTTCCTTCTGCCTCTTTCTTTCTCTAGTCTATCTCTTCTTTCGACTTTCTTATTAACACTCGCATCTTTCGTTTTTCTTTCGAGATCACGAAAAATTTAAACAAATATGAAAATGAGTTGTAGTCTGAATTGTGGTTTAAACCGTAGTATAAACCATGATATGAATCACAATTTGAACCACATAATTGAATTGCGATTAGATCCAAACCAAACCATAGCAATTTGATTCTATTTGAAATTTTTTCAAATCGATTACTAATGATTCAATACGTAAATTTTCTCGAACCGAACCATTTACTCCCCTATATTTTATTTACACAAAGCCACTTATAGGCGGTGTCGGGTCCCGCGGGAGCGATTCCTAAACCACATATAAGAGGAGTTGATTCTACAAAATTCCAATATAAGAGTAGGTCCCCCTAAGAATCATAAAAGGGTATAAGTCATGACATATGCATGGGGTGATTTTCATGGAAAGCCACTAAAGAACAGAGAGAAAGAGATAGTAACTACAACGCATTATATAGCAGTTTCTGATTTGTATTTTCTTGCCTACAGTTACACACACTACATGTGAAATTGTATACCCTTGTGAACTTTTGCCAAGTTCAAATTTTGTTATTTGCCCATAATCTAGCCTGAATTTTGGGTTATTTCTCTCGTTTCTTGGTGGGTTTTCATCAATTTCGCGTTTCCGAATTCCCAAATCAGAGCCAAAGGTAAGACCTTGTCTATCATATCTAGTTTCTTTGGGAATTCTTGAATTATGCTTTGGCTGTGAGGTTGAAGATCAAGAAATTGAGTTTGTTTTTAGGATGTGCTTTGAATTTGATTGCAAGACAGAAAGGGTAAGCTGTAGAAACATGGGTATGTTTTGATTTTGTGATTTTGTGTGTGAAGATTGAGGATTATGCTTTCATTGTTAGGTTGAATTGGTGAGAGAATGAGTGTTTGTTTGTTTGTTCAATTGGGAACTGAGCACTGTGCTTTAATTGTGAGGTTGAAGGGCTTGGAAATAATTCAATAAGAACAAAAATAATAGAGTTGGAGTCACCCAGAATCTTAAAGTAATGGCTTATACATGTATTTGATGATTTATACAGTACAATGAAACTAGAGAGATCAGCTTCTTGTTTGTAATTTCTTGTTTGAGGGCATTTTAAAACTTTTTGCTTACTGAATTTGTGTCGTTACCCTTGTGGTGTGTGTCATCAATCTCGTGTTTCCTATTGCCAAATCCGAGTCAAAGTTTGCTTATAACAGTGTGTAACCTCTGTACTTTCTTTGGGAATTCTGAATTATGCTTTAGTTGTGAGGTTGAAGTTCAAGAGATTAAGCGTGTTTTGCTTGTGATTTCATTGTAAGATTGAAAGGGTAAGCCAAAGGGTAAGCCGTAAAAATATCAGTATGTTTTGTTTTTGTGTGTGTAAGGTCCAGGATTGAGAATTATCTTTGATATTAAGGTTGAAAAGGTGGAAGAATGGGATTGTAATTATTTATTTTATATTTATTTTATTTTTATTTTCTTTTACGCTTGTGTTTTTTTGTGATTGGGAATTGAGAAGTATGCTTTGATTTTGGGGAGAATGAGTATTTGAATATCTGTTTTTCTCTTGCGCTTGTATGTGTTTTTGTGATTGGAAATTGAGAACTGTGCTTTGAGTATGGGGCTGAGGGCTGAGGAAAAAATGAAATGAAAGTAATAAAAGATGGACGGAGGCTAGTTGTGTGTGTTTGTTCTGCATGTATGACCTTAAAGGTAAAAAAACAACTGATTTTTTTTTGGAAAAGATCTAAACAACTAAACTTCTAATAATCCCGTTATAACTTATGTGCATCTTTGACTAGAACAACTGCTTATAACTGGTTTATAGAATAATCTTAGCTTAATTTCAGGGAAGCATATCAGAATTTTCTTTTTCTTTTTAAAAATAGGATCTGGAAATTAGACTCCTAACTAGAAAATATCATTTTCTCTCATTTTATTTTTAGATTGTTTTAGTCACCAGCGTAAACTGTTTCTGTTTGATCTATTATTTGTAATTCGTGTGTTAAAAGCATATGTATCCCTAATTCCCTACACTACATATAATTTATCTTTATATCTTGTAATGTACCAGTGGCTCTTTTCATTTGAGAAATGCCAAAAATGGATTCAGCAATTTGTGTTATCGTAAGCCTTGGCGGATCCTGAATTTCATAATTATTAATTGGGAAATCCAAGCCCCACGTACTTCTCAATTATTGGTGTCATGTTAAAAACCTTTATATCCGTTGATTTGTGGGTTTTTGTTTTTAATTTCAGCAAAAATGGTGACAAAGATAGTGGACTTGCGATCAGATACAGTCACCAAACCAACTGAATCAATGCGAGCAGCAATGGCAAATGCAGAGGTCGATGATGATGTATTGATTTATGACCCCACAGCCCGACGGCTTGAAGCAGAAGTGGCTAGAATAACGGGAAAGGAAGCAGGGCTATTTGTTCCTTCAGGCACAATGGGTAACCTCATAAGTGTGCTTGTTCATTGCGAAATTAGGGGTAGTGAAGTAATTCTTGGTCACATGTCTCATATCCATATATACGAAAATGGAGGCATTTCGACTATTGGTGGGGTCCATCCTAGAACTGTCAAGAATAATGAAGATGGAACCATGGATATTGATCAGATTGAAGCTGCCATTAGGAATCCTAACTTTGAGATTTGTTATCCAAGAACTAGGCTAATTTGCCTAGAAAATTCACATGCAAAGTAAGAAGTTTATCTGCGAATTTCTATTTAATTTGGTTGTGAATTGATATACTCCCTCCGTCTCATACTATTGTTTACTTATTTCTCTTTTAAGCGTCCCATACTATTGGTTACTATCCCAAAATGTCAATGGGACCCACTTGCCACACTCACAACAAAAATCTTCCTGCCCCACTTTCTCTCTCCTGCCAAAATTGACTCTATATGTTTTCTACGACAACAACACTTACTTTTTCTTTAATTCCCGCGCATTCAATTTTAGTAACTAAATCATACTTATTTCTCTTTTGGGCGTCCCATACCTTGTTATTTGAAATATTGTTTATCGGATTCTGCTTTAATCCGTATCATGGAGTTTTGAATATGTCCTTAATCATACTTGTGATGTAGCACTGGTGGTAAATGCATTTCTGCGGAGTACACTGACAAGGTTGGAGAACTAGCGAGAAAGCATGGGCTGAAGCTTCACATTGATGGGGCCCGTATTTTTAATGCATCTGTTGTGAGTGAATAAAAAAAATGTGTTCTTTGAGAATGCAGCCTTCTGAAGTTGGTTTTCACAACTGTATATAGTCATTAACTTCATGAATTTTTTGTTACAGGCACTTGGTGTTCCAGTTCATAGGCTTGTCCAGGCTGCTGATTCAGTTTCAGTATGAGTGTTTCTTTGTATTGAATTATTACCTCCGTCCCAAAATGAATGTCCATTTTTGTTCTTGATAAAGAATAAAAATGGACAGTTTGGGACGGATGGAGTACTACGAATAAGGGTTTAGTTCTTTGATGCAAATTTACCTTTTTTTTATTAACATCTTACCATGGCAAAGAGCATTTTATAAATCGATTTCATTATATAATTGTCTATCTTTATTCTTGTCAGGTATGCCTATCTAAAGGTCTTGGCGCTCCAGTCGGAACTGTTATTACTGGTTCGGAAACCTTTATTAAAAAGGTATTGATTGTATTTTCACAAAGCTCAATGGAGTTCATTTTCTCCTTTCCTTTGGAATCTTGGTAATAGATCAATTTTGTGATTGGTTTTTGTAGGCGAGGATTCTGAGGAAAACATTAGGTGGTGGAATGAGACAGGTTGGTGTCCTGTGTGCTGCTGCTCTCGTTGCTTTAAAAGAAAATGTTGAAAAGCTTGAAGATGATCACAAGAAAACCAAGATTTTAGCAGGTAATATTTGGATTCTCCACGGATTTTCGTAATTATGATTTTCATTTGCTTAGATGTTTTTCTGCGGTAAGTGCTTTCTTTCGCTTGTCATGATATTCATATAAAAGTGATACTGGTCCTCTTTGCTTCTCTCAATTGCATACTTTTGTATTTCTTCAGAGGGGCTGAATGATATAAAAGGGCTTAAAGTCGACATTGCTTCTGTGGAGACCAATATCGTAAGTAGTTTACATGCTTCCATTTGAAGTATCAAATAAAAATCTGCCATGTTTTTAGTATTCTTGGATCTCTAGGCCTGCAAACAAACACACACACACTACACAAAATATTGGTATGAGTGGATTACGGAGATGTTCAAGATTCATCTAGTATAAGTTCTCAACAACTTAAACATCTTACTCCCTCCGTCCCAAAATGATTGACCATTTTGAATTTAAGGTTCATTTTGAAAAGGTTGATTTTTAGTAGAAAAAAACCATAAATATTCTTGCTATTCACTTTCAAACTTTTAGTTTTGCCAAAATATAATGAACTGGGTAAAAAAAATAAAAAAAAGTTGAAAAAAAATCATTTAGGAACAAAGTTTTTTGAAGAAAAAAGCTCAAAAAGGACATTCATTTTGGGATTAAAATGGTCATTCAATTTGGGACGGAGGGAGTACCTTTCATTCCATTTTCTTGAATTGAAAATTTTCCGAATATCCACTAGTATATCTAACTTTCATTGTCTGCGAGCAGGTTTATTTTGATATCCTAGAGGGTTCAAATATCACAGCACAAAAGCTAAGCAAAATCTTGGAAGAACATGGTATACTTTTGATGTGTGATAGCTTGACCAGGTTTGTACCCTTCTTTCTCATCAAAAGAACCTTGACCTGTAACGTAATTATATGTTGACAAACTTTGTCGAGAATTTTGCATACTCGTGCAAGGTCAAAGTAGTAAGCGTAGAATGGGTTCTCTCATTTTTATGTCATGGTTGCAGGATTCGAATTGTCCTTCACCACCAAGTTTCTGCAAGTGATGTGCAGTATACTCTATCATGCATTAAGGTGCGTATATATACACAAATCATAATTAACGGTGCATTTTAATTAATTTCGTCGCTCATGAGATAGAATTGCTTATTGTGGCTTGTTGTTGTTGTTTATGGTGATTATATTGCAGCAAGCTGTGACAGGAGTGGCAGATGTAAATGGTGGCAACTAAGGGATAGTTATGTATCAAAAACAAAATTCCATTTTATAAAAATGTTTGGACTTGTCTCTGAACAGAACTATAAGAACTTGGTGTTTCCCCAGTAATAAATTTGATTTGATTTGATTTGATTTCTCAATTTACAAATGCTTGCTATTTACTCACTCCACCCAAAATGACCTCCATACTTTTTTTTTGTTATTACTTTGAATGAACTTTGATCAATAATTTTAGGTTAAAATTGATTATCATAATGAAAATCTAAACCTTATTATTGATTTACTGTGATAATTTTTAGATTATCATTCCGGGACGGAGGGAGTATCGTTCACAAGGTGGCCAACTAAAAGCCACCTTAAGTGGAACCTCTCCATTTCACTTTAACTCAAGCCCCTCAACCCCCCCCCCTGCCACACGCACACACACGCGCACACCATCCCACTCTTGCACGCACACAGACACGTGCACACCATCCCACTCTTGCATGCACACACACGCGCGCGCACACACACCACCCCACTCACATCCCACACGAATGTATTTGGTCAGCATTATCAAATATGTCTACCAAAGCGACTGGGTTGTCTGCCCTTTTCAAGGATGGAAAATTATCTTCCGTAAAGAACGTGAAAATTATCTCTTATTAAAACAAAGTGAAAATAAACATTCAGCGTGCACATCGAGCTTGAAAAGGAGTATTAGGTAAGGGAATTTGACCCGGAAATTTCTTTTGGAACAAATCACTTCCTCTCAAGTTCCTCGTTAAATCGAAATGACCTGAAAGTTCTTATGCAGTAATACATAATACTGCATGCAATATTATTATAATACTGCATCTATAATACAACATGGTGAGGAAACTTCTAGGACATTATGATACTTTTTTAGAACTTCTCAGTCACTCTCCCATTAGGTAAAGTGCTCCCAGGTTCCAACACGTACTCCGTATATGAGGATATATGAGTCAGTTTAACACAGGAACAAAAAGTGTCTTAGGCACATAGTTTGAAATCTGACCAAAATAGAATACCAAGTAACCAAATTTCAATCATTTTTTCCATTTAATTTTAGGTCTAACTGACTAAATAAACACCAGTAAATCCTGAAAAAGAACATACAACAGAGAACAAGACCACCAAATATCTGCTTCCAGTCTCTAGAGTGATCCTGTCCTCAAAATGTCTCCAGCTTTTCACTTGTGAAGCACACTCTTCTTGGGCAGCCTTGATTTCTTTTGAATATGATTCTGTGAAAAGAAGCCAAACCGCAATAAATAAAAATAAATTCAAAGTAAAATTACGGAAAGTCAAGCATGATTATATGATCTAGCACCTTCTGTCTTTCCAATGCTTCAACATCTGTTCTCTCTCTCCAATTGCTTTTCCGCAGTTTGATTGGGCGATTGCCAACATATTTGCCTAAACTTGAAAAAAAGGCGATTAGACACCTCTTACAAATGTTCATCATTGCAGAAATAACCAATAACTCGTGCATTGCTCAATGTTCATAGAAACTACTGTATTAAGTACTCCCTCCGTCCCATAATAAATGTCGCATTTGGCACATCAACATTTTAAAGGATTTTGCTTTACTTGTTTGCACATTCCTAGTAGATGGTAAAATTGCACTAATGCAAATAATGGAGATAGTTATGATACTATGCACAAACCAAACCCATATTTGATAAGTGCACTTACAGGCTCAAATCAATAAATTAAGGTTAAGTAGTCAACAAGGACCTAGAGAAACAAAGATAATCAAGTATGAATATGTAAGAATAAAGATAACGATTACTTACCATTCATTTCTTTAAGAGCGGCAGCAAGATCTGTAGGGTTGGCAAAACTAACAAATCCATATCCCTTGGTCTTGCCAGTCCGCTTATCCCTGACAACCTAACACCACAGGAAAAAAACACAAAATCAACTAGAGACTAACAACAACCACGTAATGAGGAAAGAAAATAACTTAGTCTTGCCAATCCGTTCCACTCAAAAGTCGTGTTCAACTTGACAAGTATTCTTCAACCAATTAAGCTGGTAACAATTGACATTCCAACTTTAACCTTAGTAGACCAAACATAAATCAGGAATATAGTCTACTTCATCTTAAGTTCTTGATAACTCATACTCCCTCCGTCCCACTCAAAAGTTCAAATTCAAAGGAAAATTTGTCAACTTTCTTGCACTTTGACCAAAAACTTATAGAAAATTTGATTATCCAAATGAAAATCTAAAAAATGTTATTGGATTCATCATTAAGAATACTCTCAAAAATAATTTTAAGTTCTTCATTTGGATAATCAAATTTTCTGTAAGTTCTTAGTCAAAGTGCAAGAAAGTTGACAAATTTTCCTTTGACTTTGAACTTTTGGATGGGACGGAGGGAGTAGTTCATACTCCCTACACACACTTCCTTGTTCAACTTGAAACTGAAATAGTACGTATGTTACTAAGTAGGAGTGTTAAGTACTATCTCTGTCCCAAAATGAATGTCCGAAAAAAATTCAAATTTGCTCTTGATCAAAAGCAAATTTGAAAAGAATTCGGACATTCATTTTGTGACGGAGTGAGTAGTTTATTATTTTTATTTCTGGATGATAAGAAATACTCCCTCCGTCCCAAAATGAATGACCAAATTTTGGAACAGAGGGAGTAAATAGATAGATTCGAAGAAAAAACAATTGTGGATACAAGATTTGTATTACAACCAAAATGAATAGGTACCACCAAAGAGAAGCTGAACAAGAAGTAAACAGCAAACCAACACCTCCTGAATGCAAATCAGCTCTATAACTCATCCTTACATTCAAATAGAGCTCCTCAAGTAAAGTCCTGCCACCACCATCATATGAAGTGACTCTCCAAGATCAATAAAGGACGCCAACCTAAGCATCTCTGTAACCCCTCAATCTATCTATCTATTGATTGACCGTTGACATCCCCACTCCTGTAAGTAATACTTTGATTTATTACATACCAATAAGATGTACTAAGCTAGTAGATTATTCAAGAAAAGAAATGAAAGGCATTCCACCTTACTGGAGATGACTTGATCATGTTAATATTAGTTTTCCCGATTTTTTTTCCCAAAATGACACTGTTTCAAAAAGTATTTCCCAAAATGTCACACTTTTAAAAGTATTGACCAGAATAGCCTAGTTTTTAGAATTCGCGGTTGGCAACTGCGTTTTCATTAATGAATTCGCAGTTGGCAACCGCGGGTTTATAATTTTTCTAATTTTTTTTTTTTTAAACGCGGTTGGCAACTGCGAATTCAACTTTGAAAACGCAGTTGCCAACCGCGAATTCTAAAAACTAGGCTATTCTGGTCAATACTTTTAAAAGTGTGACATTTTGGGAAATACTTTTTGAAACAGTGTCATTTTGGGAAAAAGTTCTAGTTTTCCCTCGGAATAAAATCACAAAGTATTCTCCCAGAGATTGATATTTCCAATCATTTCTATTTGGGATTAGTTATAATTATCTTTAAATTTGCTTCATCTCATATGACATGAAGTGTGATCGCCGATCTGTATTACAGGACCTTTGATTGACTTGATTTGCAATTTAACGACTATGGTTTGAAAATAATTTTCTTGATAACTGGCCAAATCAGTTTACCTCTCACTATTTCCCTCCAACTGCTAATCTTTCATAACCCCCTTCAGATGTAAACTACTACAGCTTAAACCTAGTCACATTATCTCAAATTTTACACTTAATTATTTAAAAACAAAAGATCATTACAATGTTTAGAAACATTTCAATTCTTTGCTTTACAAACCAAACACGTTAAAGTGAGAGACATTTAAACCTCCATGTAAACTCAGGAGATCCTACCTTAACGTAAAGAAGATATTGCAGAGGCTTCATGACTTCAAACAAATATCTGAAGAGGACATGCAAATGGCTGATATATACCCAAGAGAAGTATCTCTGATAGAGATTGTATAATAAGTGAGCAAGAGAACTAACCCTGGCCATGTTAAATGAAGGAAATCTTGAAAATGCTTTGGAAAGAACATCATCATTCACCTCATTTCCAAGATCACCACAAAATATCCGATAATCATCTGCAAAAAGACATCTCACGAAAATAAGAATTGCCTGAAGTAAACCAGAAATAACTTCACAGGAAATAATATAACTAAGTTAATGGACAAAATATCAAAATACAGAAATATCCGCACAGCTAGAAACAGTGACCGCTAATTAAGGAGTGCAAAAAGCCTTGCCAAAGAACTTATTTCATAACTGAAGAATATTTATTTTGGTTTACTAGACTTGGCATCTAGTTCAAAGTTAATAAAAAATGATATATGCACATTTCAGTAAATGGAACCTCTAGAGGAGGAAGAGTAAGATCCTAATAAAATCGTAGAAACTGCAGCAGCAGCAGAACGGTGTACAGAAACGCAGGCTGAGAGACGAGAAGTGATTATCAGGGGGATCTTAATGGTTTTTGTCTTGTGTTCTGAGTATGTTGTGGGGCATATGAGGTAGTTCAGAGGACATATTTGCCCCTTTGACACTTCATTTTTATAATTTTGAAATCACGATTTGGTTACAGAAGTATAGGGGTCTACATCAAGCTGATGCATGGCCTGCTTTTCAGGATACCCTTGTAGTCAATATTTCAGTCTAGATAAGTATAGATACAGAAGTGCAAGGATGAGGTGAGTGGCTTTCATTTGCAATAGGCACATCCAATATCTTCTCTCCTAGAGGTTTAAGCGTGTGTGAAACTGTTATAATGGTAATACAGATTTTTGGATCAATTTCCAATAGGAAAATTGTTCTCCCCAAATATTGCCTGGTGAAGACTACTTAGCGGGACCAGACTCTGTTCTCGCATGATCTAGAGCTGTCTCACTTTCAGGGTTAACAAGTGCCTAAACATCTTGAAAGTTACAAATGAGTTCAAATCCCTCGAGGTCATCCAACGATTCCAACCTTGCTTGACAACTATCCCAATTGTGTGTTGTGGTGGTGAAGGGGTTGACTATAGACATACAAACCAAGTTACCTTGGACCGTGCTATTTCAGATGATGATGTATTGATCGATGAGATAAGAGAAAGGGGTCAATGCAAAACTAGAGTTATGGAGATACACACTAGAATCAAGAGGTTTGAGATTGAGTAGATTGAAGACCGAATAAATGGAATGCAAGTTAATAATAGTTGGCGTCGAGACTCTAGAATCATTACACTTGATGGACATGAGATACCTATGGGTCGTCATTCAAAATATTTAGTTTCTCTCATTTAGAAAGATGGACAAATAGATAGCAATTCGATAGAGATGTCAACCATAGAATAAAAGCAGGTTGGTCGAAGTGGAGAAGTGCCACACTGCCACCAGAGGTGTATGCAATCGTAACAGGCCATTACGCCTTAAAGGAATGTTTTCTATGTTGTGAAATTGGGGGGATCACCACATCCACTAGCCCATACTAGCAGTCATCAATATGGAGAAAAATTAAATCAACACATGATAATATGAAAGAACAAGAACACCGATAATTTGTTGACCCGGTTCACCACCACCCGTGGCTACATCCGGAGACACCAAGCCAGGATATCACTATAATAATATATGAAGGATTACAACTTTACATATGCACTCACACAGATCTAGCATAGTAACTCTCCATGAGCAATCTCTCATATACATTATCTCACCTCCCCTAGAACGCACAAATAACACGGTCATGGCCAGGTTGTAGGATCGCCCCCATGGTACTCCTAGGCCCCCGACCTCCCTTTCTAGACACTATTTTGTGGCTCCCTTTGATATCCTAACTTTCTCCTCTTGGATACAAATATTATGGTGGTAGTCGCAATGTATTTATAGAGATACAAACTACTCATGATCAAAACCTAATTTACCCGGAATCCTTGAGACGGAAGGAGTATAACTTTAATTAGGAATACTAATATTAATTCCATATGTGGACTCCTTTCCAGAAATCCGTCCCCGACAATCTGTTCCTTTGGGCGGTCGCCCACCTCCATGGGCGGTCGCCCGCTTCAACATCGCTCAGATTTTACGCTCCTCCATGGTTTTGATCCTCTCCTTGATTTTGGCTCCAATCCCAACAATCTCCCACCCTGGAGACATAAACCACCATTGTGACATGCTCCCGTCATACTCCCGCTTTGAGAATGATCCACCAAATATTTTACACCACCATGTTGAGCCTCCACGCTCCTCCACCACGTGAGCCTCCACGCCCAGTAATAAGGCGAGTTGAAACCAAGCGGCAGCTTGACCTCTCCGTGTTAGATCCTTCTTGCCTCCCAAATCGACTTCTACCTTGATTTATTTGCAAGACTAACCGCCTTCTCCTCCTAGATCCACTCCCCTTGCATGCTCCCATGAAACTCGGACACACCTTGCTTCTTGCATTGTCTTCTTGTGGTCTTTTTTTTCTCGCTCTACGGTAGGTACTTGTGAGTGTCTCCTTGCTGGCCGGCTACACATTGTCACCTCTCCACCCTAACACACCGTTTATTGATGTCTCTCCCCTTTTTACACCAGCAGTAGGTCTCCAAGCCTCGTACTCCCACCTGAACGAAATTGATGTTGTCGGTAGAGTGCTGACATCCTCCTTACCCCACATCCGTCGTTTGCGAGAAGTCCTCCTCTTCCAGCGTGGTCTAGCAGGCTTATACCGGCTCACCTTTGCAAGAAGAGATTATATCAAAATAAGAAACAAAAGTGCTGCAGAAAATTCCTCCCAGAGAATGCCTTCGTCCGTGTGGGCGGTCGCCCGCCACCACGTGGGCGGTCGCCCGGTACTCGTAAGCTCCTTCGACTTAGACTCCTTTTATGTCATATTTTTCTCCAACCACCTTGAGCGCCCCATAAACCCTTGAACATCTCCGGATCTATCTTGATCTCTGCATCTCCAAAATTCCACCTCGAATTCTGCGGATCTCAATAAGAAACAAACGAACTCTTCGGACTTCCCTGATCTTCCGCACGATCGTGGACCTATTTGGCACGTGTCTTGCTTCAACCATAAACCACTAGAAGCTCTCGAATCCTGCACGTCTTCCACACGAAGAATGCACGAAAAATCTGTTGTCTCTTTTCTTCACCTTGGATCTCTCCTAAATCTCGGGCAAGCTACGATACCGGTTGTTGTGAAATTGGGGAATCACCGCGTCCGCTAGCCCATGCGCGGTCATCAACATGGAGAAAAATTAAATCAACACATGATAATATGAAAGAACAAGAACACCGATAATTTGTTGACCCGGTTCAGCACCTTTAGTGGCTACATCCTGGAGGCACCAAGCCAGGATATCACTATAATAATATATGAAGGATTACAACTTTACGTATGCGCTCACGCGAGATCTAGCATAGTAACTCTCCGTGAAGCAATCTCTCATATACATTATCTCACCTCCCTAGAACGCACAAATAACACGCGGTCGTAGGCCGGGTTGTAGGATCGCCCCACGTGACTCTCCCAGGCCCCAGGCCTCCCTTCCTAGGACACTATTTTGTGGCTCCCTTTGATATCCTAACTTTCTCCTCTTGGGTACAAATATTATGGTGGTAGTCACAATGTATTTATAGAGATACAAAACCTACTCCTGATCAAAACCTAATTTACCCGGAGTCCTTGAGACGGAAGGAGTATAACTTTAATTAGGAATACTAATATTAATTCCATATGTGGACTCCTTTCCAGAAATCCGTCCCAAACGATCTGTTCCTTTGGGCGGTCGCCCGCCTCCTACATGGGCGGTCGCCCGCCAGCCGGTCACTTCCAGTTTTTACTGCTCCTCCATGGTTTTGATCCTCTCCTTGGTTTTGGCTCCAATCCCAACATTCTACAACCAAAAGACCAACTTTATTGTATGAGACCGAATGTTGTGCACCTAAACGAACCCACCCCCATAACATAAATGTAGCAGAGATGCGCACGCTTGGTTAGATGTGTTGTAAAACTAGAAAAGAAAAACAAAGGCATTCGTACCAAGGTAGGGGGTATATGTTCATCAAAGAAAAGATGCAAGAAATTTGTTTATTATGGTTTGGACATGTATAATGCACGTCTATAGATGCCCCTGTTCAACGAGTGGAGTCGGTGAATTCAAGTCCTTTCAGGAGAGCACGGGGGAGACCAAAGAAGACTTGGTCACAAGTCAAACGTTAAGATATGGAATATAAGCGATTAAATAAAGATCTGGTTGAAGAGAGAACCGCGTGGAGAAGACTAATATTGCACCTGACCGTTGTGATTCTATCTACTTTTGGTTAGCTTTTTAACTGTTGTTGACGTTGTTTACTTGGACTCAACCGAGAGGCTTAGAAGAATTATGACATACTTTTCATTGGGCGGACATGCGAGGAAGGGAAGGACTATCTAATAGGTCGACAATTTCTAACCTAAGGAGCACAAAGAGCAAAAGGAACAAAAGATTGGGAACCTGCCTTTGATTAAGTGGTTTTAGGGGATGACTTCGGAGCCTCAATCCTTCTAACAACAAGTGGTTCACATCAAATTCTCCTAACAACGGGGAGTTTTAGATGCTTACACGTCTTTCTTGATAGCACTGCAAATTGATTATGTCTATTGGTTTGTTCTGAAATGGGATTAGGTTCCATTATCGGAAGGGCCTATTAAAGGAGCCCCTCTTTCTTTTCTTTTTACCGTGTATCTTTAGAAAATTCTCCCTTCACGAGGCTCCTATATCAAGGTTCAACTGTAGGGACGAAGATGCCTCATATTGCAGTTAGAACTTCCGCTTTTTCACATCCTTAATATCATATATTGTATTTATTGAAAGCCTTTTTTTTACCCTCGTGACCATCATTCTTATAAATGAAGGTTACTATAGTTTGGTTCTTCAACATTCTTTGTTGTTCTGCAGAAACCTTCATTCTTCCCATTTGATTCCTTAATGAGAGGCAAAAGTGTATTGCAAGTTTCAAGCTTTTGCATAAACTCTTCCGCTTAGACAACCGAACACCAAAAATTCGTAACTAATATATCTTACAATGCTATCCAAGTGAGAACCATCCTCCTCTATTCTTCATGTAAAATGCTGTAGATACTATGACCATGCTTTTTGGCTAGTCTAGGCAATCCTGAACACGCCCTTCTTAAGCAAAAACTACAATCTTACTGGTGTTTGTAAATGGGAAGATGGTCATTGATAATGGAAGAAACCGATAAGATCAACCTTTAAGAATGTGCAGCACAGGGTACAGTTCTGCCTGCCACATTAATCCCCTTCAGTGGAACTTTTTGAACAAGCACATAACTTTTCTGTAGTAATAAAGGTGTACTTATTCAAACATTCCTCTCGAGGACAAAAGCTGACCGAAATTACAACCTACCATTTTCTCGTCATACTCCCTTGCTTTGGTATTTTCAAAAGCAAAGCATCCAGATGAAGAACATGATACACGATACAGATATGACCAAAGAGATTTGACTTGGCAAGCACAAGGCGACCACTAATTACTCATAAGATAAAAAAGAAAAGGATTAATGTGAAAAGAATCATACTTTCTGGCCACTCTGTTAGAGTTGGATCCTCCCAAGCTTGACCAGCTGCTTTACGAGGTATAGCTCTCTTCTTGGCTTCTGCTTTATGCTCGATTTCACCACTTGCTAGTGCAGCTTTCACACTTTCTAGAGCTTCAGGTGTAATGGTCTGCGCATCCCTCTGAAATAACTGTTGCGCCTGCTCGTAAAAGACATAACTGATATTTCAAGATGAGCTTTATTTATGACAATTATAAAGCAGGAGCCCTGAAAATGAATTTAATAGATGAAACCCTTCATATTATTTTCCCTAAACTTACCTCAAATCTGAAAAGCAACCAAGGTAACACAAACCATAAGTTATCAAAAAGACTAACTACTACAAATAGTTATATTTTTACTTTTTAGTAAACTTAAGAACAATAAGAAAACATTAAACAGCATTTATCGTAATTATAATAACAAAAAGAAAGTAAATAATCAAAAATAATAACAAAGAAAACAACATATTGTACATACACATCTCTGTGTGCAGCGCATGCCAGTGTACACCATCAGTTTCGATTTCATCATTTATTATTGAGGAAATTGCACTTTACTGCCACTAAGTTCACGTCAAGTTGCAATGTACTCCCTCCGTCCCGTCCGAAAGGGCACAAATTTCCTTTTTGGGCGTCCCATTTGAAAGGGCACAACCCAAAAATGAAAAGTTTTCTATTACTTCTTTATTTGTGGGACCCACTTATCATACTCTCACAATAAATATACACTAACTATTCCCTACCCCACTTTCTCTTTCCTACATCACCTTTCACTCACAACATTTATTCCACTATACACTTTTTCTCTTTCCTACATCACTTTTCTTAATTCCCGTGCAAGGCACAAACTTTGCCCTTTCGGCGGGCGGAGGGAGTAGGATCTAATGTTCCAATTTTTACAATTTCGTAGTCTATGTTCATAAATGGTTGCAATCCAAAGCAATTTTGGATGGACATTAAATAAAATGAATGGAATTTATTTCATATGCAAGTCACGTAAGTTTTGGGGGTCAAAAATGTCATTTCCATATAAGCCTGCCTTGCACGTGAGTTTTGGGGAAAAAATGCCCACCAACTACTATGACCTACGCCTTTCTCCTTCTTTCCTCCAGAAGCCACCATTAACGCCATCACCATCAAAGCCCACACCTTTCTCTCCCTCATCAATGTCGCAACCTCAAACCCACCAAGTTGTAATTCTTCAAATCTCAATCTTCCCTGCACTACCCTCCAGGCATGGCAATCCGCAATCCAAGATGATCCCAAACAAAATTAGCACAAGATTGACCACCTCACCACCCGATTCGAAAATAACACAAACCAACCACCCAATTCGAAGCCCAAATTATATATACAAAATTGTTCAAAGTCCCTGAACACATTCCTAAACGGATGCAAAACAAATTATTTCAAAATTTTCAGAAAAGTGGGGGATAGGGGTGGGGCGTTTTTGAGAGAGGAGGTAATGGACAATGGTTAGAGATGGTAGTGGTTGTGGGGAGAGAGTGAAGTCGATCATGAGTTGGTGACGATGGATAGTAGCAGTTGAAGAGTGGCATTGTAGAAAAACGAAATATTCTCCGGTGAGTCGGTGACGATGGGTGAAGATCTTTGCCCGTGAAAAGCCATAAATTAACATTTCCGATGTAACCTCCATTGTTGAGACGAATGGGAGAATAAAGAAGATTGAAGGATGAGTAGTGAAAAGTATAGCCGTCAATTTGGGTTGAGCGCGCCCCGCCATGCAATAGGGGTGGGTTGGGTTGACATATTTCTAGCCCGCCAGGAATTTGCCTTGCCCCGCCCCGTTTAGTGGCGGGCTGGCGCCGCCAGCCCGTATTGAGAGCAGAATCGTTCTGTTGATGTCTAAATAGTTCCTAATTGAACACGCAGTATATGGTTCTTAGATATCACAGATTATTGAGTAAGCAGAACACTGAGATTTCTTATGAATTTACTAGACAATTCATGATAAGTGCAGTTAGTTTAAAGAGGCAATTAAATGAGGACTTGTTGTTTTCTAATAATCTCTGTACTGTAAAGTGTTTACTTAGGTAATTAATATCCTCTAATAGAAGTTCAAAATGAAAAAAAAAAGTTTTTTCTGTATACGAGGAGGCAACAGTTCAATATTACTGCTAAGTAACGACTTTTGTCAACTACCAATACTCTGTATTCAGTATTGTCATGTCTATATTTTGGTATACATTTTTTACTAAGGAGTACTCCCTTAGAGTTCCAAGCTGTGCGTTGCACTTGTTTGATTGAACCTAGCATAGGCAGAGGGCTGAAATCTAAAGCTACAACGTTCAGATTCAAATATATTACATGCAAGTTAAGTCATTCTCCAGATACTTGCTTGAGATTATTGTTATATAGACAAATGATTTTAGCCAAACTAGAGAGAAAGAAGAAGGAAAATAAACTGAACAAATCCCTTCCAGTCAAGTAGGTGCAAGGTGGAATGACAACATGTAAGGTTGTTGCAACATACTTTTATTGGTTGTTGGAGCAAATGCGCAATATAATCTGTTTCATACCAAATTATCTTTATTTTATATAAGCTGTTGTAACTTGTAAGATCTATTGGAATTTAGAATGACTACCATGAAGCAATATTTAGCAGTAATATGTATTTAGTTTCTACCTAGTTATTGTGCAATATAATCTGTTTCATACCAAATTATCTTTATTTTATATAAGCTGTTGTAACTTGTAAGATCTGTTGGAATTTAGAATGACTACCATGAAGCAATATTTAGCAGTAATATGTATTTAGTTTCTACCTAGTTATTGTGCGTCCTCACCCCTTTCCTCTTTTCTCAGTGTGTAATGCTAATCTCCAATTACCCATTTTCTCTTGAGCCCTTTCTACCAGGACTTGTTTAAACAGAAAACTGAGATAAGAAGAGATTATTTAAGCTAGCCCGCATTGGCCCGCTGGCCCACCAACCCAAGGTGGGTTGGGTTGGGTTGCCATATTTCCGGCCCGCCAGAAATTTGGCCCGCCCCGCCCCGTCCCGTTTAGTGGTGGGTTTTGGCGGGTTGGGCCCGCCCCGCTGGCCCGTATTGACAGCTCTAAGTGAAAGTAGTGGAGTAGACGTTATCCCCTACAAAAGATTGAATGGATTTCAAACCTTCAAGACAAAAGGGAGGATTGATTTATGTTCATAAAGTTTTGTCCATTTTGGAGTAGCGCAGACGCAGAGGCAAATTGATTGGGATGATGATGAATTTCTGGGAAGTGCAAGAGTATGTGTGTGTGGGATGGTGTAAAGTTAAGAGAGAAGTGGGGTAGAGGATTGTCAGGTCGGGATGGTGGTGGGTGTGGGAACAAATGAGAGAGAATGTGGAGAGTGGTCGGGGACAGTAGGAAATGACATTTTTGTCCCCCAAAGCTCACATGACTAGCACATGAAATATGTTCCGTCTATTTTATTTGACGTACATCCATAATTGCCCAAGATTACAACTATTTGTGAACATAGTGTACGGAATTGCACAAATTGAAACATTAGGACCTACATTGCAACTTGGTGTGAACTTAGTGGCAGTAAAGTGCAATTTCCCCTTTATTATTGCTTCTCTGATTCTACTAGGGCAAGAGAATATAAAAATGGTATGCCAAAGTGAAAAATGGTAAACAAAAAACAGTGGAGCAGAGACTACTTTTTTTTACATGTGTATATCCACTTTTGTCTTTTCTCACCTATTGTCTAAAGCATTGAAGAACTTTTAGTCATCAATCTGGCAGACCCATAGCTTCAACTATGTGTGGGGTCCCGAGAAGGGTTGGACCCACATGGGCTTAATGTAGACAGACTTAAGCTACTTCTGCTGCTCGAACCTGTCACTTCCAAGTCACATGGCAACAACTCCAACTGTTGTGCACCAACGCTCCCCTTCTCCTCATTTCTTAAATGATAATTTTGATCTTTCCACCAGTATCCCTGGATAGATAACCCTTTTACTTCCAATACCTGATCATTTGCTCCAGTAATTTGATAAAAAAGTTTATCAATCAATGGATGACCCCTAAAGACAAAAGGAGATCCAACGATTGAGTGACTTTTGGGCCAGATTTTTTTTTATTATTCTATCCATTGTGGTTGAAACAATTTTATTTTGATGTTGGGCCATTTGTTTGGCCCAGGTAGTTTCTCATAACAGGCCTATTGGTCATGATTGGCAGTCTAGAACAACTTTTGGCATGAGTAATGTCATGCAGGCCTGATCTCCAATCAGAGAGCAAGGATTACAAAGAAAAAAAAGTTAGTGGGGAATTCTGACATAATTTGTACATATTTTAACAAAACCCTAAGAGCTATTTAGACGAACCTAAAGGAAAACCCCTTCCCTCACAAAAGTCAAGCCATTTATGCCGCCCAAGGTCTAAGGCCTCAGTTTGAAAGATTCTCAGGTCATGATGATCTTAGACATCTATAGTTTCTACTTATCAGTCCACAAAGTAGAGGTGTGCCTTTCACATCATTATATTTAACACACAAGCCCAAACCAAACCAAACAATTATAGCCAAGTGTGAAATCTTATAACCAACACCGCCCATGCTGAACAGCCTAGGGTCATTAACTAGATAAAGGAGTACATGGGCCTCACATCAACGAGCATGTGCTATCAAATTGCTATCAACCGAGGTAGAGGGTTACTTCCCCGGATGTATAATTGGTGATCAGAACATATATATGCCCCATCACGTGTACTAGAGCCCTGGAAGGGGGATAAGCAAAATTATTGCCTCTACAGGACCATGATACTTTATTGTATCTACGAAACAAGAGACCAACCTAAGTATTTCAATTGTGGCAGCTTAATTCAAAATTAACAATTTGAACTAACAGAATTCAAACAATTTTACACTTTCAAATACAAAGCTCAGGTTGGAATTGATAGTTTTAATTAAAGCACGCAAGGAATTGAAATTATGTTACCAATTAACCCTACGGTAGTAAATTTCTAGCTACAAAACCGAAACAAAATTCATAAAGGAAACATAATTCAAATTATACCTGCTGAAATTGCGGGAGGTAAGCGCCGGGAACGGCGGCCTGAGCAGGATACGCGGAATGAATAACCGGTACATTCACAGGAGGAGCAGGGAAGTGAGTAGGTGGTGGTTGTGGAGCAGGAAGATAGGTCTGAGATTGGGGTTGTTGAAGGTGGAAGGGCATCGGAAAATACGAGCCATTTGAGTAGGTGAATTGGGAGGAAACACCGCTGGATGACGAAGAAGGACCGGACATCGCCTTCGCCGGAGGTAAAAGTAAACGGCGGTGGAATCAAGCGGCAATCCAGAGGTATTTCTGGTTGGTTTTGGAGGAGATTTTTGAAGGGTGCGTTAATTGGTACCAAAAGTCATAAATCAATCGGAGCGAATATAAAAGCCACAATAGTGTGCAAGTACTTGTTACTACCTCCGTCTCACCTCAATTGGTCAACTTTTCTTTTTGGGACGTCCCACCTCAATTGATCCATTCCTTAAATGGAAAGTTTTTCATATATTTATACCCTTATCATCTCTATATATTTACAAAAAAATCATTCATTATACCCACTTTAACTTACTATTCCTTCCACTCATTCTCTCTCCTATTAAATATTTTTAACTTTTACATTCTCTCTCCTATTCCCTACCACACATTTAACTTTTACATTCTATCTCATCTAATTTCTACCCACTTTAATAATTTTTCTTAAAAACCGTGTCCCACCTCAATGGACCAATTGAGGTGGGACGGAGGGAGTATAAAACTGAATAACTTTGAGTCGAGCAAAATTAGAATTATTTTATTTCAAAATTATTATAAGAGAAATATATAAGAGAGAAAGATCAAATTTGAGATATCTAAAACAAAAACTAAAACCTACTATTTATAGATTTATAGATGAAAATTGATTTTTTTATAAGCTTTCATAATGATTGTTAGTGGGTAAAATTTCAGAATTGCAACGTCTTGAAAAGTTTTCAGCATGTTATCATCTTCGAACCAGCAGTCAAGGTAAAATTATTTAGATAATTAAATCATTATTTAATTATTTTTATTGTATCTCTAAATACAGAAAAATAGAACGTGAAAAATATCTTTCATGAACTCACTTCAACAGTTAGAAGATCAAGTCAAGGATCAAGATGATCATGTCGAGATTTTAGGATAGTTTGTTAGGTCTTGATTATCTTCAGTTATCTTGTTTTTTATTTATTTATTTAACCGGAACACTAGACACACTGTTCACGCATACATTCTTGTAATCCGCCATAGCTTCACCATTTGTAACTCACTAAAACGTTAATACTACCGTTTGGGACGAAGGTGACCATAAACACCTTTCGAGATTTTGTGCCGGCTAGATAGTTGTCTCAAGGGTTTTCCTCGTTACATGATCGCGTCATCTTCTTTTCATAGTTACACCGATTTTACTCCATTGTGTCCTCCTAATCTCACATTTTGATCTTTAATTTGATCCATTATTTTTTCACCAAAATAATTTGGCGCCCACCGAGGGGCCATTGGTTTTTTAATCGGTTTAAAATCCTCACATTTTCACTATGTCTACCCAACCTATGACTTCCGCCGCCAGCAAAATCATAGTTATCCCTAGCAGCGTGAATCCCCAAACCAGTAGCAGGTCAGCAACCGGAGGCCAAGAATCATTGTCACCACCTCCGCCTTTGAATTCTGGCAAGAAGCAGATGCCTCCGTCTCCTGATTCCGAGGTCAAGAGTATGCTTGTTCAGATGAATAATCAGCTGGATCGCCAATAGAATAGCACCTCCTTGATAGTCGAAAGCTTGATCAAAGTGCAAAAGGAACAAGAATTGCTCTCCAAAAGAATGGATGATGTCTCCCCTATCCGTCCTAGAGTCCTCGACTTCAACATTGGGGATGTCGTCATCACCAACCCTGACGTCTTCTCCTTTGCTGACGACTTCTGTGGTTATGTCGACACCCTTAGCAACCAGTGCCTACAGGATGACTCTTTCAGAAGGACCTGTCTTCACTAATAGCACCATCATGACGTCCTCTGCAGATAATGCTAATCCTTTTGTTAATCTCAATACTAGTTCTGCTTTGGATAATATTGCTCATACTACTAACCCTTTTGCAGGTACTTACATTGCGAATCAGCTTCAGGAGTTAAGGGACATGATCATGAATGTGCCAGGCGTCACCCCGCCTATCCAGCAGGTCTCCCCAACATGTTACAATCAGTCTCGCTTTACTCCAGCAATCGCGCATGTCGACATCCCTAAAGGATTTAGCGTACCAGCCATGAAGTTGTATGATGGAAGCTCAGATCCTTAGGAGCATGTCGCCCATTACCAAGAAAAAATGGAGATCGTTCGCATCCCGCTCCAGTTTCGTGAGGCTTGTTTATGTCGAGGGTTCGGTTCGACGTTGGTGGGACCAGCATTGAAGTGGCTGATTCGTCAACCTCCCGGTTCCATTGGGTCGTTTGCTCAGCTAGTCAACTTGTTCAACAATCAATTCTCTTGCAGCCGACAGTTCGAGAAGCTCACCAGTGATCTTTACCGCATCACCTAGCAGCCCGCCGAAGCCTTGAAGGACTATGTTAATAGATTTAACAAAGAAGTTTTGGATATCCCCAACCTGGACATGGCGTCAGCTGCAGAAGCCTTCAAAATGGGCTTGAAGAAAGATTCCCCTTACTATGAAGATTTGGTGATGAATCCATGCAAGAAGATGGAAGATATCCGAAACCGAGCATTAAGGTTCATCAGGCTAGAAGAGGACAAGGTGCAGCAGTCCAAGCATCCTGACAAGGCATCATCATATGACCATCCATATAGAAAGATAGAGTCATCTAGAGCTGCAAACGGGCCGGATTCGAGTCGGGTATGGCCGAGTTCGAGTCGAGTCTACAATGAAGAAAAATCGAGTCGAGTTTCAGCGAGTCGAGTCGAGTTGCTATAAGACCCACCGAGTTCGACTCGGGTATTTGGAATCGGGTTCGGCGAGTACCAGGGTCCGACTCGAATATACCATGGCGGGTTAGATGAGCCCGGGTCGATTTGGGTATAATCGAGTCGAGTCGGGTTATAGAGTTTCAGAGTACAGCAAAATCAAAATCTGTAACAAAAGTAGAAAACCAAAATCTGTAACAGTTACTTGTTTAAACAGAGTTACAAAACCAAAATGATAATCTTTCTCCTGCTGCTCCACATCAAATTCAATGCATACAATCCAAAGGCAATTGACTGATTGAGTAATAACAGTTACAGAGTAACAAAACCAAAATATGTAACAAAACCAAAATATGTAACAAAACCAAAATCTTTCTCTCTGAATTAAAATTAAAACTGCTGCTCCTTTACTTGTTTAACCAAAATCATCATGCCTGATGCCTGAACAAACATAAGTTTGATTACTAACTCACCTTATCATAATAAGCAAAATCATCATAAAAGTTGGAAATGATGTTAGTATTTCTGGCAACAGATGGCTGGTTCTTCTCCAAAAGACAATTTTTTTTAAAGACCAATAAAAGTTTGATTACTAGCAGAAGAGGTTCGTGATAGTATAAGAGACACAATTGGATTACAGAGTTTTGTACAAGTTTATATCCAAATCAGGAAGAATCTAAAAGCAAAGAGGGATAAAAGGCGGCAAGAAGTAAAGCTAATGGATGTAGTCAACCCAATGCGAAATGCCAAGAGGAAGTTGAGAATTGCGGAGAAGCATAAGGCAAATAAGAAAAGGAAAATAATGACCATGAAGTTTGGAAGGTGGAACTAATAATTTACAGAACATGCCGAAGCTGTTTCTGCCTTGCGCAGCGAATGTGATGGCAAAGGCAAGTGTGAGAAAAAAAGATAATCTTTGCAGGTGCTTTTTACGGTCTAATTCCATGAAATCAGTTTAGGCTTAGATTAACACAAGTTGAGTCAACTAAGCCTTATACATTGATCAAGAATATACATAACATCCTACCCTTGTGATTTTCCCAAAACCTGTTGGATGTGAAATTATAAGAAATACAATTTTCGAAAAGAAAAATACCTCAAATGATTTTACCATCCAAGCTCATTCTTTTTCACATTCATCGTCTTCGTAGCACACCAGAATACCTATCATGTTTTATCAAAGCAAATGCAACTATGAAGCTGGGAATCTAGAATATATAAACAAACGAATTCGCAAATCATTTAGCGTTGCATGTAGGAAAAAAAAACCCAAGATCTACAAATAATGTTTAATAGAACTACTAAAGTTAATCTAAAGAACACCAGATCAGTCTGAAGATTTAACCAAATCGAAAAGATAAGATGCCTCCTCATTGGGTAATAAAGAAGCATCTTGACAAGCAAATCAATAAAACTTGTTTACTGATCCTCCAATGTACTGTACCAAATTTAATACTAATCCATATATAGTTATTTTAGATCTAAAATTAGACTGAACAGATGCAACCATTTTTAGATTCTGTGTAACTAACAGCTAGGGTAAACTTGGATGGTAATGCTAACTAACAATGTTTCGGAAGAAACATATGCACGTTTAATTAAAAAAAAAAATTGTGAGGATTGGAATCAAATACATGCAACTACCTTAAACAGCAATTGAGTAAATAATCTACTGAATCAAGCAGTAGAGAATGGAGTTTTTGTAGCAATCTAAAACAGCAACTAATTTCTTCAGATATCAAGTTACACCATTTTGTACGAAAGTGAACAAATAAGCTAAAATACCTCAAATGAGATGATATTGATCATACTTGACATAAAAGAAGTGAGTTGTTCACTTACCTCTTCGCCCTCTTTGCCAGAATTGTCAATACTTGACATAAAAGCCAATTGTTTCTGCAACTGCTTCCCATTCTTTAATTTGCAAGACTTCAAATGCCTATTCAATGCAGATGTTGAAGGTCTCTTCCCCCTTGAATACACACCTCCACAAAGCTTGCATTTAGCTTGCCTATTCCCGGTCTTAGGATCATCTGGATACAGATCCATATACTTTCAAACATCACTTGTCTTCTCTTTTTCTTTTTTCTTAAAAGCTTGTGCATCTTCCGTACTCGGGTCATTAGCTTTCCTTTTATGGATTTTGTCAACTTCGATAGTCTCATCGTCCCCATTCTCGTCAAAATCATCACCCAAATCTTCCTCTCCCAATTCCGGCACTACATTGTCGATATAAATGGTGTCTCTACGAGGCCTAGTAGACGATTGATGGAATGACATGATGATCAATCTGAAACAAAAACACACAAAAAAATTATTTTACAATTTTAGAATATATTGTTTATTTTGTTCCTGCAATCAATTAAACGAAATCAAGCATTTGCAGAATAAGCACCTCAAGTTATATCTCTGCAAATATATAGAGAATGAGGAAATTCATGTGTGTAACAAATATTGTCACAGTAAACATGTTTTCTCACCCATAACAGGCTTTTTGATGCTATTTTTTTTTTCATGCACCTCAAATTAACAACTAAAAAGATGAGTATTTTTTCGGGACGGAGGGAGTATTATGCTACAATGCAAAACTTGAATTCAGTATGAAATTTCACGTGGCCAAACTTCAGTAGTCAATACTCACAAATCTTACAAACCAAAAACAAATTACCTTAATCATTTTCCAATTCAAGAATAAATTACCAAAAAAGATTCACTCACACAAAATCATGAACAAACACACAATGATATCATGGACACAAACCCACAAAAAAAAGGTACCCACAGGCCACAAATAATATAAAGAAAAAAGGTTTAAATTTCAACAACCACACTATCATGCCTAGAAGGCTAGAACTGGATCTTCAAGTTCAAATCATAAGATTAATATGAGTTAGGGTTTAATGAGCAACTTACAATAACAAAGCTGAATAGCTGATAGTGCGTTTGAGGGAGAGACTAACCAGGAAGTGAAAAACGACGACGACGAAGCAAGAGTAGTGAGTAGTGATCGACGGCGATGAAGCAAGTGAAGGACGGCGCCGACGACGAAGCAGGTGATTGACTGCGAATGGTATGGCTTAGGTTAAAACTGGATTTTGATTTTGATTTTTGGGGGAAACTGAAAGACGATGCTTGGTGTACGCCGTACATGGGTCAAGCGTGGATCCATTTTTGGGGACCTGCGAACGCCTCATTCGGGTACCCAAACACGTTCGACCCGGCTCGACATAAAAAACGAACGTATTATGCTGTACGAACTCGACCCGAGCCTTGGAGGAACACCGAGCCGGGTTATGCTTATTCGGGTCGGACTCGGGTAGTCTCTCGGGTAACCAGCCCGAATTAACACCCCTAGAGTCATCTCACCAAAGGCAGAGCAGATCCAGATCTTACCACAGAAATGACCATAACAAAATCAATTGTGTGGAAGATGATGGAGACAATGATGATTTTGAATCCCCTAAATTTTCTGATTATTGTTTCTCTGTTGATGTTTCAGGTATCTTGTGGGCAATGAACAATCTTGGAGATAAGGCAAGGTGGCCTCGAAAGGGTGACAAGCCATCTGGTTGGAAGGATAAATCCAAGTGGTGTGCCTACCACGAGGATTTTGGACATCTTACCGAAGATTGCATCGCCTTGAGGAAGGAGATTAGTTACCTGTTATCAAAGGGACATCTTAAAGAACTCCTTGGCAACCGCAAGAACAATACGGAGAACAAAGAGCCCGTTCCAACCAAACCGCCATCTCCTCCACCGGTAACAAAGGTAGTTAATGTTATTAGTGGTGGTTCTGATATTTGTGGTACTTCTTATTCTGCAGCTAAAAGATTCGCCAAGCAAGCTAAGGATGAGAAGCCCGAGAGACTTTCAAAGATGTCATAGATCACATCCCAAGATGTCATCTCCTTTGAATAAAGTGACATGGACAATGTTATGGATCCTCACCATGATGCCTTGGTCATTGCACTCCAAATCGCCAATTGCAGATTCAGACGTATTCTAGTAGATGGAGGCAGTTCAGTGAATCTCATTATGCTAGATGCCTTGAAAGAAATGAAGATCCCTGAAGAAAGCATCGTCAAGAGGACCTCAGTTCTCATAGGTTTCAGTGGAGAAACCAAAAGCACATTGGGAGATATCACACTTCCAGTTTATGTTGAAGGAATCAATTCTATGGAGAGATTATGCGTGATTGATAGTGCTACGTGTTACAATGTAATCTTGGGCAGACCCTGGATCCATGGAATGAAAGCAGTGCCATCCACCTATCATCAATGTGTGAAGATGCCGACACCCTGGGGAGTTATTAAGGTTTACAGTGATCAGCAATCAGCTAAAGAATGCTATATGACATCCATGAAGGCGTGTACATCTCCCAAGATGGCATAGCAATTACAGAGAAAGGCCCGTGAGGTTCTGGAGGCGAAGGAGCATGACGTGAAAGAAATATTCTTAGACCCCTCAGACCCAGATCTCAAGGTGCTAATTGGTCAAGACGTTCCAGCAGAGATCGAGGAAGATCTTGTCAACCTCTTGAAGAGCAGGATTAAAAGCTTCGCCTGGAAGCATGAAGACATGACAGGCATCAGCAAAGATGTCATCACCCACAAACTCAACATTGACCCATCCTTCAAACCAATCCACCAAATGAGATGGAAGTTCGCACAAGAAAGGAATCTAATCATTCAAGAAGAAGTAGACAGATTGCTCAAAGCCAAGACGGTCAGAGAAGTCGAATACCCAAAATGGTTAGCAAATGTAGTGGTGGTAGAGAAGAAGAACGGCAAATGGAGAGTTTGTGTCGATTTCACAGACTTAAACGAAGCCTGTCCCAAGGACCCTTTCCCCTTGCCACACATTGATACTTTGGTCGATGCCACTTCTGGGCATGAAGTGTTGACTTTCTTGGACGCATCTTCAGGATTTCAGCAGATTCAGATGGAGCCATCTGACCAAGAGGACACCGCCTTCATTACTCCCACAGGTATCTATTGTTATATTGTAATGCCTTTTGGACTAAGAAATGCAGGTGCCACGTACCAGAGGCAAGTCAATATGATGTTCAAAGAGCAGATTGGGGACACCATGGAAGTGTGCATCGACGATATGGTGATAAAATCAAAGAAAGATAAAAATCACGTACGAGATCTTACTCAAGCTTTTGATATCCTGGACAAATTCAACATGAAGTTAAACCCAGCGAAGTGCAACTTTGGCATGAAGTCCGAAAAATTCTTGGGCTACATGGTAACGTAAAGAGGAATAGTAGCAAGCCCGGAGCAAATAAAAGCCATTATCAACCTGGCGTCGCCTAGATCCATCAAAGATGTTCAAAGATTGATATGGAAAGTAGCAGCATTGAATCGATTCATCTCAAAATCCTCAGACAGATGCAAGCCATTCTACGACATCCTAAAGAAAAATTCTAGATTTGAGTGGACTGAAAAGCACGAACAGGCCTTTCAAGATTTAAAGTTGTACCTGTCAACACCTCCCCTACTCTCGAAGCCTCAATAAGGTGAGTCATTGTGTGATTACCTAGCCGTATCTGAAACTGCGGTCAGTGCCGTCTTGGTCTGTGAGCAAGATAGCATCCAACAACCGATATATTATGTAAGTAAAACACTCCTCGATGCGGAGACCAGGTATTCACACCTTGAAAAATTAATTTTAGCTTTAATTACTGCTTCAATCAAGTTAAGACATTATTTTGAAACTCATATCATTGTCATTCGTACTAATTATTCGATAAAAAGTGTAATGAGAAAACCAAAAATGTCATGAAGGATGGCCAAGTGGTCCGTTCAACTAAGCACTTATGACATCAAGTGTGTGAGACCCCGACCCGGAACCTACACGTGTCCCGAGTTGGAGCGTCCTCCAACTAACCCAAATTGCCTAAACTTTTAAAACTTTGATTTAACTTTCAAACATAAACACCATTATCATAACCATTTCAAAATAGCTCTACACCTTTCCACAATGGAGAAATAGTTTGACCAACTTTGAAAGTAATAAACTGTTTTAGTTACAAAAAGGTATCGGTTATAACATAGAATTAAGTTTTATAAATACAAACTCCCTAAATGAATTATACCAAAATACATTTCCTGCGCCAACCTATACGTGCCCCGACAAACCCAAAATACCACATCCGAACTCCTTTCCGTCCTCACTTGGCCGGTCCGCCTGTCTCAGGATCTAAAAACATTAAAGGGAGAGGGGTGAGAATAAATCTCAGCAAGCTATTATGAATGCAGCAATATGCCAAATGAGATGCAACACATATCAAGTTGCATACAACACATTGGAAAACTGTAAACACCTTCCATTACCTTGGTTTACCTTTTCCCGTCTGAACAATAGTCGTACAACATTGGGTATAATAATACTCCAATCTTAGGTGAGCTGCTTAAGAAATACTCACATCTTATAAGACCCATTTTTCAGGGAACCATATAAGATAGTAGCAACTCTGTAAGGCTTTTGGCTCAATACGGATGCTATAACCCCAACCCTGTGGCCACGAAGGACGGTCACAGATATAACATAATCCGATCACATTAGGTCACACTTCCATAATTGATCGTATTATGTTATACCCCCAACATCAGCTGATTAAACACATTATCAAGCACATAGTAGTTACTTGAAATATAATCCACAAAGGGGATAAACAATATAGCAACATGGTAAATTATACTCATGTTCAACCAATATCACGTGCAACATTTAAGTAATACACTATGCATAGTACAATCAATGAATATGTACTCAAATGAGGTAACAATACAACCGGATAATCCACATTTGGGATACCATATAATAACATGCTAAATAATCCACAAAGGGGATAAACAATATAACAACATATCATAAACAATTCCTACGTAGACATTATACAACCTCGGATAACCTCAATAAGAGTTCATGATCTACTTCCCAAGTTCGAACCACATTGGTGAAGTACGAATCAAGCTTAATAACCAATTTCTGGACAATATTCTGTATTACAAGGTCTCTATAGGGATTCAAGCTAAATTTATCAAGTTGGAGTTACATTACTTAAGTGGCTCAAAAGCTCTACTTGAATCCAGGTTGAAAGGATTGATTCCTATCCGAATTGGATTAGGTTCTATTAATTTATAATGGTGAGGAGTCATGTCACAAGGTTGTTGGTAAAAATTAGCAAGAACGGAAACTGAGAAAGTTCTGGTGCCATGGGCGACCGCCCAGGTCACTTGGGCGACCGCCCAAGTGAAATTCCAAGGGAGATGTGGTTTGCTGGAGGGATGGGCGACCGCACAAGAAGACTTGGGCGACCGCCCAAGAAGGGTTTAAAAGAGTTCCAAGTTCTGACTACATGGGCGGCCGCTCAAGCCCCATGGGCGACCGCCCAAGAGACGATTCAGCAAATGCCCAGATTTTAACCCCTTTAATTCTATGTTCTTTTTCCTTAATCATTCTTTCCCATTTTAGGTGTTCATGAAGAAAACCCCAAATATTTACTTCCTCATTCTAAATCATCTCAACCCAATATCACCTAACCTAAACCTAGATCATTTATCACTTGATTTCCACCCATTTCACAATCACATTCAAGTTTAACCCCTTTAATCTAAATTAACCCATGTTCTTACACTCTTAATCAACACTAACATCCTTCTATAATATAAATCAATTCCTCAACTTCCAAGAAGGTTTCCAAACATCAAACAACCATTTCACTAACAAGAACAACATTAAATAGTTTATGAACATCACATAGAAGGGGAAATCATAATAACTCACCTTAGGATTTTAGGATGAAATGATGATCTTCTTAGCTTGATTGATTCCTTTAGTTGTCCCAAGCTCAAAAGTACTCTTGGACTAGGAAATGGAGGAGGATTGTACTTGGTAGAATTTTGGAAAACAAGGCTTTCAAGTAAAGCTTCCATGGATAATTTCTTTGGAGAAGGAAGAAGAAGAAAATGAAGGAGAAGAATGAGGAGGTTAGAGAAGTAAGGGGGGAAAGTATGGTGAGTGGACACTTGGAGGTTTAGGAGGAAGGAAGAGAATTCGGCCCCCCTCCCACAAATAACTAAAGCCCTTCCATCATTTAAATTATACTCCCTATTCTAATTCTTTATTCTACACATTTTAATCTCATCTTACTCTTTATCTAATTTCTATTTTTATTTTTTCCCCAAGGTTCTTTATTAAATTTCTCTAGCAATCCTAAGATTCTAAAATTATTTCCCAACCATCTTATCTTAAAAATAAGAAATTTAAAGACATAAATGAACACATAAAGTTAACATTAATTTTAAAAGCATATAATATAATACTGAAATTGTGCCTAGGGTTAGGGTCGTTACAAAGTGTGAACCTAGAACAGCAATAAAATCCCAAGCACTTGCAGACTTTGTGGCAGACTTTAGTCCAAGCATGCAACCGGAAGTAGAACTAGAAATCCAACAGCTCCAAGATGGGGACATCTTGTGCAAGTGGACTCTATTCACAGATGGTGCCTAAAATATGAGGGGCACGGGGCTAGGTGTTGTCCTAAAGTCGCCACAAGGGGACATCATACCTCAGGCCATTAGTTGTGATTTTAAAGCTACAAATAATGAAGCAGAATACGAAGCCTTAATCGTGGGCCTAACCGTGGCTCTAGACATGAACATTAAAGCAATCCAGGTATATAGTGATTCATTGTTACTTGTCAATCATTTTAATGGTTCCTATGCAGCAAAAAATGCCAAGATGACAGCTTATTTGGGCATTGTGAAAATCTTGGCAAGCAAATTTCAAATCTTTTCCTTTGAACAAATACCCCGAGAGGAGAACTCTCAAGCAGATGCATTGGCCAATCTTGGATCAGCTTTCAAAAGCTTATCTCAGACCAATATACCAATTATCCATGTCAACATCCCTGCCATGAAAAGGTTAGAACTTTTTTGTACAGATGACGACATCTCAGATAGTCAGATAGAGACACTTGGACGGCACCAATAATTAAATATCTTCAAGATGGCACCATCCCTGATGATGAAAAGAATGCTAGAGCATTCAGGGTAAGAATTTCAAGATTTGTGTTAACAGATAATGTGCTGTTTAAGAAATCTTTTGCAGGTCCATATTTAAGATGTCTCGAAGCTGACAAAGCAGTGAAAGTTCTAAAAGAATTGCATGAAGGATTATGTGGTAATCATTCTGGGGGCAGAAGCTTACATACGAAAGCTCTAAGAATAGGTTACTACTGGCCAACAATGCGTCAAGATGCTGCCATCTTTGCCAAGAAATGTGATTCTTGCCGGAGGCATAGCGACATCTTGCACCAACCCGCGGAATTGCTTCATCCTATCCTCTCCCCTTGGCCATTTATGAGATGGGGAATGGATATAGTAGGAAAATTGCCTAAAGCACCTGGAGAAAAAGTATTTTTGCTAGCAATGACAGATTATTTCTCAAAGTGGGTCGAAGCTGAATCCTATGTGCAAGTTCATGATAAAGAAGTCATCTCCTTCATTAAGAAGAATATATTCAGCAGATTTGGCCGCCCATATGAAATAATATGCGACAACGGTTCTCAGTTTATCAGCAAGAAGACACAGGATTTTCTCACTAGGTGGGGAGTCAAGATGGTGACATCATCACCAGTACATCCTCAAGCTAATGGCAGGCAGAATCAAGTAACAAGATTATCATCAACAACTTAAAGAAGAGGCTAGATCAAAAGAAAGGAAGATGGGCAGAAGAGCTTTCATTTGTCCTTTGGGCAGATAGAACGACACCAAAGAACGCAACAGGTCAGACCCCTTATTCCTTAGTATTTGGTGCAGAAGCGGTCATCCCGGCAGAAGTCGTCGTCCCTACTGCCAGATATAAGATGTTGACACCTGAGCAGAACTATGCCAACCTGAGTCATGATCTAGATACCATTGATGAACTAAGAGATTTGGCCAAGATCAGAATAGCGGCATATCAACGGAAGATTGCTAAGTCCAATAACAAAAATGTCAGATTGCGGAAGTTCCAAGTTGGTGATCTAGTCCTGCACAAAGTGTTTCAAAATACAAGAGAGACCAATGCTGGAAAGATGGCCCCCAAATGGGAAGGACCATACTTGTTTGATGCTGAAGCAGGTAAAGGTTCGTATTGGCTATCAACCCTAGATGGAACAAGGATCCCCCGAAGCTGGAGTGCCATTCATCTTAAGGCATATTTTATGTAAGTTTTAATAATTACATTCCAATGCAAATAAAACCAAGGTATGAATTTTACAGTTTTATTTCCAATAAAATTACTTTTCAATTTTGTTTATCTTTTGAACATTTACTGACTTAAGCATCGGAGGGGTGTTAGCTAAGCTAACACCCACCCCTAATGTGTTTTTGTTTTGCAAGAAAACAAGAAACATTCGAATAAACCACGCAACAAGTGAAGATGTTAACATCATTCCAGGAAGCTAACATCTTAATCAGGTACAGTCATTGTCTTTTTTAAATTACTTCCTTACTTCTTGTTTAAATGAAATTTTTTGCGAAATTCTAGTACATTTCTATTTTTCTTTTATCAAAATAAAAAGCATCAGAATAGATGTCAAAATCTTTCACTATCTTATTATTTTGCAAGAGGTCGTCGATTCAAATAAATTCTCATGAAGACAACCGTTTGAGACTGGCCATCTCACCTCCGTTAAAGGTACTTAATCCCTTCAAAGGTTTAAAGAAATTACTTTCTTTCACCTCAATAAGGTTTAAACATCTCGCCTGGAGCGCACTATGTCAACCTTGATTGAGGTGTGTGATGGGCCCATATGTTTAATATATACGAATTACCCATCTCCACTCAGTCAATGTGTTTTGACCCTAAGAATTTATCAATTTGGTTGTGGCATATTCATGCCACCCAGTGTTCTAAAGACCCCGCCTAAGGGCGCCTAGGCCCCACCTAGGCGCTAGGCCCCTCTCCAACGCCTAGTTCTAAAACTCGCCTAGGCCCCGACTAATCCCGACTAGTCCCTACCTAGGCGCTAGGTCCGGCTCCGCCGCCCAGCATCCGCCTAGCGCTTTTTAGAACCTTGATGCCACCTAAGAACAAAAGGTTATTGACATTTACATGTCAATCAAAGTAATTGCAAGGATTTATTCATCCATTCGCAAGTTGACAACGTCTCCGAAAAGGTTAGCATATCAACCTTTTATTTTTATTTTCAAAAAGAGGTGATCCCTACCAAACAAAAGTTTTTCAAATCCAAGCAAAGCAAAGTTTTTACCCTAGAAACCTAAAAAGTGTTGAACCAACCCAACACTTGAAAAAAGCAAATTGTCATTAGCCCTTATGGACCGATTACAAACCCAAATATTTAAAAACATTATCTTCGGGACGCAGCCCGTCATCAAACCAAAGTTTTTCTAAACAAAAGAACCATTTTTACCTTCATGGGGTGGCTACTGCCGCAGGTATTGTAGTACCTTCCTCCAAGATGTCATCATCCTTCACTCCAGATGACGCTTCATCTCCTTCACCATTCAGCGCCTTCAAGAGTGAGCGTTGCTGCTCAACATCCCATCCTGTATGCCTTCCTTCCTGGAACTCTTCCATCATTTGGATTTTGATCGCTATCATGCTCTTGGCGGCTGAATCCTTCATGTTCCTCTTCACCTCCTCGATCTCCTGCAATTGGGTATCTTGAATTGAGGACATCCCCTTCATCAAACTTTCAACCTCATTCTGTAAGTCTTCTACCCTCTTGGTCAGAACATCTTTCTGCTTCCTCGCTTAGAATGCATCTAGAACTAGCTTCCTATTCCTTTCTTCGAGGTTGTTCATTTTCATCTTTGCTGCATCAACACCCTGCAAAAACAAGTTTGATGGTCAATCTAGGGAATACATTTAAAAATTCCTATAAACTCTATTTTTCGGAAATCAGAAACCTACCACTGACACCCTGGTGAGTGCTTCCTTAATGTCCGCTAGACCCATTTCCTCAACATTTATTATCTCCTTGGAACTGCTCTTTCTCTTCTTCACTCTCGCTCCAACAGATGGTGCCTCCATCTCCTTCTTGGGCATCACCAGTTGTTGGTTAGCATGAGTCTGTCCTACAAAATCTTGCAGGTCCTTCAAAGAGAATGCAGCTGTGGACTTGGATACTGTCGAAAACAGAGAGTATAAAGCATAACCTAGAGACAGTCAAAACAAAAAAAGAATTTTTGAATGATCAAGTAGATTCTTACTAGTAGATATCTCTATGGATGGCGGTATCTCGTGGTCTTCTGAAACAACCCTTGTTTTGAATGGCCTGAATGATCTTTCTTCTTCTGAAAATTCCAGCAACCTTCTCACCTTATCCTCAGTTTCGGCAGAAGGAGGAAATAGCTTTGCCCAGTCAATGGCTACAAAGGCAACAAAGAAATTACAAATTCATGTAAGTGCGGGAAAAAGAAAAAATAGAAGTTTAAAAGTGGATACCTTCCCTATTCCACCTCGTTGCCAAAAAATCTCCTTCCTCCAAAGAATCCTTCTCAATAAAGAAGTATCTCGATTTCCAACCCCTATCATTTATCGTCACTTTTGAAAACAACTGTTTCATCCCAGACCTAGTTTTAAAAAGATACCTTATCGAGCCAAAGGTTTGAAGCTCATACACAAAAGTTACTTCTCTCAACCCTATGTTCAAACCGAACTCTCGGTTTACCCTTAGAACACAAGAAAAAATCCTCCAGATCATATGCATTATTTGGACAAAAGCTAAGTTTGTTTTTCTGAAGAACTCAGTTACCAACAGGGGAAAGGGATAAGAGAAACCTAGGGCAAAAGGGTACTCGTAAAATCAAATCCAATGAGGAGACACGAAATCAGCCTTGATAAAGACATCAAAAGGCCTAAATACAACGGAATTTGGTAAGCATCTACGATCCTTGACGGATTCGATTTGTTCATTGTTAAAGATACAAACCTCCTCGTCAGGTTTGACTAACAGGCCTTCACAAGAAAAATTCCCGTCCTTGCTCAAGCTCAAGGGATTTCTTGGCGCCGTTTTTTTTTCTTGACTTGACCATGTTTGAAAAGGAAAGAAAAAGAGGAGAAATTTACCTTAGGACGATTTCACCGCCGTGAAACAGGGTAGAAGATGGAGAAATTGTAGAGAAAATGTGATGAAGAAAGCGAAAAAGCCTCGATTAAAACCCTAGATCCTCGTAAATTATGCTAATTAAGGAGGATTAAAACTCTACAACTGCCACGTCTAATCAGATTAATTAACCGCCGAGCTTCTGGAAGGTTGTGGAAAAACCGTCTGTTAAAATCCATTTAAAGACAATTTTTGGGGACAATTGTTGTGGGTAAAAATTCAGAATTGCGACGTCTTGAAAAGTTTTCAGTATGTCATCATCTTCGAACCAGCAGTCAAGGTAAAATTACTTAGATAATTAAATTATTATTTAATTATTTTTACTGTATCTCTAAATACAGGAAAATAGAACGTGGGAAATATCTTTCATGGACTCACTTCAACGGTTAGAAGACCAAGTCAAGGATCAAGATGATCATGTCGAGATTTTAGGATAGTTTGTTAGGTCTTGATTATCTTCAGTTATCTTGTTTTTTATTTATTTATTTAAAGAGTTCATGGCCGGAACACTAGACACACTGTTCATGCATACATTCTTGTAATCCGCCGTAGCTCCACCATTTGTAACTCACTAAAACATCAATACTACCGTTTGGGACGAAGGTGACCATAAACACCTTCCGAGGTTTTGTGCCGGCGAGATAGTTGTCTCAAGGGCTTTCCTCGTTACATGATCGCGTCATCTTCTTTTCATAGTTACACCGATTTTACTCCATTGTGCCCTCCTAATCTCACATTTTGATCTTTAATTTGATCCATTGTTTTTTCACCAAAACAATGATAAACATTATATTTTATTTTAATGCTTCTCTTGTAAACTTCCTTCGTAATCTTTTCCCTAAAGATATTAACAAAGCTTCCCTATTAACTAAGTTTCCATAAAAATATTTACAAAGCTTTCCTATTAAGCTTCGCGAAAGCTTATCTTCCAAAGCTTCTCTTGTAAGTGTTCGATACAAAGGACATATGCACAATAATATATTATGATACTCTCCCTTTGATGTCCGTTGCTAATTAATTACATGACTCATTAAAACCTTACTAGAGAAAAACCCTATGAGATAAAAACTCTAGTGAAGAAAAAAAAAGTACATGATTCCTTAACTTCATAATGTTTCCCCTGAACGAAACATTACTCAAGATCTCTTAATCGCCTCATTCCGATATCATGCATTAATTTCTCAAATCTTGGAGTTGGTAATGACTTTGTAAGCAAGTTCGAAAGATTGTAATTTGAACAAATTTGTTGAATATCAATTTCACCATTTTTCTGAAGATCATGAGTGAAGAAAACCTTCGGTGATATGTACTTTGTTCTGTCTCCTCTGATATATCCACTCTTGAGTTGATTTATACATGTTGTATTGTTTTCAAATAATGTTGTTGAACTTTTTTCATCTAAATCCAATACACACGTCTCTCGTACATGTTTAATCATTGATCATAACAAATGCATTCGCGGCTTGCTTCGTGAATTGCTATGATTTCGGCATGATTTGAAAAAGTGGCGACTAATGTCTATTTGGTGGAACACCATGATATAGTCATAGAGCCAGTTGTAAATAAATAATTTGTCTATGATCGAGCCTTATGAGGATCAGATAAATAACCTGTATTTGTATAGCCAACAAGTTGTGATCCACAATTATATAAATAAAATAAGCCCATCAGTAGTTCCTCGGAGATAACGAAATATGTTCTTAATTTCATTCTAATGTATTCGGGTTGGATTAGAACTATATCTTGCTAATAAATTGATCGAGAATTCAATATCAAGTCTTGTATTATTAGCGAGGTACATAAATGCACCAATGACACTAAGATATGGTACTTCTGGATCAAGAGTTTTTCATTATTCTCTCGAGGTCGAAACATGTCTTTTTTCATATCAAGTGATCGAACAACCATTGGGGTACTCAATGGATGTGTTTTGTGTAATACCCAAAAATGTCATATCTTATTTAACACATAGTTATAATTTGTGTCAATATGTGTTTATATGATTTTAAAATTTAAATACATGTTTCTTATGCTTTATAATATGGTTAAACATATTTTACATGTTAACTTGGACTAAAGAGTAATTTGGACAAGATTGGGGAGTTAATAGGCAAAATTGAAAAAAATGGTCTTTATCTTCATCTTTAAGTCTCTTAACATAAAACAAAACACAGCTCTTCATTTTTATGATATTTTGACACATCAAGAAAGAGAAAATCAGGGAAAAATATCTAGGGTTTACTCCCTCTTCAAAAGCTTTCAAAATTGAGAGTTAAACTTGGTGATTCAAGCTTGTTTTTGGCTATTTCAACTGTTACCGATGATGATTTTTCCTAGCATCCTTATTTTATTGGGTTAATTTGATCTTCTATGGTGTTTTATCTCTATCAAGATTCAAAGGTAAGTTATTACTTGCTTGTTGGTTAAATTGTTCAATTCTAGCGATAAAAACATATTTAGATTATGAAAAGTATCCTATTTTGAGTTTACTTTGTTTAGTTGTTGTATAAAATCTAGCCATGGATTTGAATTGGGTTTTGGATATGTGTTTCATATATCTCTTATGAGATATCCTGCCAAGTTTCAAGTCATTTGGAATAGATATGAACCTTGAAATAGGTTTAAGTTCACACCTGCTACAAAATTGGACTTAATACATCACCAACTTGTGAAGAGTTATGTGACTAAATTAACCGCTGGAATTCTATGATTTTTGGATATGTGTTTCCTATATGTCTTATGAGATATACTTCCAAGTTTGAAGTCATTGGAATAGATATGAACCTTGAAATAGATTTAAGTTCACAGCTGCTACAGAATTGGACTTAATACAGGGCATCAACTTGTGATGAGTTTTGTGATTAAATGAACTGCTTAAATTAAATGATTTTTGGATATGTTTTACATATATATGTTATATATATCCATTTCAATTTTCAAGTTCATGTCATTTAAATTGAGCCTGTTATTGATCAAATGGTAAAACTGGTCCTAAAACAGGACATCAACTTGTGAAGTGTGTTGTGATTGATTGAATTGTTGAAATGTGTTGAAACTTTAGGACATTGTTATTCTGTAGGTTGAATATATATGTACCAGTTTTCATGCAATTGTGACATTTTAAAGTGGTACAAGAAGACTAAGTGTTGTGTTGCACCAAGTGGGTCAATTGTTACTTTCATTGAATTTGCATACTGTATAGTTATTGAACAACAACATGATCTGAATGGATAACAATAGTATATGGTTCGCGTTCATTAAATTCGTTAAATCCTTGGTTAATCAGGGGGCTACGAAAATTTTGTCTATTGTACGGGGCGGAGAGACTGGTAGATAGCAATATTCGTTAGTCCATCCTTTTACCGCTATTGGCCATAACGGGAATAACACTACTCATTATTATAAGATGAGTAGGTGGCTGACTCAGTAATGTTCAGGTTGTAGGGACTGAATATTACTCGAGCATTGTTATGGGTACTCAAATGTCCTTCGCTAACGCACGAGCTACATTAACAAGTGGATTAGTGATAATAAGGGGTTGAATCGGAGTGTAACTCGATTCAAGTATCCTTTGTAATGTTTTTAAATTTCAGTTAAATATGTGTTATATGGTGGTTAATATTACTTTCTCAAGTTCTCCATTCGTATGAATTGAGATGTTTATTTGTTATTAATCACATGTTACATATGTACTCATTGCATATTGCATGGCATGGCATGTAGTTACATGTAATAGCTTGCTGGGTCTCTTTGACTCACCCCGTGTTATTTTGTTTTCTTTAGCTCGCAGGGGGATCGGGAATACATAGCACTAGCTCGTGAAATTTTGGATTTGGAAGACTATCGGGGTAGGAGCTCTTTTGTCAAATAGTTGTAGGGTGAATGACCTAAATATGCAACATACTTTCTCAATTTTTACAATTAATGCAAGTACTAGTTAGTGACATCTTAATGATATGCACTATCTCCATTTTTTACATTTAATGTAATATACGTTAAATCAACCTAACGACGTCAAAAACTTAACCAAAATGTCAACATTTGTTAAAAAACTAACTCATGTTAATGTGAAACTTGTTGATGTGAGAGTTTGGGGGGTCATAATATAAAAAATAAAACTTTATACCCAAAAAGATAATTACCTACATACATTTAACCCCCTCCTCTTCCCATCTATCCCGCCTCTCCCCTTTGTCTCTTATTATACAAGTTGTTTAGAAATTCGTCATTACAGCTGTGGGAAGAACCCAAATTTAGTTACATCACTCAAATTTTTCCGTTTAACTTTTCACTTGGATCTTCAAAAACCCATTTCAAAATCACAAAAAAATCATCAATTCCATCCCAAAAAATAAATTTTGACTGTGTTTAAACTCCAATTCAAATGGCTCGTGTCAGAGATGGATTCATCTCATTTTTAAACAATAGATGGCTTGTTTTGTTGCTGCAATGTGGATACAATCGTGTGCCGGAATTGGGTATCTGTTCAGAAGTATTTGCCGGCAATTAAGAGCTCGTTGTACTATAATCAATGACAACTTTCGAGGTTGTGTGTGGCTAAGGACCTTGGGGACAGTGTTGGGTTCTTAGCTGGAAGTTTATTGGAGTTCTTGCCGTTGTGGGCTATTCTTCTTGTCGGAGCTATCCAGAACTTTGTTGGGTATGATTGGGTTTGGCTCGTCATCACCGGTAGAATTCCAACTTTTCCGTTGTTTAGAAATTCATCTCGAGAACATATGTAATTTTTGTGAAATTGAAAGTTGGGTTTGGGTAAAGATATGTAATTTTTTGGTTTGTGAAACGTGGATGTTAGATTTGTGAAATGGTGTTTGGGAGGAGGAGGATGAGGAGTAGGGGTCAACAATGGTGGGTGGTGCGGGCATATTCAGTTAGAGAGAAGGGGGTTTGTTAATTTAGTAACTGGGTTACATATTTAATGGGTTTGTGAATCAAATTTAACGTCATCCAAGCATTTGGCGTTATTTGAAATAAAATAAAAAAAGTACATTGCATTAAGATGTCACTACATAGTACATTATTCTTTGTGAAATAGAGGGTATAGTACATTGCATGGTTTGGTAATTATTCCAATAGTTGTATATTTTGGTAAGGATGCGATGTGGGGTTATGTAAACCCTACTTGTTGTATATATTTACTTTATGTTGGCTTGTAATATCGAGACTTGTTATATATTTCTTAGGTGTCTGTAGATGGATAAATGTTACTTCTGGCCTGTATATATAGCTAGGTCTCCGATTATGCTAGCTCATTGAGGTTGTGTGTGAGTAGTTGTTAATTCTGCAAGTTATGTATATATAGTTGTTGTGCCGCATGTAACCTTGAGCATGTTTCCGACTTCGTTATAATCGATATATGGTTGTTGAAAAAATTTGAATTCATGTTTTTCTTTATCTTTATCCATTTACTTTATATGATTAGAGCCAAATTAATCATGCTTAGTAGGGGTTTCACGCCCGAGTCTAGGTCCCATGTAGGGGCTAGTCCCTAGATGTGACATTTTGTCCATATAGAAATGTTTCAGGACTTTTTTTGTATAGATTGATTGATGAATAAGTATACCTTATTTCAGATACTCAATCTTTAGGCCGAGACAAAACTTTGTCTTTCCCAGATCTTTCATATCAAATTTTTTGTTTAAATAATTAACAGCTATTGAAAGTTCTTCTGGACTTACAATAATATTTAGATCATCAACATATATAACAATTATAACGAATCCTGAAACAGATTTTCTAATGAAAATACATGGGCAAATATGATCATTCTTGTATCCTTCTTTCACCAAGTATTCACTGAGTTGGTTATACCACTTTTGTCCAGATTGTTTTAAACCATACAAAAATCTTTGTAATTTAATAGAACAAATTTCTCGGGAATCATAACTACATGCATCAGACATCTTGAACCCTTCTAGGATTCTCATATAAATATCATTGTCAAGTCTTCCATATAAATATGCAGTGACAACATCTATTAAATGCATATCAAGCTTTTCATATATTTCCAGACTAATGAAATAGCGAAATGTAATTGCATCCACCACCGAAAAATATGTCTTCTCATAATCAATTTCAGGTCTTTGCGAAAATCATTGTGCGGCAAGACATGTTGTATATCTTATTACCTTACCTTCTTCATTTCGTTTTTGTACAAAGACCCATTTGTACCCTACTGGTTTTACACATTCAGGTGTACGAAATATATGTCCGAAAACTTTACGCTTCTCAAGTGAGTTTAATTCTGCTTGAATTGCATATTTCCATTTTGGCCAATCATTTTTGTACCGACACTCTTTGATGCACCTAGGTTCAAGATCCTCGTTATTTTCCATAACATTAAGCGCTATATTATATGAAAAAATATTGTCGACAATTGTTTCCTCTCGGTTCCATCTTTTTCCTGTATTGATATAACATATCGAGATCTCATCATTCTCAATTATTTCAGGTAGCTGAACTTCTTCTAGAAGTATTTGATCAGATATGTCATGTATCTATTCAGGAGATTCAGTTACCTCGACGAGACTTTTCTCATAATTTGCTCATTTTCTCTTTCGAGGATTTTTACCTTTGGAACCGATAGGCCTTCCACGTTTCAGGCGTGGTTTAAATTCATTTACAGATTGTCCAATCGGAACATCAATCCGTATAGGAGCATTTATAGCTGGAACATGTGACATTGTCACTCTTTTTAGGTCAGTAAATGCGCCTGGCAATTGATTCGCTATTTCTTGAAAGGTTATTATCTTTTGAAATTCTAGTTCACATTGTTTTGTACGAGGATCAAGATGATATTGCAATGTATTCCACTTGATTTCCTTTTCCAGCTAATTATTTTCTCCCTCTAATGTTGGGAAAACTTTTTCATCAAAATGACAGTCGGCAAAACGTGTCGTAAATAGATCTCTTGTTAATGTTTCAAGATATCTTATAATAGAAGGAGAATCATACCCAACATATATCCCCAATCTCTGTTGGGGTCCTATCTTGGTGCATTGTGGTGTAGCAATTAGAATATATACCGCACATCCAAAAATTCTCAGATAGGAAATATTTGGCTCCTGACCATAAGCCAATTGTAATGGGGAGAAGTATACAAAAGAGAATGATAGAAGTCATGAAGTTCTGAGATACCTAAAATAAAAACTAAAGCCATTATTTATAGATGAAAATTGGCTTTCTTTATAAGCTTTCATAAGGATAAACACTATCATTTAGTAAGGCTTCCCTTGTAAGCTTCCTTCAGATATTTACAAAGCTTCCTTCGTAATCTTTCCTAAAGATATTAACAAAGATTCCCTATTAATATTCCTTGAAAATATTTAAAAAGCTTCCCTAGTAAGCTTCGCGAAAGCTTATCTTTCAAAGCTTCTCTTGTAAGCTTTCGGTCCAAAGGAAATCCACACAATAATATATTATAACATACTCCGTATTTTAGTTAGAAATAATTCGAGGCCCCTCACCACAAAGCATTCTCCATAAAAGTTTAGACGAAATTCGAAAATTCACACTCAAATAAAGGCACAAATCAAAATTCCATAAAAACCCGAAACTTAGGTATAATAGTAATTTTAGTCTTATACCTTTGAGTATATAATCGGATTGCTTAGTAAAATATGAGAATTTATTATTATTTTTAAGAAAAGGTGAAAATTTTTGAAAAAAAAATAATACTTTTATACCTAGATATAAGAATAATTTTAGTCTTATACCTGTGTGTATAAGAGTGACGGACATTAGTAATGTATAAGCGTGGATTTCTGTGAAATTTTACATCTCGTCTGTTATATCGTACGGTGGTCCTAGATTCCATGATCCATTTTAGTTTGGTTTAATTTAAAGGGGAAATATCATTTTACTTCACTGTCACTAATTTTTTGTAAGTTAGTACATTATTTTTCAATTTATTGTAATTTAGTACATTATTTTACAATTTATTGTAATTTAAGACAATTATGGATGTCCGTTAATTTAAATGGATGAAACTCATTGCATGTGCGAATCATGTAACTTTTAGAGGGAAAAAGTTATATAAAAATGTTAGAAAAAAAATAAACAAATGAAAATACATAAAACAAAAACTATATCATAAATCTAGTAAACTAAACCTAAATCTCGTATATAACTTATATCCTAACCCTAACCCTAACCCTAACCCTAACCCTAACCTTAAATTTAAATCATATAATTAATACCCCAAATTCTAATTCATCTCCCTAAATCTCATATATACCCTATACCCTAAATCTTAAATTTAAATCATATACTTATACCCTAAACCCTAATTCATCTAATTTAGCCATATATCCTATACAGTACTCCCTCCGTCCCGCTAATATTAGCACACTTTCCTTTTTGGGCGTCCCGCTAATATCCGCACACTCCCAAAAAGGAAACTTTATATTAATAAAATATTCACCCAACCCCACTCATTCTCTCTCCTACATTATTTTAATACTCACAACACCATTATAATTTATTACACCCTCCACTCATTCTCTCTCCACTCATTCTTTTACACTCACAACATTTTATTAAAATATCATATTCCTTAATTTCCGCGCAAATAGTGTTTGTGCTAATATTAGCGGGACGGAGGGAGTATATCCTAAACCTTAAATTTAAATCACGTACTTCATACCCTAAATCCAATCCATATACCTTAATCTTATATATACCCTAAACCATAAATTTAAATCATATACTCGATATCCCAAACCCTAATTTATCTACTTTAATCTCATATATACCCTATACCCTAAAACTTAAATCTAAATCATATACTATATACCCTAAACTCAATTTATCTACCTTCTCATATGCCCTATACCTTAAATCTAAATCATATACTCCCTCCGTCTCGCCCGAAAAGGCACAAATTTCCTTTTTGGGTGTCCCATTTAAAAAGGCACTTTCCCAAAAAGGAAAGTTTTTATTACTATTCCACCCACTCATTCCCTCTCCTACTTTACTTTTACACTCACAACATTCTCCCTCCTAACTATTCCTCCCACTCATTCTCTCTCCTATTTAATTTTTCATACTCACAACATTTAAACTTTTTCTCTTTCCTACATCATTTTCCTTAATTTGCGTGCGAGGTTGGTTTTGTGCCTCTTCGGGCGGGACGGAGGGAGTAGTATACTCCCTCTGTCCCACATTTTTATAGACTTTTGGGTTTTGCACGAGAATTAAGAAGGAAATATTATATTGAAAGTGTTGTGAGTGTGAAAATAAAATAGGAGAGAGAATGAGTGGAGAGAATAGTAAATTTGAAAAATGTTGTGAGTGTAATAGTAAAATAGGAGGGAGAATGAGTGGGTGAAATAGTAAAGATTCTTTGCCAAAAAATGAAAGATGAAGCTTTAAATGAGACACCCAAAATGGCAAAAGGTGAAGTTATTAATGGGACGGAGGGAGTATAGTATATTTCATACCATAAACCCTAATTCATTTACATTAATCTCATATATATCCTATACTATAAACCTTAAATCTAAATCATATACTATACTCCCTCCGTCCCACGTGAATAGACACCAAAAATCTTGGCACAATAACTAAGGAAAATGAATATAATAATGAAAATGTGTGGTAGGAAATGAAGAGAGAGAATGAGTGAAGTTGGTTGAATAAATTGTGTGGTAGGAAATGAAGAGAGAGAATGAGTGGGTGGGGTAGGATGAATATAAAATAATAAATTCTTTTCCATTTTGGGCAGTGTCTATTCACGTGGGACGTCCCAAAAAGGAAATAAGTGTCTATTCACGTGGGACGGAGGGAGTATACCCTAAATCCTAATTTATCTATATTAATCTCATATATATCATATATCCTAAACTTTAAATCAAAACCATATACTTCGTACCTAAACCCTAATTCATCTATCTTAACTATATACCCCATACTCTAACCCCCAATATCATATACCTAAATCTCATATATACCTCTAAATCGATACATTCATCTTATACTTATACCCCATATTTACTTTTTACCCTAAAACGTAAACAAATTAGAGTTAGTTTAAGATTTAAATTTGAAAATCAAATAAATTTACGATATTCGTTAGAGAGAAAGTTAAGAGAGAATTAATGGGGTTTGTGTGAAAAAAAAATATGAGGGGAGGGGGTGATATTTATAGTTGAGGAAATATTTTAGGATAACAAAAATATTTTATATTTAATTTTTTATGGAATGAAAACTGATTAAAAAAAAGGTTAAAATACGGCTATTTTTGGTGAAAATCGATGAAATTTTGAATTTGGCAGTTAGTTCTGACAAGGGTTCATACGGTTTCGGTTCATACGATTCGAAATTGCCGGTTCACGATTTTTCATAAGAACAAATCAAAACCGGACCGCCAAACCGCCGATTCCGGTTCACGCTGATTTCGATTTCAACTGGTTTCGATTCACGCTGGTTCAACGTTCCAGATCAGATGCGGTTCAGTTTGGTCCATCCCTTTTCAATTATCATAAAAACAAATTACAATATTTAGTATGGGTCGATGGGAGTATGTGTATAATTGATGTTCGCTAAGATCTTTAGACTTTGATTTTATGAAATTACATTCTATTTTGTATAGCTTTTAAATAGTCAAATAAAAAATCTCACCAGCTTGACCCATTGAGTGTAAGGCCACTTGTTTGGGCCTAACATTAGAAAATCTCAACGGTTTGGCTCATGCCTGGTCCATGCTGTTTATCTTACAAAGATTAACAGTGCTCACTATTTCAAGAAAAAAGTGTCACTTTATTTTCAAGCCTACTCAATTGAATTTCTAAATTTTCATGATTATAATTAATTTTCCGTAATGTTTACTCAATGTTTAATTAAATTGACTTCACAGTTAAATTGAAACTTCTTTATGTTGGGTGGGGTGGCTGAAGGGGATTTTTTTTCTAAAATAATTTCATTTTAAAATTATAAATTTCAAAATAATTCACATTTGAAATTATTTTTCAAAATAATCAACTTTTTAAAACTCGCTACATGGTGTAGCGAGTTCAACATGTGACCGTTGAAACTCGCTACACCATATATTGAGTTTAGTTAAATTATGATTTAGGCGTTTGAATTAATCAATTGTAATTAACAAAGATGAACTCGCTACACCATGTATCGAATTTAGGCGTACACATAACTCGCTATATGGTGTAGCGAGTTTATAAAAACAATTTTCCAGTAGATAAGGTTTCCACATCCATATGCATTCTCATTCTCATATCCTCTCATACTTGCTCTAAAAAAAAAACTCAAATTTTTACATCATTTAATTTCGTCAGCGAATCACTAACCCAACTGTACATCTAGACCCTCGAAACCTATCGAAGTAGTGGGAGATAATACAACTTAACCTTGTTGTTCGTACGATCAGCTATCACCGTAGAACCCAATGCTAGCATGATATATGCCCGTGTGTACATATCAACAATGTCTTGTGAAGTATCATTAGCTAGGTCATGAAAATGTGGAAACTGACTCATATCCACCTTAGCTTTAGACTACTCCCATCCATATCTCTGGGAGATGCGACAACCCCTAAAAGATCGTGACATACCACCCGGCAATCTAGAAGTGGTGGAATGTCAGCATCAGTAACATCATCCCCATCAATCAATCGACAACCCGAAAATCATGCCGATATCCTACAGGGTAATAGTCATCTCACCAACTGGGAGATGTAATGAATCGGTCTCCGGACGCCATCTCTCTATCAATGTCTCCATCAACCCATAATCGTACTGAATTCTCCCTATATAATGAACCCCCACAAAAGCAACACTCGGCTAATCTTGACAATATCCTTGGCGCTAGTATATCCGACAATGTGGCACCACGACAAAATGAAATCGGACTAGCAACCTGCTGTCCGGCCCAAATAAAACGAGCTCTGTGGCACTCGTATGGAGTCAAAACAACAGAGTTATCGATAGGCCCATGATCAATTAAGGTATCCATCTATTTCAAAAGAAATCCAATTTCATATCAAATAAATTCATATATAAACATAGAGACTTTCAAACATCAATAGCAAATATCTCTAAATGAAATAACAAAATACTAACAATTGAGTTCAAAACCCCAAAATTTCAAATATACAACAATTGAGTTCAAATATACAAACAATTGAGTTCAAATATATCAATAATTGAGTTTAATAACAACACTAAGTGAGTTTAATATCAACATGTACAATAACTCAAATCAAAGTATACCAACAATTGAGTTCAAACTATAACAACAATTGAGTTGAATAAACCTAATTTTCAATTAAACAAGTATTCAAATCAAAGTAAAATCAATACACAAATGAAGTAAAAAACTTGAATGTAAACTTATAATAACGAAATTTTGGGGATGATAAGCTTTGATTTGATGAAAATAACAATGACAATATTTCTCCTTTTCCTCTCTTCTTCTACTAGGCGGCTGCAAAGGACTTAGGTTTTTTTTTTTTTTTTTTTTTTTTTTTTTTTTTCTGTAAACAGACTGTAAGTCGCTATGGGAGAATTTTGGTTTTTGAAGACTCGCTATATGGTGTAGCGAGTTTCAACGGTCACACGTTGAACTCGCTACACCATGAAGCGAGTTTTAAAAAGTTGGTTATTTTGGAGGTGTAGCAAGCTCTAAAAAGTTGGTTATTTTGGAAAATAGTTTCAACTATGAGTTATTTTGGGACTTATAATTTTAAAATAGAATTATTTGAAAAAAAATCGGCTGAAGGGATATTTTCTTTATTTATTTTTTGGGTCGAAAATAATTATTTATTTTTGTAATTAAAAACTAAAGTTGATCCGAGTTTTTTCTTTTTTTTTCTTACGATGATCCACGCTAGGCGAAGAGAAGGATCGACCCTTACCTCCGAGGGTGAGGCTTTATCACCGATCCGCTCCTTTGGGAACGAAAAGTTGATCCTAAGGCTCCGTTTGTTTCGACGTAAAATGTTTTCCGGAAAACGTTTTCTGGAAAATGTTTTCCTGTAAAATGTTTTCCTGTAAAATGTTTTACGGAGGTAGAGCGTAAAATATTTTACGGAGGAAAATATTTTACGGAGGAAGGGTGTAAAATGTTTTCGGGTGTTTGGTAAAACGACTCATATTTCACAAGGTGACCTACCCCACCCCCCAAAAAAATTTTTTTTTTTTTTTTTTTTTTTTAATGCCCCCCCTACCCCTCGCCTACCCCCACCCCCCACCCCCCACCCCCCAAATTTTTTTTTTTTTTTTTTTTTTGTAATCGCCCCCCTCTACTCCCCACCCCCCCACACCCCCCAAATTTTTTTTTTTTTTTTTTTTTAATCGCCCTACCCCCCACCCCACCCCCCACCCCAAAAATTTTTTTTTTTTTTTTTTTGTAATCGCCCCATTTGACTACCCCACCCCCACCCCCCATGCCCCCCAAAAAATTTTTTTTTTTTGTAATCGCCCCCTACCTCTGCCCTACTCTCACCACCCCCTCCCCCAAAATTTTTTTTTTTTTGTAATCGCTACTCCTCGCTTTCTACCCTCACTCCCACCCCCTCACTTCCCCCCAAATTTTTTTTTTTTTTTTGTAATCGCCCCCTTCACCCACCCACCCCACTTTGCCTTCCAAAAAAAAAATTTTTGGGGCAAGTGGGTAGGAGCCGATTACAAAAAAAAAAAAAAATTGTTTGGGGGGCAAGGGAGGGGGGTAGGCAGGGTAGGGCGATTACAAAAAAAAAAAAATTTTGGGGGGTGAAGTGAAGGTAGGCTAGGGGTAGGGGGCGATTACATAAAAAAAAAAAAAAAATTTTTGGGGGGGAATGGGTGGGTAGGCAAGGGTAGGGCGATTACAAAAACAAAAAAAAAAAAATTTTTGGGGGAAGTGGCGGGGGGGTAGCAGGGGGTAGGGGGCGATTACAAAAAAAAAAAAAAAAAAAATATTTTTCGGGGGGTCAAAGGTGGGGGGTAGGGGGCGATTACAAAAAAAAAAAAAAAAAAAATTTTTTTTTGGGAAGGGGGTGGGGTAGAGGTGGGGTGGGGTGGGGGCGATTACAAAAATTAAAAAAAAAAAAATTTTGGGGGGGGGGTGGGATAGGCGATGGGTGGTCAGACTGGCGTAATATGAGTCAGACATTAAGGCCTCCATTTTCCTAAAATGTTTTACTTGTGACAAGGTCAAGAGGGTGCTTTACTTAGGAAGGGCGTAAAATGTTTTCCAAAACGTTTTACTTGGCAACCAAACAAATGGAAAACGAGTTATTTTCCGGAAAACATTTTCCGGGGGCTAACCAAACACCGTAAAACAGGTTATTTTCCGGAAAACATTTTCCGGAAAATATTTTACGGTGAAACAAACGGAGCCTAAGTTGAATTAAGTAATTTGATTAATTTCAGACAGATAAAAAACGCATAAATGGGATGGCGACTTTTTGTGGTATTGGAACAGAGGAATTTATAGTATAAATCACACTTCCACTATCTACAGTATTATGAACAGTTTCATCTGTTGAATTTTTCATTTTATCATCATACATTTGTTCCTTTTCCATTTTGCCCTTTAAAAAAAAAATTAATTAAAAAAAAATTAATTAAAAAAAACACGCGCCCGACACGACGCATTTGTCATGTATAAATGGAACGGTCCTGACAAAGACAATCTAACGCACTCAGTGTCGACTTTTTCATTTTGTCTTCACTAAGTTGTCCCTTTCCCATTTTGCCCTCTAAAAAATATAAATTAGAAAAAAAAAAAAAAAAAAAAACATGTCCTTGAACACGAGCTTAATTTAAAAAAAAAAAAAAAGCGTGTCTTCGAACACGAACTTTTACTAGTAGGTAAAATAAGGGGTGGGGGACCGACCGGTAACAAAGGAGGAGAGGAACACCAATTAATTGGTAGCTGGTGGACAAGTTGTTGAAGAATAATTCCAACTTAATGCAATACACGCATGGTACCGTACAACAACAATAGATTCTACGTATCCTATATTCCCATTTCAACTATTGTTATTAATTTTTATATTTTAGATACATTCATTTCCTCTAGAAGTAGTGATAATTAATGCATTTTTTAACAATTTTAATTATCATACTTTTTTTTAAAAAAAAAATGAATGTATATCTAAAATATACATTGTTAAAAATAAATAATGATTATTAAAACAAAATTTTAATCAAACTACGAGAGTTCAAAATATTGATTGGTCATTTGATATGCTCCGCTTCACAAAGTTAGCCTTATTTAGTTTTAATAGTTAATTTGATTAAATATTAACAAAAAAACGTAGAAAATTAAAATTTTAATGATGAAATTTATTATTTTTTGTTCCCGATAAAAAGAAAACGTGACACACTTATTAGCGAATGAAGGTGAAGTATAAAAAAGCAATTGTCACTTAATCAGGCCCGTCTTAATAATTATAGAGGTTCTGTTCTAAATATAAACTAGTATTGCACCCATGCGTTGCATGGTATAAGCAAAATTTTGTTATATTAACATATTTTGTTTAAATAATGTTATATAATTATAATATATTAATTATGAGTCCAAAATAATTTCACATTGAAAATAATTTATAATAAAAAGTTAAAACTAATGAAAGTATAGACATGTAATAATTATTTAACCAACACAATAAATATTATAAATTTTGAAAGCTTTTTGTATACACATATTTCGTGATGTGAGGAACTTCGGTGATTATTCCAATAAAAATTGTTATTTTAAAATATTTTTCCTTAAATGATTTATTTTACTACTTTGTTATTTTACTATTCATTATATAATTGTAAAATTGAAAATTTGGAATAGCAAGCGTATTTATGCATCTTTGCTAAAATAAATATTTTTAAAATATCATTAAATCAAAAGTTTGATATTCATTTATTTTTTATTCTAAAAGGACAATTCATTTGAATTTGAAATATTCACTTTGGAAAAAAGAAAGATAAATATTCTTATTATCACTTTTAAACATTTAATTTACGATAATAAAAAAATAGTGAAAAAAATTTAGTAAAAATGTTTAGAACAAAGCTTTTTATAAAAACAACAATTTTAAAACAAAAATTTCTTACATTGGAGTTTATTAAGAGACAAAGTAATAATGATTAAAACAAAATCATCTACTTAGTCAACGTATTTAGTAGCCTTATTATGACAACAATTGTATCGACTTTTGGTTCTTTTTATAATTTGTATAATTTTGATATAATTAAATTAACAACTACAGTTAAAACTAATGTAACCATTTATCCAATTTGTTAGTGAAATAAACTCCCCAAAAAAATAAATCTTAAATCAACACAAAATAATGGCTCATTCGTCGAAAAGTGCATGACACCGGAAAGTTAGCAATGTCTTTTATGCATTAATATTTTCATCTATATAACGTGGGGATCAATAAAACCTGTAAAATAGTAAATAAATTAATAAGAAATAAAATAAACATGAAATAATAAAATTTCATCTATATAATGTAGGGTATCAACAAAAAAGTTCAGTTAGATTATACTCCCTCCATTCTATTATAAAATACACACTTACTATTTGCTCAGAAATTAAGGAAAAATGTTAGTGAATTGAGTTGTGAGTATGAAAAATGAGGTTGAAGAGAGAAAATGAGTTGTTGTTCTGAGTATGATATGCGAGTTCCATTAATATAAAAATAATAAAATATTTTCATTTTAGAAAGTATATACTCCCTCCGTCCCACTCGACTTAGGACCAATTTTCATTTTGGGCGCCCCACTCGACTTATGACATCTCAAAATGGCAAATTTATATTCAAAAATACTCACTTGTCATACTAATAACAACAATCTTCTTACTATGCCCCTCACTCATTCTCTCTCATATTTTACTTTTCATACTCACAATACCTACTTCACTCATTCTCTTCTTTTATTATATTAATATTTTTTAATTCCTGTGTCGGAAGAGAAAATCCTAAATCGGATTAGACGTAGGGAGTAGTTTGTAGTGGGATGCCTTTTGAAAAAAGTGTGTAGTTTTGTGGTGAGACAGAATGAGTATATTTTTTAAAATTAAATAAATAATGTCAAAAGTATCCATATTAATTATTTTTTTTGTGAAAAAATCCATCTTGATGTTAAAAATAAAAAAAAATGGTTGACGATAAGGATAAAGAATTGATAAAAAGGATCTTGTTGAATTGAATATAAGCTCAATTATTTTGCAAGATACTTTAGTTCTTTTATTTTCAAACATTTATTAGGACAACATTAAAAAGAGTCTTAACAATAGTTTCTAGAATTATCACTAATTTGGAGGAAAAATCTTATTTTTAAATGTTAAGCATACCAAAAGATACTATTCTCTTTTTATATATATATAGATATTGAAGCCCTTAATATTTAAAAATTTTAGCTCAACCAACAACCAAGTAGGAAAAAAAGAAAAAAAGTACAGCATAAACGTAGTACACAAGAATAGAACTCAATCCATATGCCTTTCAACAATCATCATGTCCACCAGAGCAAGTATATTCCTTTGTAATAAACTGGCCTCTATAATATATATACTGAACTTAAAAATTTTGGGGCCCTTAAATTTTTGGGTCCTGTGCAATTGGACTGCTTGCACATGCTTAAAATCGGGCCTGCACTTAATGATTCATGAATCGTTGTAAAGTTTATAATCCATTACTTTGTTCACTCATTAATTTAATTGACTACGTCTGAGGCACACTAACAAGTTAGGATTATACTCTATAATCTCATAATATGATGTTAAGTGTTAATGGTTGATATAGCCCTAATCTTAGGTGTCACGACCCTAAATCTAGGCACATTTTGGTCACACGTGAAGCACGTGGGCTGGGGTTTGTTTTGCATCTCATCTCATCCTTTGCTTTGTGTTATTTGGTTTTACTACGTGTTCCTTTTGACATTTTGGATGAACTATGTGATTTAGATGTTATTAAAGTGATTTTTATCATATATTCCCTCCATCCCACGTGAATGCAAACTTATTTCTATTTTGGTTCGTCCCACATAAATGCAAACTTCCCAAAATGGCAAAGAATATTCACTATTTCACCACTCATTCTCTCTCCTACTTCACTTTTACACTCACAACATTCTCTTTCCTCACTATTCCTCCCACTCATTCTCTCTCCTATTTAATTTTTCATACTCACAACATTTAACTTTTTCTCTTTCTTATATCACTTTTCCTTAATTCCCACACCCAAAAAGTTAGTTTGCAATCACATGGGACGGAGGGAGTAATGTCTAAATAAAGAAAATGGGAGTTTGTGTAGTAAAGTGACAACACTTGAATTTTGAATTGAAAGTGTTATGAAAGTGTCAAGGTGCTTAGGTGTAAATATAACTTTGAGGTAGTTGTTTGTTGATTTTCAAACTTGGAGGAGCTTGGTTGGAAGTTTGCTTATATAAATCTCTTTAAGCTTCTTCAAGAAGCCATAAAATTCCCTCAGTCTTTCCATGGTTTTTACGTTCTAGAAAGAGCTTGAAACCCTAGTTAACTTCCCAAAAATCCCAGAAATTCATCCTTTGAGTTGTGGTTGATTCCAACTTTGAATTATTGCTAAGGAAGGTGTTTAGAGCAAGAAGAGCCGATCATATCTTCCTTTTATTTTGATAACTTGTGGTAAGTTGTTATGGTTCCTTGTTATAACTTTTCATACTTTGTTTAAAGATATTATTCTTACCATATAACTGATTATTGGTAAAAAGGAACCAGTTGGTTGGTCTTAAAAAGGAGGAAATTGGTTTGGAAATGAGTAGAGTGATAAAGAGGTCAAAAGGTGATATTATGGGCTGAAATGAATTGGGAATATGTTATGTATGTGTTATGGGGTATGAAGGGAGTATAATAGGGTCTAAATCAGGTGTTTATATTGTTCTGGAATGACCTTGTATGAGCTGAATAAGAACTGGAAGTTGTTGTGTTGTTGCTGCTGATGTTGCAGCTGCAAATGCAGTTTCTGGGCTTGTGCACGACTCGTGCCATGAAGCACGAGTCGTGACCTTGATGTGCCAAGTCGTGCGACACTTTGTGTCTGGTGGGAACAGTTGTGACAAATCCCTGGACGACTGTTTCTGGTGGGGGTGTAATAGGGCACGACTCGTGCCCTACCCTGCAGCCTGTGAACAATGTTTGAAGCCTTGCACACCTAGTCTATCAAGCCTATAATGGTACACTCTTTAACTATGCATCTAGTACAAGTTTAGTACTATATACTGGAACTTGAAATGGCCCAAAATAATATTGGGAAGAGCTTTAAATATTGACCTGAAAATGCTTGAGAGGCAATTATGGAACTTAAACCAAAGTTAGTAAAACTTGGTATTTGAACTTGGAACCTTTAGAGAAGGTGTATAATGTTGTATGAGGAACGTGTAGGGTTACTTATATGATATTGAACCCTTACGTGGTGACCTGTATAGGGTTATTTATTCCCATAGTGCATAAAGTGTATAGTGCACTACTTCATTGGTTTGGACAGGAGTGATAATACCCTGTTACAGGTTTCCATATTGTGTAACAAATATGTAGGACTTATGTGATATACTTGGTGCCATAAGTGCTTACCTGTTCATAGTTAGTTGCGCATATAGTGTTTAAATACGTGTTGCACTGTTGCATTTGTTGAGCATGAGTATGAATACCATGTCATTAGATTGTTGTTATTCAATAGTGTTGAAATGCATGTGCACTATTGTGATTAGTTTAACATGAGTTGCAGTACCATGTTTTTATATATGTGTTGATGTCCCATGGGGTGGACTTAATTTCAAGTATCTGTTATGTGCTTGAATGTAGTTGTATCAGCTGAGATTCGGGGGTATAGGGAATACGATCACTTATGAGAAGATATTTCATAAGGTGCTTGGATGTCCTTATACTTGTGACCGTTCACTCCCTTCTGTGGCCACGGAGAGGGGGTACAGCTTTTGTGGATAGGCACGACCGTTCACAAGATAGCGAGGTAGCTTATATGGATCTCTGTAAGGGGTCGTATAAGATGTGGATATGCACTAGCAGTTCACAAAATGAGAGGAGTATAACTCCCACCGTAGTACTACATATGATTCAGATGGAAAAGGTAAAGGGAAAGGTAACGTAAAGTGTTTACTGTTTTCCCAATGTGATTGAGCAACCTGTTTGGTGTTGCATATCTGATATTGAGCAACCTGTTTATGTGTTGCATATTGTATGTCATATTGTTGCATACATAATAGCTTGCTGAGATTTTATCTCACCCCTTCTCCCTTTATTGTTTTAGATCCCGCTGAGACAGGAGGACCGGACCGGTGAGGCCGGGAAGGAGTTTGGACATCTTTTGGGTTGTCAGGGTATGTGTTGGTTTGGGGAGTTGGGTATGTTGTGGTGGTTATTCTTTTGGGGAAAGGTTTTGTATATAAAACTTTCTTAAACATGTTTCAGTTGTGTTGTAATTAAACTTGAGATTGGTTTGTTTTATGGTTGGCTTCTGTAAGCCTTTCCAGTTGTATGGTTTGTAAAAACAGGTTGTGTTTGTTAAAGCATGTTTATATATCGCCTCCGTGTAAAGAGGTTATTTTGAAATTGGTTTCAAAACGGGTTGTTTACTTTTCAAGTTAAAGTAAAGAAAAGTTTTTTTGAAATGGTATTTTGGGACTCTCCATCCTAGGACACGATTTTATAGGTTCTGGGAGTTGGGAGGAGCCCACATTAGGTGCAAGAAAGAAATCAGAAAATAAGTGATTTTCGGCCCAGCCTGCAGTGCACTGTCATGGGTGCATTTCTGCTCGCCTGTGCAGAACTTGTCAAGCCTTTGTCACTCTCGCCTGCCTTTGCACGACCGTGCCAGCTTTAGTGCGCGAACTTAACAACTCCTTTTCAGCCCCTTTCTTCCTTTTTTCCCCTAGTTTTCCTAGGTTTGTTTCTATCACAACAAATCCCCTACCTAGAGATAAACCTAGTCTCTTGACTAGTACCGTCAAACTCCCACATAAGTATGACTCCCCAAACACATGTCATTGGCCACACTGGACAATTGGTAGTGCCCAGACTCTTCCTCAGATTAACCAAGTGAGTTGAAGTTGAACGAAGGTTCAACATATGTACTGGTTCCATAATACCTTGAGTCTTGACTTCGAGTGATTCCCATTCTCCTTGCACATCCCCGCTCACTTGCCCGTTATCCAACCCTGAATTGCGCAATCCTCCATGCTCGACACTATTATGATTTTTCCATGTCGCCCAAGCAACCATTACATCACATTCTTTCGGGTAGCGCTCTCATGTTGGTGTAGTTGAATCCTCGTTCCCTTTGTCTGCCGGCTTGAACTCCCATCAAACTTTTGTTATGGAATTTCTCCCACCCTGACTATCACCCCATTCTCCACTAGAATGCACCTTTGCTTTCCCCAAGCAAACCATGTTGTATGTGGTGTACAACATTTTCTTCATACCACCCCAAGCTATCAAGTTAGCTCCTTTGATAACCCTGCATTATCGACAATCGAAGGCGACCACACAACCTTTCTTATCCAGTTGCCCAGTGGAAATTAAGTTTCTTTTCAAATCCTTAATATATTGCATATCACGGAGCCGAAACACAGCCCCATCCATTGCCTTTACACGAACGTCACCCTTCCCCACAATATTGTCCCAATTTTTATCTCCTAGATGAACAACCTAAAAATCGTCAGGGACATATCGCTTCATCACTTCCGCAACTTAATGCAATACACGCATGGTACAACAACAACAGATTCTACTTATCTCATATTCCCATTTTAACTATTGTTATTAATTTTTAGCAACTTTAATTTTTATATTTTAGATACGTATTCATTTTCTCTCAAAGTAGTAATCATTAAGGCATTTTTTAGCAATTCTAATCATCATACTTTTTTTTTTTTTTTGAGAAAATGAGTGTATATCTAAAATATAATAGTTAAAAATGCTAAAAATAAATAACGATGATTTAAACCAAATTTTAAGCAAATTACGAGAGTTCAAATTGTTGATTGGTCATTTGATATGCTCCCACTTCATAAAGTTAGTAGTCTTATTTAGATTTAATAGTTAATTTAATTAAATATTAACAAAAAAACATAGAATATTATAATTTTAATAATGAAATTTATTACTTTTTGTTTCCGGTAAAATGAAAGTGACACATTTATTAGCAAATGAAGGTGGAGTATAAAAGAGTGATTGTCACGTAATGATTCATGAATAGTTGTAAAGTTTATAATCCATTACATTGTTTACTCATTATTTATGTTAGGAAAGAATGTGAAATACAACATGTTCACAAATAATAGAGGAATAATAAATATAAAAATTTACACAAGAATACACGAATTGTTACCCAGTTCGTTAATGTAATTTACAAGAACACAATAATAAATATCAAACTTTTCTCATCATACTATTTTATGGAATTTCTCCTATCCCGACAATCACCAGGGCATTCCCGTCCTTCACTAGAATGCACCCTTGCTTTCCCTGTGCATACCATGTTGTAAATATCTTCTCTATACCACCCTGAGCTATTAGGTTAGCTTCTTTGGTAACCCTCTATGACCGAAAAACGAAGACGTCCACACGAACTTCCTTATCAAGTTGCCCAATTGAAATTAAGTTCCTTTTCAAATCCTGAATATATCGCACATCATGAATCCGCAACGCAGTCTCATCCGTTGCCTTTACTCAAACATCACCCTTTCCCACAATCTTGACCCGATTTTTATCTCCTAGATGAACAACCTAAAATTCGTTGGAGACATACCGTTTCGACCCTTTCGTACTAGTCCATGAATGAAACATAGCCCCTGAATCCAAAACCTACGAATCCGTCAGACTGCTCTAACTTTAAATTAATGAATCTGCGATCTCCTTCGCAACACTCAATCCCTTCTCATCGCCCGACCCCTATGGATAGGTCCTCCTAACATGTCCTCTCTTACCACAATTGTGGCACATAATCATCTTAGATTTTTCAACCACCTACTCTTTTTCCTGACAACCAATGAAGCCCCGATGTCTGTCCGTTGATACGTAACATCAATCGCAGTTGTATCCCGACTGTCTAGCAAAAATGATTAAAAGATCAATGATTTCACTTCGTCATTAAGAGTAACACTAACCGAAGATAACTTGATTGCGATAGATTTGAATTCACTTATGTGTTTCGTTACCGACATGCCTTCCATCATCCTTAAGTTTAGTAATCTCCTCATCAAATGAGTCTTGTTTGTTACCAATGGGGTCTCATACATGTTCGCCAACATCTCTAACATCTCCAATGTCGTCTTGGCTTCAAGTAAATTCATGGACACGTCCTTGGTTAAAGTTTGTATTACTAGACCTAACGTCTGCCTATCCATGACCTCGCACTTCTTGTCCTCGATGTCTGTAGTTTTCTTCTCCAATATTGGTTACAAATCCTTGTTCCACAACACGTCCTCAATCTGTGTTCGCCAGAAGTTATAATCTATTCCATTAATTTTTTCGATCAACACCTTAGTGTAATCTTTCAAAGCCCCACAAAATATTCCGTGTCCATAACAATGAAACCCTAGCTTGAATCAAGAACCAAAGCTCTAGTACCAGTTGTTAGGAAAGAATGCAAAATACGACAGACCCACAAACATTAGAGTAACAATAAAGAATATAAAATGCCCAAGAACACACACGAGAACACAAGACTTGTTTACTCATCGTCAATGTAATTGATTACGTTTGGAGGCACTATAAATCCAGGATTATAATATATACTAGTATCGTGCCCGTGCCGATTGGCACGGTGAACAGTATTAAATGGAAATCAACTGAAAAATTAATATTTTCTTTTATAGATTTATTCTCAATCAATGTTATCTAAAATATATAGACTGTCATAAAAAAAAATTAACCAATCAAAAGATAATCTTTAAAATTGAAAATTTAACGTAAGCTAGGAACGTCGAAAAGATTGTAAGGGGAATGGGGGATTTACTCTGAACACAGGGAACAACGGAGGCTCTTGATCTAACGCAGTGAACATCGGAGGCTCTTGATTGCTCGCTAAGTGATTGTTTTCTCGAACCGCATAGGGTTTAAGTGTATATAAAGTAAAAAAAAATTAGTCTTTTCCTGATTTGGTTGGGATCCATGGAGATAAAGCAAAAGAACATGTCCTTATATGATTGGGTGAGGATACATTTTTAATCACTCTACAAGTAGAAAAGTTGTAGCACCTTTATCAGCACGGCATCACCATTAACCTACCCGCCCTTCCCCAACTTGACCCATTACCTGCCTTACATGTGTGAACTAAGCCCCAACACCCTTACTTACCCGTGTGAAGTGTGAACTAAATACTCATACTATACCCAAATCAAATGGTTTTCTTCTCAGTCACGGGTCACCGTTTTTGTGCAAATTGTTGAATCATATTAAAAAATAAAAATAATAAAAAATAATAATAACCTTTGTCAAATTGAGCAAGAGACTTGGGGGATTTCATGGGAGTTGTGTTGAGAGTGATGAAAATTGACGGCAAGGTGTGAACGACGGCAAGTAGGTAGGCGAGTTGCAAGACTCGGGATTTGGAAAACAGTGCAGAGCAATGGGCAGGAGGTTCACTAACGCTGGTTGACTTGTGTGTATTTTGGAGTCGAGAACGTCGAAAACTTTTGGCTGGAGCTTTCATATTCTTCTAGTCCGAGAAAATGAGAGATATGATAACCGTCAGACTACGCCGTAGGATGAGAAAGTTAATCTAATGATCCAAATTGAACAGAATGAAAATCGATTAACAATAGCCGTATGATTGAATAGTTGAGGACAAATCTTAGCCACTATTTGTCTAAAGTCAATAGGCGGTTAATTTTGAGCTTTATTAAACAAAACAAAAAAAAAAAGCAATATTTTATTTTCCAATGAATTCTCACGTCAATTTAATTATTAATAATGTATTTATTTTCATATTATATAACTTATTTACATGCATCAATGAATATCACAAGATAAATAACTATTATTACAACACTCTAATAATATTGTTATTTAAGAACATTTATTTCATCCACTACATATTTAGCTAAAACACTATTTTTTCTTAAATGCTCCCTCCGTCCCATAACAATGTTCACATACACTGTTTGCACATGTTTTAAGGAGGGAGTATTATATTGAAAGTGTTGTGAGTGTGAAAATAAAATAGGAGAGAGAATGAGTGGAGAGAATAGTAAATTATAATGGTGTTGTGAGTATTAAAATAATGTAGGAGAGAGAATGAGTGGAGAGAATAGTAAAGATTCCTTTCCATTTTAGGTAAGTTTTAAATGTGTGAATAAGTTTTGGAACGCCCAAAAGAGAAAGAGTGAAGATTGTTTTGGAACGGAGGGAGTACTTTATTTCGTAAATGTTTAGAGTTTATAAGGAAAAGTGTTTTTTCACTTCTGTAAACTTGACCACCTTCAATTACCATTCAATACATGATGGAATCGCTAACTCATTACGTGATGCTGATGTTAACGGTTTCTATTATTTTAGTAGTATTATATTTCCTCTAGCCTCATTTATAAGCAAAATAATTAATTTCACACATAATATTAAGAACTTAGGTAAAATATTTTAACTATCCTGATTTTTAAAAAAATATTTTATAATTACAAATATATTTCCATATTAAATGTTTTATAATTACAAATATATTTTCATATTAAATGTTTCATAAATGTGCATTTACTTTTTAAAATAAATAATTAAATATATTTTAATTTTTTGTTTACATTTGAAACCTAAGATAGTATAGATTATGGGGTAGGGGTAGGGGTTGGGGGGTTATATTAGAATAGTTGGAGTTGACCTTAGTCTCCGTTTGTTTTGCGAAAAATATTTTTTTCAATTTTTGATATTTGATAACCATTGAAAAATAAAATTAATAAAAAATAGATTTGTTTCCTAAAAAAAAATGAATTTCAAATTTCTCATTTTCAAAACATTTTTCGAAAAATGCTTCTAATCACCATCACCTACAAACCCCACCACCACCACCGTCCCCACCATAATCATCACCCCCAACCCTACCCCCATCAAAAATTATGTTTTTGCTCGTACTAAAATTATTTTTTAAAACTTTCTTGCTTGCCGCCCCTCCACTAGCCCTAGTGGCGGATCTATATCAATATCATTGGTGATGCCTATTCTTAATTAAAAAAAAAATGCAAAACTAAAATTCAATACATTTACATATAAAAATATAATACTCCCTCCGTCCCGCTAATATCCGCACTAACACTGTTTGCGCGAGAATTAAGGAATATGATATTTTAATAAAATGTTGTGAGTGTAAAAGTAAAGTAGGAGAGAGAATGAGTGGAGGGTGTAATAAATTATAATGGTGTTGTGAGTATTAAAATAATGTAGGAGAGAGAATGAGTGGGGTTGGGTGAATATTTTATTAATATAAAGTTTCCTTTTTGGGAGTGTGCGGATATTAGCGGGACGCCCAAAAAGAAAAGTGTGCGGATATTAGCGGGACGGAGGGAGTAGGCTTTAATATGTCAAACATTATATAAAATAAACACAATTTACATATAATACTTCCTAGAATTCATGTTTTGAAAATAAGTTATATATGGTCATAATCTTCAATTCTACTATGCCAAATGGCTCCATTGCAATAGCAAACAACCATTTTCTATTGGTAAGATTACTTTGATGATCACGGAATGTTTATAAGAAATTTGCTTTATTTCCAAGATCATTTATCTGAGAAGGCTGAGTATGAATTTTCAGGGTTGACATAGGGGAAGGAAAAGAGGTCAATCTTGACAGCTGCTCTCGGTCAAAGCTTCAACAGCAATGTATCAAGTATCTTGGTCCGGTGACCTTACATTTCCATCTAACTTTCTATGGCATTCCATAGCGTAATATTTTATTTACCTCCTTCATCCCTACATGAAAGTTCATATTTTTAAAACATATTGTCCCAAAAATGAATGTCCACTTTTATGGAGGGAGTTACTAAATCCTCCGTCATCATACAACTAGTTCTGATTCACACTTGAGACTTGCGATGCAATATGGTGGCTCACTAAGGGGTCGTTTGGTTCGGTGGAAAAAAAGTGAAGGAATGAAATGGTCAATGGAATTGAATTCTTTAAGGAATTGGAATGAAAAAAATCTGGTCAAACCCTTCCGTTTGGTTGTCACGGAATGGAATGAAATTGTCATTCAATTATTTGGCAAATCATGTTTGGTTTGAAAATACAAATTATAGGAATGGAATGAAAGCATATAAAATGTCCAATTTACCTTTTTTTTTTTAAAAAAATATTTTTTTTTGAGGGGGTAGGTGGGGGGGGGGTAGGTAGGGGGTTGGGTGGGTGGGGGTAGGGCAGGGCTGAATGGGGGGGTAGGCAGGGGAAAAAAAATTCGTGGGGGTGGGGGTAGGGCGGGACTAGATGGGGAAAGGGGGTAGGCAGGGGAAAAAAAAATAAATTCGTGGGGTGGGGGATAGGGCAGGGCTGGATAAGGGGAGGGGGTAGGTAGGGGGAATTTTTTTTTTTTTTTGTGGGGGGGGGGGGTAGGGCAGGGCTGAATGGGGGGGGTAGACAGGGAAAAAAATATTCGTGGGGGTGGGGGGTAGGGTAGGGGCTGGGTGGGTAGGTGGGTAGGGGTGGTTTGAATTTGGGGGTATTTTGGTCAATTTTTTTTTTCATTGCCAAAGGAATTCATCATTCCTTCCAAAATTGGAAGGAATGAAAATCCATTCCAAGGAATGAAATTTCATTCCGTAGGGAATGGAAAAATTTTCATTCCAACGAATCAAACGGGGCTAAGGAATGAAGTCAACGGAATTGACCATTCCATTTCGCCCCGAAATGGTCAATTACCGCGAACCAAACGCCCCCTAAGGGTTCTTACGTACTTATATTACTACAAATGCTTAAGCTTAACATTTATTTAACATTTATGCAAATGTCCATCAAAGTGAAATTTGGACATTCATTTAGAAGCGTAGGAAGTACTATTTTAAATACATGTTATTACACAAACACTAAATTAAAATTAATTATACATAGCAGATAGAGAGGGAAGCCTATGAAGTTTATAGAATTTAGAACAAATCAAAAGTCATAATCCAAACCAAGAAGGCAAGAACCGAACCAATCAATATCCAAATCAAAAATCCAAAATTTAGAAAATTAAAGCAATTTTAAATTTCTAGGATTTACTTTTGATTCGAGAAATTCTTCTTGATTTTGTGAGGGGGTTGCAGAGGGGGGGGGGTGTGGTTCGCCCATTTTATGGCCGGAGAGGTCGGCGGTGGAGGGAGGAGGGAGGAGACGACCGAGAGTCGAGACGCAGTAACTAGAGTGAAGGAGACAGACACTGGTTGTTTCTGATCTTCAGCGTTCCAATAAATCTATTAATCCTTTTTTTTTCTTCCTAAGCAAAACGACGTCGTTTTGTAAAAAAAGTTATTTTGCTGGTGCCTGTTCATCACCAGGCACACAGTCACATCCGCCCCTGACTAGCCCCCCTTCCCCTGATCAATTTTTTTTTTTGCTCATATTTTTTTTTTAATCAATTCTCTTTCCGCCCATTCAACCCCCACCCCCACCCCTATCCACCCACCACCACCACCCCCCGTTATAAAAATTAATTTTACTCATATTAAAATTATTTTTTGACAACTCCCCTGCCGCCTCTCCACCCTAACCTCCCCTCCCCTTAATCTCCCCCACTCCACTCCACCCACCCCCTCCCTCATCATTTTTTCACTTATATTAAAATTATTTTTTAACAACTCCCCTGAACGTCCCTCCTCCCGTCAATTTTTTTTTACTTATATTTAAATTATTTTTTAACAATTTTTCCAACCATCCTCACCCCTCAATCACTCACCAACCCCCTACCTACCCACCCCAGTTCTACTACTCTACCTTATCCATATCCTAACCCCTACATCACCCTCTCCCCACCACCTACCCTACCCCTATCCCCCATCCCCCATCCACCTACCATACATACTCCAATTTTGTGTTTTCATCAGAAATATTATTTTTAGTTTTATCAAACACATGAAAATATTTTTTTGAAATACATTTTTCTTAGATTTATCAAATAATCGAATGTTATTTTTCGAAAAACATTTTCATTTTTTCAGAATTATTTTTCAGAAACCATTTTTCAAAAAATATTTTTCCCCGAACAAAAGGAGCCTTAGTTACAAAAATATAAATACTCTAGTCCTAAAATAAGTTTTGCCTTGTATCTTTAATAAAGCACTAAATTTATTTTTTCTAGTCACTTTGTCCAAAATTTCATATTTTTTCCAATTTATTCTTAAAAATTTTCCAACTTTTAAAATAAAATTTGTATATTTTTTTAGGAGTATAGTATAATTTTAATACTACGTAATTCCTCCAGTCCAAAATAGTTGTTACACAAAAATTTTGATCCAAAATAATTGTTACTTTTGAGATAAAAAACATTCAAATTTCTATTTTACACATATATTGAAACTTCGTTCACTTTATTAATGTTCACTTTATTAATAATTTTTTGTTGTATAAAGTAAAGTAATGTAGAAGAGATGAATCTATAGTATAAATGAGGGAGGTGTTTTGAACAGTAGAATAAATAGTTTCACTTGCCGCAATTTCTATTTTGCCCTCACTATTTTGTCCTTTTCCCATTTTGCCCTTAATTTTTTTTTTAAATTTATTTTTTTAAAAAAAAAAAAACAAAAAAACAAAAACAAAAAACGTGGCCTTGGACACGGGCTTAGGCTAGTATTAAATAAGGATAACATTGATACTTTTCTCATTAAATCGTTGTAATAATTGAATTTTTTTAATTATGGGAATATTTTTAAAACGACAACTATTTTGTAACGGGAAGTATAGTATAAATATTATTATATTCACTCCTCTTATTAAATAAGACATAGTAGTATTTTTGTAATAGAGACTATAGCTAGACGTGACCACGGTTAATTAACCGCGGTTAACCGGTTAATAACCGGCGGTTAACGAAGGTTAAAATCATTAACCGGACTTAACCGTTAACCGTTAAGTCACGGTTACGGTTAACCGGTTAACGGTTAATCCGGTTAACCCGGTTAACCCGGTTAATAAACGGTTAATTATTTTTTTTTTTTTCAAGAATGTCAGATTTTTATCTAAAGTTAAAAAAAAATAACTTTTTAATAGTTTTTTGAATAAAAAGTTAAGTTTTTAACACTTTTTTTGAAAAAACAGTTAAATATTTAACAGTTTCTGTTAAATATGTAACCGTATATGAACTGTTTTTTTTTTTTGGATAAATAAAACTATTTTAAATAGTTGTTAAGACTAATATTTTTTGCAAAAAGTTATAGAAAAATAGGTATGAATTTTTAAAGAAATGAAAACTTAACGGATTTAAAAGAAACGGAAGTATATAAAGAGAAAACTTAACTTTTTTGAATAACCGGCGGTTAATTAACGGTTAAGTTAACCGGTTAATTAACCGGCGGTTAACCGGAGTAAAAATTTCTTAACCTTTGTTAACCTCGATTACACGGTTATCGGTTAGGCGATTAAGGCGGTTAGACGGTTAACGGTTTAGGCGGTTAAAATCCGGTTATTAACCTTACGGTTAGCCGGTTAACGCTTAACCTTGGACACGTCTAACTATAGCTACTTATTATCTTTACTTGAAATTAAAAAAAAACAAAAGAAACAAATTGATGTTGGCTTTGTAATGCCTTGTTTGTTAAATAGGAAAGGTTTGCTGCAATGAAACGAAACGACGCCAATATCAATTTATCATCTCTCGAGTTTTTGAGCCTTTCCAGGTAAAAACCAATATCAATTTCTCCCCCAATTACTCGTCCCTTATAAAACAACTAGCACATGTTCGTGTCCAAGGCCACGTAATTTTTTTAAATTTTTTTTTTCTTTTTTAAAAATAAAATGGGAAAGGAACAAATGTATGAGAGTAAAATGGAAATTTCCCCCCTTAAAATTGTTCATAGAACTGTTCAAAAGGGGGGGTCCTTATCTTCATATAAATAACTAGCTTAGTGTCGGCGCCACGTTTTTGTTTTGTTTTTTTTGTTTTTTAATTTAATTTTTTTTTAAGGACAAAATGAAAAAGGAACAAAAAAAATGAGGGCAAAATGGGGAATTCCCCCCTTGAAACTGTTCAAAGAACTGTTAATAATAAGGGGTTGCATTTATACTATAGATAATTTTATTGCCTACCCTTGGGTTTGTATAATTATAACTGTCTCTTTTTTGTTTGATTTTTGTTTTTAATTTTTAATTTTTTATGTACATACTTTATTCTTAAATTTTCTTTAAAAATTAATGAATAAATTAGTCATTTTAATAAAAAATGAGATGAAACAAAAGTTGAGGGAACAGTAATATTTATTCAATTTTTTTTTAATTTCATAAATACACCAATTTCAATCTATAAGTATAAATCACAACCCCTTCGCAACAATAGCAATCTGATACCACACGCCAAATTTCTATTTTGCCTTAAGTTGTTTCTTTCCCATTTGCCTTTAAAAAAAAAAAAAAAACCCAAAACGTGTCCTCGAACACGGGCTTTTACTAGTTATCCTATAAAATTGAAGTCCATATTAAACTTAATTAATCTTCTCTTTTCATTCCCCCTTTCCTTTACCAATTGGGACAAGTTCACCTTTTAAGGTAAAAATACCAAATTCCATTACCACCTTTGAATTCTTCAACCAGACACCATGGATTCTAAATAAACACAACAAAAGAAAAATTCTCACTAACAAATTTGTCACATGTTTCTAGTCATATCATCATACTACTAATAAGGTGTGTATTAATTTTTTTTTTTTTTAATATAAAAATACTCAAAAGGGTAGATAGATAGCCATCTAATCTGTATTGTTTTTCTTCCTAGGGTTAGGTTAATTGTTTATTTTTTGATAAAAGATTTATATATTTGGGTACCCTTTGATTTTGTTCATAGATGTGTTATCCTTATCCAGACCATATGTGAATTGGGTTGCTAGGTTTTACTGATCCAGGCTTTCTTTCCAGTTTTAGGGATTTTGACTTTATATAGGACATCTAATCCTGTCAAAATTGGTTTTGAGTCAAAACAGCTGGTGGATTTGATTATATGTGCCCACAAAACCAGTTTTGCTTGAATATCTGGGTTTCCATCTCAATTAGGGATCTGGGTTTAGGTTAGATCTGCTGAAATTTATGTTAATTATTTAAATTGATTTTTATTGAATATGAAATTTAATGTGATATTGATGTTCTTCTTATTATTATTAGGTTCATTGGAATTTGGTGTTTTCTTCAACATCTGGGTGTAGTCAATGGAGTTTGAGCTGCATTAGGTCAAATTGACTATCAGATTCTTGGATGGTCCAGAATAAGTAAGTCAATTAAATTTTTGTTACCTTGTTTTCCATTTGATTTCCCCCGGATTGATCGAATATGTCAATGATGTTAAACGTTTTATTGGCGTTTTTTTCGTTCTCTGATCCCTGGTTGAGCAAGTTCTTAGTACTTGGATTGACGATTTTTTTGGCCCGGATGCTTGTTGATGATGATTAACCTTCCTCGAAGCAATCCTAGTAATATATGCCCTCTTTTTGGGACAGATTATACAAATGCTTAATTTAATCTCTGACAGAAATAAAATAAGGAGCTGCAATAAAATGGAATATAAACTTGACCCAATAAAAATATTATTATTTGATTACCCATTTTCATTAACATAATTGTAATGAAGCATAGATGTAGGTTGGATTTTCAGTTTTGGGTAGTTCTGGAAAATTGACGCGAGAAAGTTGATCGTGAGGTCATCACAGATCTGGTTTTGGACTTGATGTTTTCCTCAGTCTTTCCCCATTGGTTATATAAGAGCTAACTGCTAAGGATACTTTGTATATAATTCAAATTATCTATAAGATTTAGATGTTAACTATAATCCTAATAAGCATGCTTCACGCACGATTGCAAATGTATTGTGCCAACTTTCTCAATTGAACTTTCATTTTCTTATTCTGGGTTCTTTTTGTTTTTATTTTAGCAGTTATTCCAAGTCGGTCAGTGTACATTGATCCTACTAGAGCGGCATATATTGTTAATCTCTTTGGTTTGTAAATAATACAGATTGCTATACATATTGAAGTCCCTTTCTAGTCTTTTCACTATTTTCACTATTTTTTTTTTTTGATGAGAGTGCAGATAAATTTGTCTTTAACTATTGAGGAACATCTGATAAGTTCTTGGATAAGAGAACTTTATATTATATGATGGGGACCGAACTTGTTAGGCATCATGTAAAAGAAGAGAGCATAGAAATGCCTTCCATTCCACCAGGTTTTGAGTCACTTGCATCTTTTTCCCTGAAAAGGGAAGTAGAGCCTGAATTGACCGTTTCTGCCATCACATCTGGATCACAGAATGTATCGATGGATTCAGGCTTTGAAAATAGTGAAGATGAACGACTCAAGAGGTCTCGTCGACGTAGACCATGGACAAACCACGGCCGTATCGATAGCAGTTCAGGGGATGAGTCTGATTCTGAGCAGGTTAATGAAGTTTTAATTACTTATTTTTATTCATGTTTGGTTGGTTACTCTGCTGTGCCATATAACTTACATCCTGGTATACTTCGACTTCTTATGCGTGCAGAATTCGGCTGCAAAAAGTCAGCTCCCCAAGGGGGTTGTTCATGGGTGTGAAAAGTGCAGCAACTGCCAAAAGGTTAACCTTTTTAAAATCATCTTACTCCCCTTCTGTATATATATACACCCATTTATATATACATATGTACATACATATATACTCCCTCCGTTCCACGTGAATGGAGACTTATTTCCCTTTTCGTCCGTCTTACCTCAATAGTGACGGCCAAAATGGCAAAGTTTTATACTATTCCTCCCACTCATTCTCTCTGCTACTTTACTTTTATACTCACAACACCAATCAATTTACTATTCCTCCCACTCATTCTCTCTCCTATTTTACTTTTCATACTCACGGTGGATATAAAACCTGGGGAATTGACATGGGGTACCGGTGTGGTTTTGGCTCCTCCCACTAATTCTCTCTCCTACTTTCCTTAAATCTTGTGCCCCATTTTTTGGTCTCCTTTCACGGGGGACGGAGGGAGTATATATGTAGAGAGAGATCAGATACAAATTCAGGCTACAATATATATATATATACACACACACACACATATATATTATATACACATGTGTGTATAATTTAAATACTAAAAGATTGATCTGACAACCATAAAAGTTGTTGATATCAATTTCATGGCCAAAATCTGACCTACCTTGTGTTTATTGCCCATATATCCCTTGTCTTCTAACATACAAAAGTTGTGAATTATTGTGATAGGTAACTGCAAGATGGCACCCGGAAGCAGCTCGCAAGCCTGATCTTCAGGATGCTCCTGTATTCTACCCGAGTGAAGAGGTCCTATACTTTTCTATCCCTTCCTTTACGTCCCTACAATTGATTCTTTTCTTGTTGCAAGGTTCGTAAATGAATTTATATATTTTCAGGAATTTGAAGATACTCTAAAGTACATAGCAAGCATACGCGAGAGAGCAGAGGAATATGGAATTTGTCGCATTGTACCCCCTCCATCTTGGAAACCTCCTTGCCACCTTAAGGAAAAGAAAATCTGGGAGAATTCTAAGTTCACAACCCGTATACAGAGGGTTGATAAACTTCAGAACCGGGACTCAGTGAGAAAAATGTTGAAAAATAATAGCCATAAGAAAAAGAAAAGGAGAAGATGCATGAAAACAGAATTAAATAATATTGAAGGAGTTTATGATACTGGTTTTGGGTTTGAACCGGGTCCAGAATTTACTCTGGATGCGTTTCAAAACTATGCAAATGATTTCAAAGCCCAGTATTTTCGAAGGAGAAGTATTACAGATGCAGGAGCTGACATAATCACTCCGTCAGAGCAGTGGGAACCCTCAGTGGAGAATATTGAGGGTGAATATTGGCGGATGGTAGAGAATCCTACTGAAGAAATCGAGGTATTTTACAGATGCTTTATTAAGCATTAAATATCTATATATTGCCATGTAAATGAACGATCTATTTTTTACTTCACATCGCCAAGCTTCCTCAGTTCTTTTTTCGACCTCATATTATCTTTTTGTTTTTCCGGCTTTAGGTGCTTTATGGGGCAGACTTGGAGACGGGGGAATTTGGTAGTGGATTTCCTAAACAGTCTCAGCAAGCTGCATGTGCTTCAGAAGATAAGTATGTAAATTCAGGATGGAATTTGAATAACTTTCCTAGGCTTCCTGGTTCTGTACTTTCATACGAAAGCAGTGATATATCTGGTGTCTTGGTCCCTTGGTTGTACATTGGAATGTGTTTTTCATCATTTTGTTGGGTAAGTTAAAGGACTCTACTTTTGCCATTCCCGCACCCGTTATATTTGCTGTATATATTATCATTTCAGCTGATGGTTTTCTTCTTTGATTTGCCCTTTTCTTCTTCATATGTGAGTACAGCATGTTGAAGATCACCACTTATATTCAATGAACTACATGCATTGGGGTGCTCCAAAAATGTGGTATGGTGTACCAGCTAAAGATGCCCTTAAATTGGAGGCAGCTATGAGAAAGCATTTGCCGGACCTTTTTGAAGAACAACCTGACTTGCTTCATAAGCTGGTGAGTTATTGTTTCTCTATCTGCAAGTGTTTTGTTTGACATTGCAAATCTACTTTTTGGCATTTCCGCACATCTGCAACCTTTAATGAAACATATTCTTGATGTTGTCTCGATCGAGAGAGAGAGAGAGAGAGAGAGAGAGAGAGAGAGAGAGAGAGAGAGAGAGGAGGGAGAGAGAGAGATTTATAAAAAATGATGAGGCAAAAGATACTTTCGGCCCCGTTTGCTATTCATGCTTTGCTTTTAGATGTTACTACCCACGTCCCAAAATGAATGTCCAATTTTTTTCATGCTCTTAAGCAAAATAAACTTTCGGCCCTTCTTCTTTTTTTGGCCCCTTCTCTATTCGAACTTTTGTTATTAAATGACTCATCTGTTTGTTACAAACAGAAATACCATCTCGTTTCCACACATGCATATCCTTCTCTCGCAATTGAATTTGTGTTTCCTTTTTGTTTGAAATGCACATATGTATAGATAGTTCAGATTTACCATTTGTTTCGGAGTATGTGCTATGGGTCCTTTGATTTGACACCACTAAAAAGGTAGTATGAAGGTCTAAAACAAAACACAATTGAAAGTTTTTTTTAAAACCCAAGTTAAAATAAATAGGGGCACTTATTTTTGGATGAGGAATAATATCACGCTTAATTTAAGGCTTCTCCACCATCTCCAAAAACAAGAAAAAAAGAATATAAAGATCTTCAAACCTTCCTTATATGATTGCATGTTAAGTTAGAAGGTTGGTTCAAAACAGAGGTTTACTGGAATAGATTCTATTATTTTTTTTTCTCATTGCACGTTGTGCAAATATATATGTATATATATATATATATATATATATATATATATATATATATTTATTTATTTATTTATTTTTTTACTTTTTTTTAAAAATCTGAAATTGTTCCGTGTTCTACTGGCAGGTCACACAACTTTCTCCCTCCATACTAAAATCTGAGGGGGTACCTGTTTTTCGTTGCATTCAGAATCCGGGGGAATTTGTTCTGACATTTCCTCGGTCATATCATTCTGGGTTCAATTGTGGATTCAATTGTGCAGAGGCAGTGAATGTAGCTCCTGTTGATTGGTTGCCTCATGGACAGAATGCCATTGAGCTATACCGTGAGCAAGGCCGGAAGACTTCCATTTCCCATGATAAATTGTTGCTTGGGGCCGCGAGAGATGCCGTCAAAGCACAATGGGAGCTTAATTTACTCAGGAAGAATACTTCGAATAACTTAAGATGGAAAGATGTCTGTGGAAAGAACGGAATCTTATCAAAAGCACTAAAGGTAATTTTATGACTTATATAGATATCTAATACTCCCTCCATTCCATAATAAATGTTGCACTTTCCTTTTTGGTCCGTCCCAAAATAAAGGGCAAACTCGGTTTTCATGAATTGTACTTTACAGGGTGTTTCACTTTTACCATTATACTCCCTCCGTCCCAGACCAAGGGTCCTCGGGGGGAATTTCACACTTCTTAAGAATTTTTTTTAAAGTGGGTAGAAAATTTTAGGAGAGAGAATGTAAAAGTTAAATGTGTGGTAGGGAATAAGAGAGAGAATGTAAAAGTTAAATGTGTGGTAGGGAATAGGAGAGAGAATGTAAAAGTTAAAAATATTTAATAGGAGAGAGAATGAGTGGGAGGAATAGTAATGGTTTTTTTGTAAATATATGGAGATGATAAGAGTATAAATATATGGAAAACTTTTTTTTTTTTTTTTTTTTTTTTTTTTTTTTTTTTGATACCCAGGTTCCCCAGCTTCGCCGGGTTAGTCCTGGACCACTAGCTCCCGGCCCCTCGGTGTCCTAGCGGAGGTAAATCGCGGATGTGCCCAATGCAGCCAGGGTGGCAGCACCCCTTATACTCCTGGCCCCAAGGGAGCCCTCCTACAACGCGGTAGATGAACTCCCCACACTGAGGTTGCAAGCCCAGCAATGCCGCTTCCTTAACTGCACGGATGTGCCCGGGGGGCTCCTAAGCCCAGCAATGCCGCTTCCTTAACAAGAGACCTTCCCTTCGGAAAGTCTCTATCATACCACCGGGCCAAAGCCCATTAGGTATAAAAATATATGGAAAACTTTCCATTTAAGGAAATGGACTCTTGGTCTGGGACGGACCAAAAGGGAAAGTAGGACTCTTGGTCTGGGACGGAGGGAGTACATTTTTTCTTCCAAAAATACCACTCTAGTTTGGAAAAGGTATCATATTGACTAATCCGTGCCCCAATCCACGATTTTGGGTTCAAAATGATACAATTTTCAAATTACAGTGGTATTTTTAAAGAAAAAAGAATAATGGTAAAAGTGAAACACAGTTGAAAGTACAGTGGATGAAAACGGAGTTTTGGACCAAAATAAATGTCGCATTCCTAAATAAGGAAAGAGTTTTAGTGCAATTTTACTATTGTACAAGCAATGTGCAAATGAGTAAAACACACTCCTTAAAAATATTGACAAGTCAAATGCGACATTTATTATGGGACGGAGGGAGTATTATTTGGCTAAGATAGATATCTGATCTTATCGAAATCACTGACGGTCACCATTTTTTCCTATTTATTTCCTAGGAACGTGTGGAGTTGGAGCGTGTGAGGAGAGAGTTTCTTTGCAATTCTTCGCAGGCATTGAAAATGGAGACTAGTTTCGATGCCACAAGTGAGAGAGAGTGCAGCTTATGCTTTTTCGATTTGCACATATCTGCAGCTGGCTGTCACTACTGCTCCCCAGATAAATATGCGTGTTTAAATCACGCAAAACAGTTTTGCTCTTGTTCTTGGGCTGCCAAATTTTTCCTTTTCCGGTACGATGTCAATGACCTAAATATTCTTGTTGAAGCTTTGGAAGGAAAACTGAGTGCAATATACAGATGGGCAAAAACTGACCTTGGTATGGCCTTAAGTTCCTTTGTATCTAAAGATATTTCGCGGGCCCCAGTTCTTACTGATAGGTTCTCTTATCCCCATGAGGGAAAGGCCTTGCTTCCATCGATTGTTTCCTTAAATGAGCAAAGAGGCAAAGAAAGTGTCCGATACATTTTAGTGAAGAAAGAGAATTCACCTGAGTTAATCGCTTTGAAAGAGGAGACGGAATCACCTGAAACAGTAAAATTTGGCTCGGCGTGCAAGATAGAAGAAAATATAGAGAAATCTGAAGTGAAGAAGCCTTTGTTTGTGGGGAATAATGACGTAATACTCCTTAGTGATGACGAGGACGATGACTTGGCCATACCAATTTCCGAAAGAGCAGAAAACTCTCATTTGAAGCTTGAAGATAATTCTCAGGTTTTAGCAGATTCGAGTAATAAGGTGGGCCCAATCACAGGTACAATGGATGCCACTCTGTCTCGTGATCGGGTGATAAATAATCATATTGCTAGTTCGGAGTGTATTAAAGATAAATATAATGGAAAAGAGGCTTCTGATACAAAAGAGACTAGTGATTGTAATGAGGAAAAGATCGGTAGAGTTTCTCAAGAACATAAGCCACCTCAAAAATCTGAAAGCGGAAAAACAATTAATGAAGAAAGCATTAAGGTAGTTGGATCTGATGCTAATTCAAGTATTACAGACAGTATACAAACTACTTTACTGGGACCCGCATCTTGCAATCAAAATAATCCAGACAGAAATTTTCGCCAGAAAGGTCCTCGTGTAGCCAAGGTGGTGCATAGGTTCAACTGCCATGTTGAGCTCCTGGAACATGGTGTTGTGCAGCCTGGAAAGTTTTGGTGCGATAGTCGTGCCATTTACCCCAAGGGTATGATTCTTGCACTTGTGGGTCCACATTATTGTATTCTTAAAACCTTCTTCATTGAGTGGAATATAATTTTTTACCTCTTTTTGTGCAGGATTCAAAAGTCGGGTTAGGTACATAAGTGTTTTAGATCCCACAGAGATGTGCTACTATGTGTCAGAAATTGCGGATGCAGGATGGGATAGACCTTTATTTATGGTAACTTTTTATTAGTTTGACATTTTTTTATGAAAGCTCCTCTCTTCTACATAAAAGGAAAATTGCGCCCGGTCTTTATTGACCCATTTTTAAAGTTATGGTCAGCTGTGGAACCTACTTGCAGTGGCAAAGCCACATGAAGCAGTGGGACTCATTTGACCTCCTTGATTTTGACGTTATGTCATTTTTATCACCTTTAAATTTAGAAAAATAGCATTTTTACAACTAAAAAGAGTAATTGTTGCAAAAAAAATTTCACTTTTGACCCCCTTAAATTTAGGAAAATATACCACGATATCAAAATTTTGACCCACTTCCATTAAATTCTTGGCCTTGCCACTTCCTACATGTACAATGTGCTGAAAGTTTCATGTTTCTGCTGTCGATTGCGAATAACATGCAACACTGTGTTTTAGTCTGATTGTGAATGATAAAAGTTCTATACAAGAAAGCTGATCAGATAGCTTGTTTTGTACACTTTACAGGTATACTTGGAGAACTGTCGAAGTGAAGTATTTATTCATCTCTCACCTACGAGGTGCTGGGAAATGGTTAGAGAGAGGGTCAATCAAGAGATCACAAAGCAACATAAGATGGGAAGAATGTATCTTCCTCCATTGCAGCCTCAAGCAGGTTTCGATGGCATAGAAATGTTTGGTTTTTCCTCGCCAGAAATTTTGCAGGTAATTAATTACTCTGACAAAGCACTCAAACTGATTCATTGTTCTAGTCAGAGTCACTCTTTCCCTCCTTAAACTATGAAATTGAAAATAGGAGAATACTTTCTTTAGATACCTCTCCGGAGTACAACATTTATTAGGGGTTAATTCTACTGCCCACCCTAAGGTTTGAACAAGTATAGTACCTCCTATGGTTTGATTTCGTCTTACTAGCCCCTTTTATACTTTATTTAACAAAAATGACTATTTTACCCCGCGTCCTTAAAGTGACTAGTTTAGTACTCACTCCGTCCCAGAGTAAGAATCCTACCTTGGTTTTGCACGCATATTAAGGAAACAATAAAAGATGAGTAAACATTTCAATTGGGTTGAGGATATAATTGTGCACAATTCATAATGCAAGTGGGTAAAAAGTAGGTTAGTAAGTGGTGTTGTTTTTGTAATTATATAAGCATTATAAGGACAAAGTTGTCCAAAACATTATTCAACAGTTGTCATTTTGGGAATGAGACTCATACTCTGGGACCTGGGACGTACTTAAAAGAAAAGTAAGACTATGGGACGGAGGGAGCATTTGAACTTTGCATGAGAGGATTTAGGGGTAAAATAATCATTTCATTTAAATAAAGGTGGCAGAAGGGGGCAGTGGTAGTAAGTGGAATTAACCCCATTTATTAGCTTCAATTTTTTTTTTGCATTTCAGTCAAAAGTTTGATTTTTGTCGCTCTTTATTTGGTAAATTTTATAGGCTATTCAGTCAATGGACCTACATAAAGTCTGTAAAGAGTACTGGGAAACCCGTCCATTTCCTTCTCAATCTCAAGATAGTAGTGGTACAAGTCAAACTCCAAATGAGCAAGATTCAAGCAAGGTCAACCAATTGCCTACGGGAGTTGATACAATACTTTGTGGCCTATTCAAGAAGGCAAATCCAGAAGAACTAAATACCCTCTCGGGCGTTTTGAGTCAAAATAACAACTCAACGACTGATAAAGGCGATCTAGTGGCTTGACTTCTTAATGAGGAGATTCTCAAGCGCTAAAAACTGATAAGTTCACTCCCTGGATTCAACCCTTCACAGTTCTAACTTTGTAAATGCTGAAATCTCATACTTAGGTTTTATGTACACCCTTTTTCCAACATTTTTCTAGTAGAATCAGGCCGATACTCTCTTTTTTTTTTTTAAAAAAAAAGATCCATCCACAAATTTTACTAGAAGTTACAACAAAATGCATTCCATTTTTGATCCTTTCACCACCATAGTATGATCTCTTGTAACTCTGTCTCTGTGTATGGTTGTCTGAATAAGATGAGAACTGCAAGTGTAAGAGAAATTGTTGGGATTTTCCCTCTGAAATAGATGGTTTTAGTCGATCAGGAACCATGTAGATATCAATTTTATTTGTTTTTCAGCAGAGAACCTCTCTCTCTCTTCTCCTTTTCTCTCTCTCTCTCTCTCTCTCTCTCTCACACACACACACACACACACACACACACACACACACACACACACACACACTCCTCCCGTTGTCTAAATTTTTGGTTATTTGATGGAAATTATGCTTGTGCCACTCAATTAAATGACATGGACGTGAAGGAATTTCAGCTCCCTTTTTGCGTTTTCTCTCTCCTCTTTCTCTCTTTTTCTTTTTTTTTTCCCCCCCCTCAACTTTAAAATTAAATATCTTAATATTCAAAAGTCAAAAAACAAATCTGAAACCATTGTTGTATTCGTATCGTCAAAATGAATCAAATTATTAGCATCAACGTATAATCTATAGCAAATTTGAAATAAAAAAAATTCATAGTTGTTTTAAGTTTACAGTTGTTTTTGAGAAGTTTGCAGTTATTTTTAACATTTGTTCCAAAAACAACTAAGAAAAGTTTTCAGTTATTTTAGCTAAATTCATAATTTCTGCATGAAAATGACTACCATTTACTTAATTCACATTTGTTTTTAGTTAAGTTTACAGTTGTTTTTAGTATTTTATGACATCTATTTTTTTTGCAATTTCTTAAGATTATTCGACATATTTATTAAGTTCACAACTATTTTTAGTTAAGTTCACGCTTGTTTTTAGTCTTTTTACGGTCTCTATTTTTGCAAATTTATGAGATTACTTGACATATTTGTTAACACTTGTTTTTAGTTAAGTTCACAATTGTTTTTAGTTTTTTATGACCTCTATTTTTGCTATTTTATGAGATTATCTGACATTTTTGTAATGTTTACAATTATTTTTAGTTAATTTCACAGTTGTTTTTATTCTTGTATTTCTCTATTTTTGCACTTATATATGATTATTTGACATACTTGTTAAGTTCACAGCTGTTTTTAGTATTTTATGGCCTTTATTTTTTTGTAATTTTATGAGATTATTTGACATATTTATTAATTTACAGTTGTATTTAGTTATATTCACAATTATTTTAAGTCTTTAATTGTCTATATTTTTGCTACTTTATTAGATTATTTTACGTATTTGATAAGTTAACAGTTGTTTTTAGTTAAGTTTATAGTTGTTTATAGTCTTTTTTGTCCTCTATTTTTTTAATTTATGAGATTATAACATTATACTCCCTCCGTCTCATCTTAAAGTTCAAAAAAATATTTCTAAAGCTTTTCTCACCTTAAAGTTCAAAATCACATAATAGAAAGTTTTTAAAGATAAAGAAAATAGTAAAAATTTAAGTGACTTAACTTTAGTATGTTTTAAGAGTTGCTCTTATGAAAAACTAGTTTTTTGTTAATCTTAACAAAAAACTAGTTTTTGAACCCGGTTTAAACCTATGATACGCGTATTGAATCGAGACCGGTTCACTAACAAAATTGAACCGCCTTTTATCAACTCAAATCCAAACGAACACACACAGTAAAACACACAGTTACGACGCCGCAACGAAATTCATCGAGCTAAAGCAGAATTCAATAGAAAATCAATCCGTTTCAATCGATTGAGGTAATATATGATTCACTGTCAATTATAGACTATCAATACAGATATTTGCAATCATTCCTAATTGTTTTATTCAATTCTGGCAATTTTTTATTAGGTTAAGATGAACTTACGTGATTTTGAAGATGAAACTGAAAGTAATGCTACTGTAATTGATCTAATTCAGCACGAAGATGAAACTGGAGATAATGCTACGGCAATTGATCGAATTCAGCACGAAGATGAAACTGGAGATAATGCTACTGTAATTGATCGAATTCTGCACGAAGTTGATGATAATCACGATACAGGTAATCCAATTTAATAATGCCAGATTTGTTATATATAATGCTAGTAGTTTGAAGTACAATTTTTAATTTTTTAAGTGCCAGATTGTGTTATTTTGATTGCCAGTTTTTGTTATTTGGAATGCTAATTTTAATTTTTTAGAATACTTTGTTCATTGAAGTGCCATTTTATGTTGTTAGGAGTGCCAGTATCACTTATTTGGAATGCCAGTTTGTGCTATTTAGTTACAGTTTGTTTTATTTGTAGCTTCATCCAATGTCTAGTCATTGAAGTGCCAGTTTGTGTTTTTAGGAGTGCCAGAATCACTTATTTAGAAAGCCAGTTTATGTTATTTAGTTCCAATTTGTTTTATTTGTAACTTCAGCCAATGTCTAGTCATTGAAGTGCCATTTTATGTTGTTAGGAGTGCCAGTATCACTTATTTGGAGTGCTAGTTTATGTTATTTAGTTCTAGTTTGTTTTATTTGTAGCTTCGGCCACTGTTTTGTTATTGAAGTGTCATTTTATGTTGTTAGGAGTGCCAGTATCACTTATTTGGTAAGCCAGTTTGTGTTATTGAAGTTCCAGTTTGTGTTATTTGTAGCTTCATCCACTAGAGTGTCAGTAAATCTTTGTTCATTGAAGTGCCAGATTGTGTTATTTGGATTGCCAGTTTGCGTTATTTGGAGTGCCAGATTTAATTTTTTAGGAAACTTTGTTCATTGAAGTGCCAGATTGTGTTTTTAGGATTGCCAGTATCACTTATTTGGTGTACCAGTTTGTGTTATTGAAGTTCAAGTTTGTGTTATTTGTAGCTTCAGCCACTAGAGTGTCAGTAATTCTTTGTTCATTGAAGTGCCAATTTGTGTTTTTAGGAGTGCCAGTATCACTTATTTGGTGTGCCAGTTTGCGTTATTTGGAGTGCCAGATTTAATTTTTTAAGAAACTTAGTTCATTGAAGTGCCAATTTGTGTTTTTATGAGTGCCAGTATCACTTATTTGGTGTGCCAGTTTGTGTTATTGAAGTTTCAGTTTGTGTTATTTGTAGCTTCAGCCACTAGAGTGTCAGTAATTCTTTGTTCATTGAAGTGCCAGATTGTGTTTTTAGGAGTTCCAGTATCACTTATTTGGTGTGCCAGATTTAATTTTTTAGGAAACTTTGTTCATTGAAGTGCCAATTTGTGTTTTTAGGAGTGCCAGTATCACTTATTTGGTGTGCCGCTTGTGTTATTTGGAGTGCCGCATTTAATTTTTTAAGAAACTTAGTTCATTGAAGTGCCAATTTGTGTTTTTAGGAGTGCCAGTATCACATATTTGGAGTGCCAGTTTGACTTATTGATGTTCCGGTTTGTGTTATTTGTAGTTTCATCCACTCTCTTGTTATTGAACTGGCATATTAAAAAATTAAAGCGACACTTAATACTACACTAACTGGCACTTTAGATATAAAGAAAAATACAAACAAACAAGCCAACTTATTATTCAATAGATATTATTCATTAAAAAAAAAATACAAACAAACAAGCCAACTCAACAAACAAACATAAACACATAACAAATTATTCATTCATTCACGCTCTCCATAAACTTATAGAGTGCAGAGTCTTTGGAACATATCATGCTCTCCATAAGCTTTAGTTGCCCCACGATACTTGGCATGTAACGAGAAGAGAATCCCAAATCCATGTTGATTTCTGTTTGTTCTTATTGTCACCGAATGGGCGGTGAAGTTTATCCGAACTGTTCCACAAACTATAATATCCCTCCTTAAAATCTTATAAGAAACCCGCAATTTTTAGCACCTCTTTCTTCTTCATTATCTTCAACATTTTTCTCATTCTTGACTGACCTACTCGTACTCATATTGAGAAATTGATTGCTTTTTAGATGAAATTTAGAAATAAAAAAGAAGGGAAGATCTAACTTATTTATACTAAATCCGTGACTGTACACATTTATTACTCGTGACTCTTTGAATTCGTGACTGTTGAATCCGTGACTGTATTTATTACTCGTGACACTTTGAATTCGTGAATTTGGCACTATTAAATCCGTGAATTTGACTGTATACATTTAATGCTCTCTGAATTCAATAGTAAGTTTGAATGGTTTTTTGTACACATTTATGAAACTTGGCACTATTGAATCCGTGAATTTGGCACTATTGAATCTGTGAATTTGGCACTACTATAAGTCAAACTGGAATTCAATAGTAAGTTTGAATGGTTTTTTGTACATAATTATGATTTTTAAGTGCCCGTTTTATGGTTTCAAAGTGCACGTCTTAAGGTTTGAAAGTGCCCGTGTTATGGTTTCAAAGAGCAAGTTTTATCTATAATGCCAACATATCAAAAAACATTACATCAGTGCCAGTTTTATGATTTCAAAGAGCCAGTTTTATGATTTCAAAGTGCCAGAATTATGGTTTTTAAGTGCCCGTTTTATGGTTTCAAAGTGCAATTCTTAAGGTTTGAAAGTGCCCGTTTTATGGTTTCAAAGTGCCATTCTTAAGGTTTGAAAGTGCCCGTGTTATGGTTTCAAAGAGCAAGTTTTATCTATAGTGCCAACATTTGCTTGTCTTTGAATTCGTGAATTTGGCACTATTGAATCCGTGAATTTGACTGTATACATTTAATACTCTCTGAATTCAATAGTAAGTTTTAATGATTTTTTGTACACATTTATGAAACTTGGCACTATTGAATCACATAATTTGGCACTATTGAATCCGTGAATTTGGCACTACTAAAAACACAAACTGGAACTTCAATAAATCAAACTGGCATTCCAAATATGTGATACTGGCACTACTAAAAACACAAACTGGAACTTCATTGAACAAAGTATCATAAAAATACATCAAACACAACAATATTAAAAAACAGAATTTAGTACCATTAAACACTACCACTACCACCTGCTCCATCATCGCCTACGTTGTCATTCAATTTGTTTTTTGGATCATATTCATTCAAAATATATTTCAAATACATTTCCAAAGCCTTGTGGTGAATCCTAGCAGCTTCATCAATGTTGTGAGCATTGCCAAACTCATGAGCATGATTGACTATCCCCACATAATCCTTATCCCTACAATTGTGTCCATTACATGGCTCCAATGGACAACGAAATGAGGGAGTACCATTTGCAGAAGAAGGCTGCAAGACAACAAGATGACCATTGAGGAATTTTTGGTAGCACACCATGTATATTTTCCAACTTTTGTCATCATTTGAATCACCCAAAGTTGGCTCTCCAGAATTTCCCTTGCCTTTGTTCATCACTAGAAAAATTATTAAAGCTAGAATTTTTCTTGAACTTTATGTATATGCTTGCCTTTGGACAGATTTATATAGGCTGAGTACTTGAAACCAGTCCAAAAAGTTGGTCAATGAATTCAATGCACTTATCAACCGTACACATTTATTACTCTTTGACCATTAAAGACAAGTAAATATATCATTATTTATTATCGTTGAAGGAGGTATATTCGACGGAATATACTTCCTTAATAAATATAATATCCAAGAAATGTTGTTTGAAGTGCCGGTTTATGTTGATAGGAGTGCCATTATTACTTGTTTTAGGTACCGGTTGTGTTATTTAGAGTGCCGTATTTAATTTTTAGGAAACTTAGTTCATTGAAGTGCCGGATTGTGTTTTTAGGAGTGCCGGTATCACTTATTTGGTGTGCCGGTTTGTGTTATTGAAGTTCCGGTTTGTGTTATTTGTAGCTTCAGCCACTCAGAGTGTCGGTAATTCTTTGTTCATTGAAGTGCCGGATTGTGTTTTTAGGAGTTCCAAGATCACTTATTTGGTGTGCCGGATTTAATTTTTTAGGAAACTTTGTTCATTGAAGTGCCAATTTGTGTTTTTAGGAGTGCCAGTATCACTTATTTGGTGTGCCAGTTTGTGTTATTTGGAGTGCCAGATTTAATTTTTTAAGAAACTTAGTTCATTGAAGTGCCAATTTGTGTTTTTAGGAGTGCCAGTATCACTTATTTGGAGTGCCAGTTTGTGTTATTTTGTTCCGGTTGTATTAATTGTAGCTTCACCACATTTGTCTTGTTATTGAAGTGTCAGATTGTGTTGTTAATAGTGCCAGTTTATGTTGATAGGAGTGCCAGTATTACTTGTTTTAGGTACCAGTTTGTGTTATTTCTAGTTTTTTCAATGTTATTTCCAATCTAATTCTTTATTTTTATTTGTAGCAAGCAATATTGATATTACCTCATCACTGCTGGGTATAAAAGCAAAGACATGGGAAGAACTGCATCAATTGTACAAGGATCATTCCAATGCATTGGGATTCAGTGTTAAAATCACAACCTCGCGTGTCTCTAAAAAAACATCAAGGCCAATAGATAAATATTTTATGTGTTCATGCCAGGGATACACACAAAGAGGAAATGAAATTGATGTTCCAGCTCCAATAGAAGTCGGTGAATTAGAGATTCCATCTCCATTGGAAAGAATTGAAAACCTAAAGAGGAAATTGAGGAGAAAGAAAGCCCCTTCTAAAAGGACAGGTTGTCAGGCTCTTATGAGAGTAAAATTGTTAATTAAGGAAGACTTATATGTGGTTGCACGGCACGTAAGAATGGAACCACTTAAAGCGTAGCGAGAGGTCGATATCAGAAGCTACAGGAAAAATAATAGAGCAGTTTGAAGAAGCTGGCTTCAAGCCAACTGATGGATTTAATGTTTTGGCAAAAACAGCTGGTGGGGAAGAATATGTTGGGCATACAAGAAGAGATCATCTTAACTTTGTACAGAGATTGAGAATGGAAAAAATAGAAATGGGCGATGCACAAACTGTAGTTGATAGACTGAGCCAAATTCAGGATGAAGGATTCTACTTCAAAATGCAGTTTGGGGAAGAAAGTAGACTCAGTACTTTGTTTTGGAGAGATGGTATGATGAGGGAGGATTATGAATTGTATGGGGATGTTGTTGTGTTTGATACAACTTATAACACAAATAAATACAATTTGATTTGTGCACCAATAGTTGGGGTGAACAACCATTGGAACACTGTGATGTTTGGTTGTGCTTTCTTAACAAGTGAAAAGACAGAGACATTTGCTTGGCTTCTCAAGGAATTTGTAAAATAAATGGGTGGAAAAGAACCAAAAACAATTTTCACCGATCAAGACTTTGCAATGTCGAAAGCGATTGAAGAGGTAAATTTTATTTTATTTCCAATATTTCATTTATTGTTTTTTTACTATGTTACTGTTAATTTAATAGTAAGTGCCATTGCATTTGTTAGTATGTGCCAGTACATGTTTTAGACAGTGCCCGTACTTGTGTTAGTAAGTTCCAGTTCATGTGTTATAATGTACCAGTGTTAGATTTTATAGTATTTGACTATATTATAAATTATTGACAGGTTTTTGAGGGAAGAACAAGACATAGGTTATGCTTGTGGCACATTCAACAAAATGCTATATCTCACTTTGGACAACTAAAGACAGATGAAGAATTTAAAAAGGAATTCAACAATTGCTTGAGAGGATGTAGTGATGAATCTGAGTTCGAGAATTGTTGGCATTCAATGCTAGAAAAATATAACCTTCTTGAGAACAGATGGTTCAATCGTTTATATAGCTTAAGAGAGAAATGGTGTACAGCATTGAGTAAAGATTTCTTCTCAGCTGGCATATTATCTTCACAGAGAAGTGAAAGCACAAATCATGCCATATGTTTCAAAGTAAATAGAAGCACGTCCCTAACACAATTCTTTGATATATTCAATGAGACAGGTAAAAACGTTGGAGAAGTGTGGAGCAACGAAAGGAATTTGATTCAATAAAATCAAAGCCTCGCACGTAAAATACATGGAGCTTTAATAAGACATGCAAGGGAGGTTTACACGGAGGAAATATTCGAGATTTTTGAAAAAGAGGTCAAGGCGGCTTTTCTTTGCAAAGTTTAATATTGGCTTTTGCTTGAATGAAAACAATAAGTTGTTTGAAGTTGCTCATGAGAACCATCCGCACAAGTTTGAAAGGGTACTTTTCTCGCGAAATAATGAGAAGATAAGCGTGAACTGTACATGCAATCATTTTAGTGAAGTTGGTTGGTTGTGCTTTCATTGCATTAAGGTTCTCAACTTGACAAATATCGATCGGATACCGGAAGAGTACATTAAAAAAGATGGACAAAGACAGCCAAAACAAATGTATGGAATAAAACTTACCAAGGTAAATCTACTACTCCAACCGAGCAACACAATTCAATTCCTTGGAAACAACAGATGGCGAGAAAGTACTACGATTTAATGATGACATGCCATGAAAACAATGATGCAAGAAGAATTCTAGAAGATGGGTTTAATAGAGATACATTGCTAGTACAAGAAATACTCTCCCGAAACGTACAAGGTGTTGGACCAACAACAAGTGAAAATAATAGTGCTTCAACAAGCACAACATTCAGTGCACTGCAGGTGACGGATCCCGTACGTGCGAGATACAAAGGGTAGAAAAAGAAAACCTAAAACAAAGTTTGAACGGAGAAAACCAATTACTAATGAGTATGGTTCGAAGACCCCTAATGAACATTTGATTTGATATTTTTGTAACCAAACTTTATTGTTTTCACACAGTTACAACTGATTGTATTTTTTATAATATTGTCCAGTGAGTGTTCAATAAAACTTTGTTGATTGAAGTATCAGTTTGTGTTATTTAGAATGCCCGTATTACTTATTTGGAGTGCCAGTTTATGTTATTTGGAGTGCCAGTTTGTCTTTATGGTAAATGCCAGTTTTGCATATTAAATATGCAAGTGTTTGTTATTGAATGTGCCATTGTTTAATATTTGAAATACCAATGAAGTCCGTTTCTGTTTATTAAATATGCCAGTTAGTGCCAATTTGTGTTGTTTAGGGTGCCAGCATCACTTATTGGGAGTGCCAGTTTTTTTAATTTCGAGTGCCAGTCTTACTTATTTGTAGCTTCACACACTCTCTTGTTATTGAAGTGCCAGTTAGTGTAGTTTTGTGAGGACCCCGACCCGGAACCTACACGTGTCCCGAGTTGGAGCGTCCTCAAACTAACCCAAAAAAACTAAACTTTTAAAACTTTGCTTTGACTTACAAATATAAATATTAATAACATAACATTTCAAAAGAACTCGACTCCACTCCACATTGGAGGAGGAGTTGACCAACTTTGAAAACGAACAACTGTTTAGTTACAAAAGATTATGGTTATGACGTAGAAATGAAAGTTTATAATTACAAACCCCATAAGGAAATATACCAAAATACATTTTATACGCCAACCTAAACATACCCCGACAAAACCCAAAAGTTCACTTCCAAACTCCTTTCCGTCCTTACTTGGCCGGTCCGCCTGTCTCGGGATCTAAAAACATTAAAGGGAGAGGGGTGAGAATAAATCTCAGCAAGCTATTATGAATGCAACAATATGCCAAATAGATGCAACACATAACACATTGGGAAAAACTGTAAACACCTTACGTTACCTTTGGTTTACCTTTTCCCGTCTGAACAATAGTCGTACAACATTGGGTATAACAATACTCCAATCTTAAGTGAGCTGCTTAAGCAATACTCACATCTTATAAGACCCATTTTTCAGAAACCAAATAAGATAGTAGCAACTCGTAAGGCTTTTGGCTCAATACAGATGCTATAACCCCAACCTGTGGCCACAGGAGGGGACGGTCACAGGTATAACATAATCCGATCACATTAGGTCACACTTCCATAATTGATCGTATTATGTTATACCCCCAATATCAGCTGATTAACAAATTATCAAGCACATAATAGTTACTTGAAATAAAATCCACAAAAGGGATAAACAATAGCCACATGGTAATATATACTCATGCCCAATCAATATCAAAGTGCAACAATTTATGAATACACTAAACAACATCAACAATGTATATAATATCAAGTAAGGAAACGAGGTATCATTAACCCACCCTACATATTCCATATACAAAGATACAGGGCCTCAAGGAAGGTTCAAGTTCAATTACCAAGTGGGAGTCACAATTTATAAGAGGTCAAACAAACCTGCTAAACGATTCTAGTTCAAATTTAAAAGTTGGTTCAGGGGTCATGGGCGACCGCCCATACCACTTGGGCGACCGCCCAAGTGGATTTTCAAGGAGGATGTGAGTTTCTGTCACTATGGGCGACCGCCCACACCACTTGGGCGACCGCCCAAGTGGATTTTCAAAGCCAGAGTGAGTTTCTGTCGCGATGGGCGGCCGCTCAAGCCCCCCATGGGCGACCGCCCAAGCCTTCCTCCAGCCCATTCTCAGATTTTAACCCATTTATGCCTAGTTTTCCATTCCTTCTAACCATGCCTATCACAAGAACACCAAAGGGAACCTTAGCTTTACCAAATCTCACACAAAACATGTAAACCCAAAACCAAGTAACCCTAGATTGTTTATCACTACAAATTCCACCCATTTCAAACCCTCTAGATTATCTTTCTTGAACCCTAACTTCAACCAATCTCATTTATCAATCATCCAACTTCCATTAAAGTTTCCAAGGTTTGAAATCAACATCATATGGCCAAGAATAACATTTAAAGAACTTATGAACAAGTAGAAGAAGGGAATCATAACAACTCACCTTAGGGTTTTATAATGGAAGGTTGATCTTTCTAACTTGCTTGATTCTTCTAGATGATCCAACTTCAAAAATACCCTTGAACTTGAAAATGGTGGAGAATGGCTTAGCTTCAAGAAAAGAGGTTGAGAGCTTCCATGGAGGTTTCTAAGTCTTGCTAGGAGAAAGTATGGAGTGAATGAAGGAGGGAGAAGGGAGTAAGAGTAAGGGGTTAAGGAGAGGACACTTGTCAAGCCTAGGGAGAGTAAGACCTTCTTGCCCCCCCCCCCCCAACAAATATCTAAAACAAAGGCTTTCACCCAATCAATTTAACCCTTCCCCCTAATTAATTATTCTACCCATTTTAACCTCCTCATATATTTATCTATTTCCTATTTTTATCATTCTCCATTGTTCTTATTTAATATCTAATAAATTCTCCAAAGATTCTAAATTTACTTCTCACCCAATTTATCTTAAATTAAGAATTTAAAGACATAATTGAACACATAAAGCTAACATAAATATTAAAAGCATATAATATAATGTTTAAAATTAATGCCTAGGGTTGGGGTCGTCACACTCACTCCCCCTTAAAGAAAATTCGACCCGAATTTTAAAAAGACTTACTTGAATTCTCAAACAACCAAGGGTATTTCGCCCTCATCTCCGACTCTAGCTCCCACGTTGCTTCCTCGACGGTATGATTCTTCCAAAGGACTTTCACTATCGGAATACTCTTAGTTCTCAACTCCTTAACTTGAAATTCTAAGACTCTTAATGGCTCTTCAACATAAGACATGTCCGCTTGGACATCATCGGGGGGAGAGCTCAAAACATGGGAGGGGTCATGACAATACTTCCTTAGAATAGAAACGTGAAACACATCATGAAGCAAGGAAAAAGACGGGGGTAACGCCAACCGGTAAGCCAAATCCCCAATCTTCTCTAGAATCTCAAACGGACCTACAAACCTCGGAGCCAACTTACCCTTATTACCAAACCTTTTAATCCCCGTCCTCGGAGAGACCTTCAAGAACACAAAGTCACCAACCCGAAAAGATAAATCCCGTCTTCTATTGTCGGCGTAGCTTTTCTGTCTACTCTGAGCCGTCTTCAATCTATCCCGAATCACCTTGATCTTCTCCGTAGAATCTCTAACCAAATCCGGGCCCCAAAGTCTCGCTTCACCTACCTCATCCCAACACATCGGAGATCTACACTTTCTACCATACAACGCCTCATACGGAGCCATTTCAATACTAGACTGATAACTGTTGTTGTAAGCAAACTCAACTAACGGTAGATGATCCTCCCACGATAATTGGAAATCCATCACACAAGCCCTTAACATATCCTCAAGTATCTGAATAGTTCTCTCGGACTGACCGTCGGTTTGAGGATGAAACGCCGTACTAAAACACAATTTAGAACCCAAGGCTTCATGCAATGCTCTCCAAAATCTAGAAGTGAACCTCGGATCTCTATCGGAAACAATACTAACTGGAACCCCGTGAAGTCTCACAATCTCCTTCATATATAACTGAGCTAACTTCTCTAACGAAAACTTAGTTGACACCGGAAGAAAATGAGCCGACTTTGTCAATCTATCCACAATAACCCAAATAGCATCCATCTTCTTCGCGGTAAGAGGCAAACCCGAAACGAAATCCATCGAGATCCCTTCCCATTTCCACTCCGGAATATCCAATGGTTGAAGTAGTCCCGCCGGTCTCTGATGCTCGGCCTTAATTTGTTGACAAGTCAAACACTTAGAAACATAATCCGCAATTTCCCTTTTCATTCCATTCCACCAATATCCACGCTTCAAGTCTTGATACATTTTCGTACTACCCGGGTGAATCGCAAACTTGGACTTATGGCCATCCTCTAGAACACGCCTCTTGATTTCCGGTAACGAAGGAACGCAAATTCTCCCTTGGAAGGTTAAAATCCCATCTCTATTCAACGCAAAATCCCCGGCTTTTCCCTCTTGCACTTGATCTAAAATTTTCTTCAACTCCGGATCACTTTGTTGAGCTTCTTTCAACTCTCCATACAATGAAGGCACGGCTCGCACATTCGCAACTATCACTTCACTCCCCAACTCTTTGGTACTCAAAGCTGTCACATAAGCCTTTCGGCTAATCGCATCCGCTACAACATTGGCCTTCCCCGGATGATAAGAAATCACACAATCAAAATCCTTCAAGAATTCTAGCCATCTCCTTTGCCGGTTATTCAACTCCTTTTGGGTAAACAAATACTTCAAACTTTTATGGTCGGTAAAAATCTCAAATTTCGCTCCATAAAGGTAATGCTTCCACTTATGCAACGCAAATACAATCGCCGCCAATTCCATATCATGAGTAGGGTAATTCTGTTCCGCCGGTGATAACTTCCTAGAGGCATACGCAATCACTTTCCCATTTTGCATCAACACACATCCCAAACCCGCCTTCGAGGCATCACTATAAATAACAAAATTCTCGCAACCATCCGGAAGGGTAAGAATAGGAGCCGTTGTCAACCTCTTCTTCAATTCATTGAAACTCGCATCACACTTGGAATCCCAAACGAACGATACGTCTTTCCTAGTCAACCTAGTCAACGGAGTCGCAATCCGAGAAAAACCCTCAATGAACCTTCGGTAATACCCCGCCAAACCAAGAAAACTACGAATCTCGGTCACAGTCGAAGGTTGCTTCCAATTAACCACGACTTCAATTTTTGAAGGATCCACGGAAATTCCCGAACTCGACACAACATGCCCCAAGAAAGAGATCTGCTCAAGCCAAAACTCGCACTTGCTGAACTTGGCGTACAACTGCTTCTCACGAAGAACGGACAAGACAATCCTCAAATGATTCTCATGCTCTTCCCGGGACTTAGAGTAAACAAGAATATCATCTATGAACACTACCACAAACATATCAAGATAAGGCTTGAAGACACGGTTCATCATATCCATAAACACGGCTGGGGCATTAGTCAACCCGAAAGGCATCACAACAAACTCATAGTGACCATATCTAGTACGGAAAGCTGTCTTAGCAATATCCTCCGGCTTAATCTTCAACTGATGGTATCCGCTTCTCAAATCAAGTTTTGAGTAGATAACGGAACCTTGAAGTTGGTCAAACAAATCATCTATATGCGGAAGAGGATATTTATTCTTAATGGTGGCTTGGTTCAACAAACGATAGTCAATACACAATCGTAAGGTACCATCCTTCTTCCTAACAAATAAGACCGGTGCTCCCCACGGAGACACACTAGGACGAATAAAACCTCGGTCTAACAATTCTTGCAATTGGACCTTCAACTCTTTTAACTCGGCCGGAGCCATTCTATAGGGTGCTTTTGAGATAGGAGCGGTACCGGGCACTAAGTCAATGCAAAACTCTACCTCACGATCCGGAGGCATAGAGTACTCACTAGAAAACACATCACTAAATTCATTAACAACCGGAACATGAGCTAACTCGGGAGACTTCTTATTGGAATCTACCACATAAGCCAAGTAACCCGCACACCCCTTAGATAGCATCTTCCTAGCCTTTAAAGCAGAAATAACATGTAAACCGAACATAGATCTATCCGCATCAAATATAAAAGTAGGCACATCAGGCATAGCAAATGAGACTCGCTTTCTACGACAGTCTACCAAAGCATGACACTGACTCAACCAATCCATCCCAAGGATCACATCAAAATCACGGATTGGTAACTCGACCAAATCCACCGGCAATACATGCCCACATATAGTCACATCACAACCAGGATATATCAAAGAAGATGTGAGGCACTCTCCCATAGGAGTAGAGACCTCCAACATATAAGGCATAGATTCAGGCAAAGTATGCAATGAGAATTCAAAATGTGATGCCACAAATGAATGGGAAGACCCGGGATCTATAAGAATGCGGGCCTTAACTCCTGAGACAGGAACTATACCTCTAATGACAACATTGGGATCGACCTCTCCTTGACCCAAGGCGAACACTCGACCTTGCACCCTATCTTTGGGTTTCCCGTCTACACCTCTCTTCACGCCACTACCTTGTCCCCCAAATCCGGTACCCGAAGCTTGCTTATTCTGCCACCTGGGACAATTCTTCCGGAAATGGCCTGTCGCCCCACACTCTAAACATTTTCCTTGCTTGCTCCAACACTTGTCCTCCGAATGCCCTAGCTTCTTACAATAACCACACACTGTCCCAAACTGACCTGGAGTCGAACGATTTGCCGGAGTCGTCACATTTCCTCCTCGATTTGTTCCCGGAGTGAATGTCCTAGGTTGCGCTCTATTCTGTCCCGAACCTTGACCTTGGAATCTATTTCTGTTTCCGCCTTCATTCTTACCACGATGCTCCTCTATGTCATTCTCAATCCGATACGCCATATTCACTGCTGCTTGGAAGTTGGCGAAGTCATGCGTCAATAACTGCTTCCGGAACTCAACCCTTAAACCCTTCACAAACCGGTAGATCCGCCTCTCCTCATCCGGCACCAAATGAGGACAATATCGGGCTAACTCTGTGAACTTTGCTGAATACTGTGCTATAGTCATGGTCCCTTGCTCCAGTTTCAGAAACTCAACTTCCTTCTTGTCTCTAGTAACCATCGGAACGAAGTGATCCCGGAACTTGCGTGTGAAATTTTCCCAAGTCTGCGGTGTCAAATCCCGGTCCCAACCATCCTTCACTACTTGCCACCAGTGCTCAGCGGGTCCTTCCAACTTGAAAACGGCGCATCTCACCTTCTCCGCATCCGAACTCTCCATAGCCGCGAAAATCTTATTCATAGCCTCAAGCCACCTCTCAGCCTTCACCGGATCCGGATCTCCGTTGAAGCTAGGAGGAGACATCTTCACGAACTTCTCTAGACCATGCTGCCCTTGTCTGCCTTCTTGCTGTTGCCTACCTTGATTCTGATTTGCCATAGTCTGAAGAAACACTCGAAACATATCCATCATTTCAACATTCGGATTACCACCATCACCCAAAGCCCAATTCTGATCACCATCATTTCCCGCCATTAAAACAAACTCCTGCATTAAACACTCGACGTCAGTTATCACACACTCTCACTCAGCTAGACTCTACCCGAGAATTCTAACCGAGCTCGATATTAACCGTGAGGACCCCGACCCTAACCTACACGTGTCCCGAGTTGGAGCGTCCTCAAACTAACCCAAAAACACTAAACTTTTAAAACTTTGCTTTGACTTACAAATATAAATTTTAATAACATAACATTTCAAAAGAACTCGACTCCACTCCACATTGGAGGAGGAGTTGACCAACTTTGAAAACGAACAACTGTTTAGTTACAAAAGATTATGGTTATGACGTAGAAATGAAAGTTTATAATTACAAACCCCATAAGGAAATATACCAAAATACATTTTATACGCCAACCTAAACATACCCCGACAAAACCCAAAAGTTCACTTCCAAACTCCTTTCCGTCCTTACTTGGCCGGTCCGCCTGTCTCGGGATCTAAAAACATTAAAGGGAGAGGGGTGAGAATAAATCTCAGCAAGCTATTATGAATGCAACAATATGCCAAATAGATGCAACACATAACACATTGGGAAAAAACTGTAAACACCTTACGTTACCTTTGGTTTACCTTTTCCCGTCTGAACAATAGTCGTACAACATTGGGTATAACAATACTCCAATCTTAAGTGAGCTGCTTAAGCAATACTCACATCTTATAAGACCCATTTTTCAGGGAACCAAATAAGATAGTAGCAACTCTGTAAGGCTTTTGGCTCAATACAGATGCTATAACCCCAACCTGTGGCCACAGGAGGGGACGGTCACAGGTATAACATAATCCGATCACATTAGGTCACACTTCCATAATTGATCGTATTATGTTATACCCCCAATATCAGCTGATTAACAAATTATCAAGCACATAATAGTTACTTGAAATAAAATCCACAAAAGGGATAAACAATAGCCACATGGTAATATATACTCATGCCCAATCAATATCAAAGTGCAACAATTTATGAATACACTAAACAACATCAACAATGTATATAATATCAAGTAAGGAAACGAGGTATCATTAACCCACCCTACATATTCCATATACAAAGATACAGGGCCTCAAGGAAGGTTCAAGTTCAATTACCAAGTGGGAGTCACAATTTATAAGAGGTTAAACAAACCTGCTAAACGATTCTAGTTCAAATTTAAAAGTTGGTTCGGGGCCGCGGGCGACCGCCATACCACTTCGGGCGACCGCCCAAGTGGATTTTCAAGGAGGATGTGAGTTTCGTCATTATGGGCGATCGCCACACCACTTGGGCGACTGCCCAAGTGGATTTTCAAAGCCAGAGTGAGTTTCTGTCGCGATGGGCGGCTGCTCAAGCCCCCCATGGGCGACCGCCCAAGCCTTCCTCCAGCCCATTCTCAGATTTTAACCCATTTATGCCTAGTTTTCCATTCCTTCTAACCATGCCTATCACAAGAACACCAAAGGGAACCTTAGCTTTACCAAATCTCACACAAAACATGTAAACCCAAAACCAAGTAACCCTAGATTGTTTATCACTACAAATTCCACCCATTTCAAACCCTCTAGATTATCTTTCTTGAACCCTAACTTCAACCAATCTCATTTATCAATCATCCAACTTCCATTAAAGTTTCCAAGGTTTGAAATCAACATCATATGGCCAAGAATAACATTTAAAGAACTTATGAACAAGTAGAAGAAGGGAATCATAACAACTCACCTTAGGGTTTTATAATGGAAGGTTGATCTTTCTAACTTGCTTGATTCTTCTAGATGATCCAACTTCAAAAATACCCTTGAACTTGAAAATGGTGGAGAATGGATTAGCTTCAAGAAAAGAGGTTGAGAGCTTCCATGGAGGTTTCTAAGTCTTGCTAGGAGAAAGTATGGAGTGAATGAAGGAGGGAGAAGGGAGTAAGAGTAAGGGGTTAAGGAGAGGACACTTGTCAAGCCTAGGGAGAGTAAGACCTTCTTGGCCCCCCCACAACAAATATCTAAAACAAAGGCTTTCACCCAATCAATTTAACCCTTCCCCCTAATTAATTATTCTACCCATTTTAACCTCCTCATATATTTATCTATTTCCTATTTTTATCATTCTCCATTGTTCTTATTTAATATCTAATAAATTCTCAAAAGATTCTAAATTTACTTCTCACCCAATTTATCTTAAATTAAGAATTTAAAGACATAATTGAACACATAAAGCTAACATAAATATTAAAAGCATATAATATAATGTTTAAAATTAATGCCTAGGGTTGGGGTCGTCACAAGTTTTAAGTACCAATTTATGGTATTTAGAATGCCAGTATTTTTTATAATATTGTCCAGTGAGTGTTCAATAATACTTTGTTGATTTAAGTGCCAGTTTCTGTTATTTAGAATGCCCGTATTACTTATTTGGAGTGCCTGTTTATGTTATTTGGAGTGCCAGTTACTCTTTAATGGTGAAATAGTGATAAGTTTGTCTGTAATGGTAAGTGCATTGAATTCATTGAATTGTTTGAGCTGTTCCATGGCATTGTGATTTTGCTTCAATAAAAATGTTAAAAATAACACTAATTCACTCATAAAAAAACAATAATTCAAATACAAACAATTCAAATACAAACAATTCAGATACAAAACACTAATTCATTGTTTTGTTGTTGCTTTCCTAGTCTGATACTTCTTCGCAACCCTCATGTCATCATCTGATTTTTTCTTCTTTTCTAAATCTTTCTTTTTTTTTTTCTTCTTCTTCTTTCCTTTTCTTTTCTTCTGCTTTCTTTTTTTTTCTTCTTCTTCCCTTTTCTTTTCTTCTTCTTCATCAATCTTCTTCACGGCTTCTCTTTTCTCTCTTGTAAACAACCCTAACTGCTTCACTAAATGATCACGTTCAGTATTAATATCACAGAGAAGTAGACTTGCTAGAATCTCGGCCCTCATACGCACCCTTGACGAGTTATCACACAACTCAGGGCATGAGTAAATTGCGCCGTTAAATTGCCTCATTTCAGCCATTACATATACTCCACAGTCACTATTAGCATCATCATTTTCTTTCATAATCCATTCAACTTGCATATGCTCAAACTGAAACTTCGATATATCTGCAGCACTTGGATGATTTATGTGATTTAAGAACTTTTTGAAGGGTGCTTGCTGCAACGAAAAAAAAAAACAGCAAAATTAATATGGAAGTTTTGGTAAAAAAAAAATAACAAAAAAAAAAACAATTCAATAAATAAGATTACCATGCTATGAGCAAGTTTTGGCACGTTCTGTCTCTTCCAATCATTCATTGGCAAGTTGTCAAGATACTGAAATGATTGACTCTCAGTATTGACAACAAAAAGTGTGTAATGGCCACTCTTGTTGTCACCTCTATGGCAGGGCAAAACGAACTGCAAGAAAATAAGTGCCAATATCAGAGTTTGAAAGTACCAGTTAAAGTGATCTTTTATACCAGTTTATTGATTAATAAGTGCCAGTACATGTATGTATAAAATGACAATACTTACCAATTTAACTTCACTCAAATCAGGTCTCTCAGCATCATTAAAATTAACATCAATCCATTGTTCTAAACTATCAGTGATTTCTTGTCCAGCTGATGATATAACATCTTGAGATGTCTTCGTTGTACGTTGAATCCAAGCAGCCTGTATAACACATTAATAACATCAAATTTAAAAATGCACACAAATATAATTTAATTAACAAATAATCATAGATAATATAATTATTGAATGTACTAGCATCATAGATAAAAAACTTACAGAATGACTAAGCCCAAACATAAACTTCTTCATTCTACCAGACTTTTGCTCCATCTTATTAAGAAGAATAGCCCAACTCTCGATAGTATTTGAAGTTACTTCCTTGTCTTCATCCATGCTCAAAATATCTTCAACTGTTAAGCTATGGAACACTGAGTAAATAGGATCACAACTGCTGTAAAAGAAAAATAAATTAGTAAATGCTTTTACATACAAGTGTATACATTCATAAAATGTGCCATTGTTTGGGTATTGATAAATTTATAGCTTACTCTTTCAGATTCTTTGAAAAGTGTGTAGACATGCACATGTCAACAACCTCCTTTCTCAGCTTCAACATCGGTCGCAACAAATCAGCGTTGTTGATCATAAACCGAGAACAATATACAAATTCCTCATTAGCTTCCCCACAGTCCACTGTGCACCCTACATTCAACATCTCATAACAACTCATAAAGCTGCTCTCATTTATATTCGCAATAATGTTATCAAGAGCTCTATTTTGTTCATCATCATCATCATATGTCTCCCGAAAAATCTCATTAACTTCCTGTTGTTTCTGCTCTGTATGTTCTCTTCTCTCCTCACTAGATACCTGAGATAAAAGCTCGAATGATGGAATTGGACCTTTTCTTTTCTTACCCATGTCAGCTTTTGTTGTCTTCACAAACCCTGAAATAATATTGTCAATCTCAGAAAAATATTCATCATCAAAAATATCATCTTCTACTTCCTCCCCCTCCCCCTCCGCCTCCCAATTCCCCTCATTCTCTTTCTCTTCCCCCATCTCATCAGCTGCATTTCTTCCCTTCTCTTTCTTGATAGATTTAAGTCTTTCAATGTGAGCATGGACAGCATTATCAAGGTCCTTCCTCAATATATCCCATGACTCCTTAGCATCCTATATCAATGAAAAATAGTAAGAATGAAAAATAGTGTGTGTATTTTAAGTGCCAGTAGATGTTATTCATTGTGCCAGTTTTAGTAATCAATAGTGCCATCATAAGAAATTCAAAAAACCAGTTTAAGTAATAAATAGTGACAATACTTACATTGCTTGCCTTTGCAAGTCTTTCCTTTGAAGCACTTTCAATCCTTAACGGAATACATTCTTCCTCCACAAACTCACTGGGTACTTCCTCCACAAAATCGTCGTCACCCCTACTTATAGGATAAACATTCTTTCCATAAAAATTAAATTCCCTAGCCAACTTTCGCTTCGGAATCAATCCTCTCTTTGAATTTTTTAGCATTCCAATGTTTAATCAAAGGGAGAACAGTTGATTCTTTCACCCCTTGAAATGGAAATCTTTGAAGGTAAGCAATCACCAACACCATAACACATCCACTACAATTTTTTGAATTCTTTTTTTGAGTCTTAAACCTATTTACACCCTGACATAATTTGTCCAAAACATATTGACACCAATCAAACTTGCTTATCTGTGAAACGTCTTCTACAATACTTAGCAGTGACACATCAATTGTTTTTGTAACTACTGGGGCAAGAAAAATACCAACAACAAACAGCACAAACAAGCGTTTAAGTTCATCCCCACCTTGATGTAACTCAGAAATGCGTTCCAAAAGTTTATAGGCAGGAAGACCATCTTGAGTACGCCCAAATTCCTCAAAATATCGATTTCTCAATTCCATATTTGTCTTTGGATGATTGATTTACCTTATACTTTGCAACATTCCTAGGTAGACAAAATATATCATAGACATCCGATGCTGTAATAACATATTTATCTGATGAATTGGTTTGTTGTATCCTTGTGATTGGTTCAAATCTATCAACAAGAAACTGAACAAGCCTAAGCGGCAATACCTTAACCTCAAGATTCAACAGAGATCCAAATCCAATAGCCCTAACATCTCTCTTCTGGTCTGGAGTTAAACAGAGCTCAACGAGTCTTTTGGGAGTACACGAATGCTCAAATTTATCACCCCTTTAGGCCTCTTAATAGTGATATCAAAATCATCATCATCCACAACTCTTTTACGCTTTGATGGAACTGAAAAATAAATATCAAAAAACATAACATCAGTGCCAGTTTTATGATTTCAAAGTGCCAGTTTTATAATTTTAAAGTGCCAGTTTTATGGTTTCTAAGTGCCCGTCTTAAGGTTTGAAAGTGCCCGTGTTATGGTTTCAAAGAGCAAGTTTTATCTATAATGCCAACATATCAAAAAACATTACATCAGTGCCAGTTTTATGATTTCAAAGTGCCAGAATTATGGTTTTTAAGTGCCAGTTTTATGGTTTCTAAGTGCCCGTCTTAAGGTTTGAAAGTGCCCGTGTTATGGTTTCAGAGAGCAAGTTTTATCTATAATGCCAACATATCAAAAAACATTACATCAGTGCCAGTTTTATGATTTCAAAGAGCCAGTTTTATGATTTCAAAGTGCCAGAATTATGGTTTTTAAGTGCCCGTTTTATGATTTCAAAGTGCCATTCTTAAGGTTTGAAAGTGCCCGTGTTCTGGTTTCAAAGAGCCAGTTTTATCTATAGTGCCAACATTTGCTTGTTTTTGCAATTAAATGTGAATGTGCAACTGTTTCGATAGTGCAAGTGCAAGTGCAAATAAATGTGACAGTGCAACGGTTTCTATGTGCAATATTTAGGGTTTCAATAGAGCCAACATTTGCTTATGTTTTGCTTATATTTAGGGTTTCAGTAGAGCCAACATTTGCTTATATTTAGGGTTTCAATAGAGCAACTGATTTGAAATCGAAGAACAATATGACTAAAAACAAGTAAAATTATACCTTCGTTACGCTTCTTGCTCCTCCTTTCTTTGGATTGATCGGTCATAATGTCGAATAACAAGTAAAATGACGAATGAAAACAGCTCGGAGATGATGAAACTCGGTGGAAACTGATACGCCGCAACAGCTCGGAGATGATGAAAGTAGGAAAAATCGAATTGAAAGGCACAAATGTGGAAATCAAAAATCAAATACGCCGCGAGAAATTGAACCGGACCGGAAAAGCGTAAGAACCATTCGCTAAATTGAACCGCGGTTGAAAAACACGTTTTTTGTTAAGCTTAACAAAAAACGCGTTTTTTGTAAGTTTTTGGCATGTTTTAAAGATAAAGAAAGTAATAAAATTTTAAGTAACTTAACTTTATTATGTGATCAATAATGGCAGATAAAGTGAAATTGATAAATGGGTATTGACCCATGAGCATGGGAAACTAGTGAATATTCTATGGTTCTTCCCAGCCAAAATGATAGCAACTGTACATAGTCTCAAACTGCACCCAAAAAAAGTATAATTGAATATTTTTGATTTATTTTGGGACGGAGGAAGTAGAAATATAAGGTGACACCCGAAGGTCCCGAACTGGAAGCAGTAAAGCAAATTTATGTATATTCTCTTGATCCATATTTGCATCACTGAAAACACTGGCATCAATGCTAAAGAGTAGTGTACGATTGAATGTTCTCCAACAAAAAATTGACATCGCAGGTGAATAACTTGTTGGAACATTTCTATTCCGTTAATCCCTAAGCATACTCAGTTCTTTGAATAAGAATGATAAAAGAGAAAGGAAGCGGAAACATGTACATGATGAATCCATCTTTATGCCTTGATGTTCTTGAAGGCGGGAAGAAGATGAAGAAATGAGTAGGAGACGAAGTCTTCTAAATTATGAATGCCTTCACTTTATTCTCAGATTATGGAGAGAGAATTAATGAATTTGTATGTGTCCTTAGGCTGATGAAAAACCTTGTATATATAGGAACTTAAAAGACACTTCATTTAGGGACCACACCCTTTCATATGAAGTAGCAAATAGGTTACCTTTTATCCATCATAAATAGGTAATCCTAAGCTCGAGAATTCTACACATTGATTATATTTCTATACTTTATACAACATTATATTTATGACTTATACATTTACGTCTACCTGTTTACGTATATTTATAAAGTATACACATTTTGCAATCCATGTTCTAACAATCTCCCACTTGGATTGCCCAAACATGTGTTTGTACTTTAATAAACCTTTATAAAATCATATTTACAATGTTTAAATGACAATCCTTATGTATACAATATTGTCATTTGAACAATCTCGTCCATTAGTTTTATAAGTATAAGGACTAAAGGGGCAGTCGTTGTAATTGATTCGCATCCAAACCTACATTAATCACATATATATATCCAACTAAATGACATAGATTAAGTACAGATGTGTAGCATGGAAAATTGATGAATATATTGAAATATGTACATATATTCTTCCAACTAGTCCTACTTAACCAAATGAGATCAATAATTAAATAGATAAGAATAATTAAATGAAAATACAACACAAACTTCCACTATATTAAATGTTATCAAAAGTTGTTACACCCATGTGAAACACCATAAGAGATAACGATTTATTAAATGGATCCATTAACATGGAGTTTGTTCCTATAAGTTGTATTTCTATTTGTCTATTTTGTATTCTTTCTTTTACAACAAGAAACTTAATATCTATATTCATAGATTTAGATGAACTCTTGTTGTTGTTCAAAATACAATACTGCTGTCCGATTGTCACAATATAACTTGAGCGGTTTTTAACACTATTGACAATTTGCAGTCCCTTATTGAATTTACGCAGTCATATAGCTTTATTGGATGCAACTCCTCAAAGACATTGCTCCACCGGCTAATGTGAAGACATAACCAAATGTCGACTTTCGACTATCTTGGCATCCATTAAAATCAGAATCGGAATACCAAATGATCTCAAGATGATCCTGATTTTGAATATGTAAGTATGTAGTTTTTAGTGTTTTGTAGATATTTCATCATTCTTTTGGCTGCAACCCAATGTTCTCTCCCCGAATTGCTTTGGTATCGATCAAGCATTTCAACAATAAATGCAAGGTCTGGACGAGTGCAGACTTGCGCATACATTAAGCTTCCTACTGCTGATGCATAAGGGATATTTTCCATATACTTGGATTCACAATCATTTTTAGGACATTGCTTTAAACTGAATTTATAACCTTTAGAGACAGGGGTGTCATGTGGTTTACAATTTTCCATGCCAAACCTTTGTAATACCTTCTCTATATAGCCCTTTTGTGATAATCCTAAAATACCTCGTGAACGATCATGATGAATTTGGATTTCCTAATACAAAAGATGCCTCACCAAGATCTTTCATTTCAAATTTGTTTGAAAGAAATTTCTTGATTTCCTTAAGAAGGTCTTTATCATTACTGGCAAGTAATATGTCATCCACATATAAGACCAAAATTATAAATTTACTCCCACTGAACTTATGGTACACACAATCTTCAGCAAGATTCGTTTCAAAACCAAATGAAAGAATTACTTGATTGAATTTTAAGTACCATTGACGAGATGCTTGCTTGAGCCCATAAATGGATTTCTTAAGTTTGCAAACTAATTGATTAGTTTGATCTAAATCAGTCACCATTTCTGGTTTCTTCATATAGATAGTTTCCTCAATGTCTCAATTGAGAAAAGCTGTCTTTACATCCATTTGATGAAGTTCAAGATCAAAATGTGCTACAAGTGCCATAATGATCCTAAAAGAGTTTTTAGAAGATACCGGTGAAAATGTTTCTTTATAATCAATGCCCTCCTTTTGAGTGAATCCCTTAGCAACAAGACGAGCTTTATATCTTTCCACATTACCACGTGAATCTCTTTTGGTCTTAAAGATCCATTTACATTCGATGGGTTTCACGTTTTTAGGTAATGGAACAAGATCCCAAACGTCATTGTCTTTCATAGATTTCAACTCTTCATTTATGGCATCGTTCCATTTACGAGACTTTGAACTATTAATGGCTTCATGGAAGGTGAGCGGTTCATCTCCTACTAAGTCCAAGAGTTCCTCATTCTCGACAAGATACACATCATAATCTGTCGGGATCGCACTTCTTCTTACTCTATTAGATCTTTTTAAGGGCACCGGTTCTACTTGATTTTGAGATTGTTGAATTTGATCTTCATCAACAACATTTTCATGTTGTTCAATAGGAGGTTCTATATCGTTTTGAATTATATGTTCTTGTTGAATGTCAGGTATAAGTACTTGATTTTCAATGGGAACTATGGGAAGAGGTATAGAAATGAATTCTTCTTCCTCCTCAAATTCAAAACTATTCCTAATTTCCCCTCCAAATTCAACATCCTCAAAGAACCTAGCATTTTCCGTCTCAAAAAATGTTCTAGTTTTCGGATCATAAAATTTATATCCCTTAGATCTCTCGGCATACCCTACAAAGTAACTACTAACAGTCTTAGCGTCCAGTTTGCCCTCGTTAGGCTTATAAGGCCTAGCTTCTGCTGGACAACCCCATACATGAAAATGATTTAGGGACGATTTCTTACTTGTCCATAATTCATAAGGGGTTTTGTCGGTAGCCTTTGAAGGATCCCTATTGAGAATGTAAGCTGCGATTTTTAATGCATCGCCCCATAATGAGTGAGGTAAAGAAGTACAATAAATCATACTTCTTACCATATCTTTAAGGGTTCTATTACGTCTCTTCGCTATACCATTCATGCTAGGTTTGCACGGCATGGTGTAGTGAGGGACAATCCCACACTCTTCTAAATAGCGCACAAAAGGACCCGGACGTTGTTCTCCCGAACCGTCATTCCGTCCGTAGTATTCACCACCACGATCGGATCTAACGTTCTTAATAGTCTTTCCAAGTTGATTTTCAACTTCGGCTTTAAAAGACTTGAAAACGTCCAAAGATTGAGACTTTTCATGAAGCAAATAAATGTATCCATAACGAGAGTAATCATCTATGAACGTAATGAAATATTGTTGACCATTCCATGAAGGGGTGGTGAATGGTCCACAAATATCCGTATGAATTAGTTCTAAGACGTTTGATACTCTCAAGGATTCTTTCCCTTTAGTGTTTGTAAACTTTCCTTTAATGCATTCAATACAAAAGTTTTTATCCGGAATGTCAAGTTTGTTTAAGATTCCTTCTGATACAAGCTTATCAATTCTCCTTTTGGAGATATGACCCAAACGCCTATGCCATAAGGTATAAAAATTTTCACTTGACAACTTTCGTTTAATGCCTTTAGTTTTGGTTTCATTAACATGTGACTCGTTAAATGACTTGACTGTGTCAAGTAAATGAAGATTATCACTATATGATAAAGTACTAGTACCAACAATCTTGGAATTGAAATAAATCACATTTATTACTTACCAAACGAATAGGAATAACCTTCCCTATTCAAAATAGTGATTGACATTAATTCCACTTAAAATACGATATAATGAATGTATTTTAATACAAAATAATAACTAGTACTTAATCAATAAATCAAAGAGTTCCTATGCCTATTACTTTAACCGGATTCCCAGCTCCATATAGATGAATATTTCATCTTTGCTAGGTCTTCGGTAATTCAGGCAATCCTTCATAGACAAAATTATGTGAGTTGTTGCACTAGAATTCAACCACAATGTATATGAAGGAATTTGAAACCAAAATAGCCTTAATACAAACAATACCATATGACATTCCTTTCTTAATACGCAAAGCGTGATATTTAGGGTATTCATTCTTCATGTTAGTAAGGTCCTTGCAAAAGAAGCTTTTCTTTTAACCTTTTGATCATTGGATGATCCCTTATGCTTCTTTCTTACAACCGCAATTTCATTTCCTCTTCTCTTAGTCCCATATGAGAAGAGATAGATGTTTAGGCTTACGCGGTTGGAATGGTTCCACTTCTCAACACTTAAGCGATCTTCATGAGTGCTTTTATCAGTGAGAGGAGCGGGACTTGGTTCCCTTAATGCGAGATTGATGTCCATACAGCCCAAGATCAGATTTTTCCAAGTTTTAAAATTTGTCCCATTTAAGCATCAAAATGTTTACATATAGCAGTAATAGATGAAGCATTTTATAAATCTGTTGGGGTAAGAACAAAGAATGAAATACAAAACATGTGTAAATAACTACATAATCAATGAATTAAGTGATTAATTATATCAAATGAATCCCATCTATAAGATAATCAACATGACATCAAAACTAATCTTTGGATTGCGAGTTGACTCATGATTTGTTTTATCTTAGGATAATAAATGACTTTAAACAACACATTTCAAATACTTGCCTTCCTTTGGTCCGGTTCAAGTATTAAAAAATGTCCTAACATTTAAGGTATTTGTTACCCAGCAATAAAGAATATTAACAACTCATTTTAAATACATGCCTTCCTTTGGGATGGTTCAAAGTATTCAAAATGACCAAATGCTTTATTCAATTACTATCCCATGAATGCAAATATTTAGTCAATAACAAGATCTCCTTTGGGAAATTCATGTTACCACATATTAATATAAACATTCATCACTTTACAATTTCGTATCTAAACAATGTAAATCACTTTGGCGACAATATTGTTTAGAAATGAATGAAATTGTTAAGCATATAATTAATCACAATAAAAGGAAAAATTTGAAAAGATGTATGTTTTTGCTCAAAATTAAACACTGAATCTGCAGGTGCACAGCCGAGTCATATAATCTTGCACGGCCGTGCAAGTCCTATTCCAGAAACCAAATTTTATTATTCAGGTAGTGCACGGCCGAGCGAATGGAATGACACGGCCGAGCATTCCTTTCCAGAAACATCATAATTTCTTGTTCAATGTTGCACGACCGAATCAAGGAATGATGCACGGCCGTGCAAGGAGTATTCACGGGCGAGCATAATAAACGACACGGCCGAGCAGCCTTGTCCAGAAAATTTCATCACTTGGTATAATGGTGCACGGCCGTGCAATTCATAACGCACAGTCGTGCAAAATGAACAGACTTGCAAGAACCATCGCACCCTTTTACGAATTTCATGTCTTTTGAGCCAAAACTTCAATCCTTTTCCAGATTTTAAACTTGGTTATAGTTATTAACACTCTATAAAAGAATTAGAGTGATTAATTAACACCAAAACATAATTGCTTGATCATTGTCTAGAATCAAAGTAAGGCAAAAAATCATGCAAGTAGATCCACACTGTAGTGCGCAATTCATCGCTCGGTCGTGTATTGGGATAATCTTGCTTGATATATTGTCTTTCTTACCGAGTTTTAGACTTAATAAATGTTCAATAACATCAAAACATACTGAATTCAACATAAAATGAAGCAAATATGATATAATGAATTCATTTTTAATCAAGAACACGAGGAGGCTCTGATACCAATTGCTGGAACATTTCTATTCCGTTAATCCCTAAGCATACTCAGTTCTTTGAATAAGAATGATAAAAGAGAAAGGAAGCGGAAGCATATACCTGATGAATCCATCTTTATGCCTTGATGTTCTTGAAGGCGGGAAGAAGATGAAGAAATGAGTAGGAGACGAAGTCTTCTAAATGATGAATGTCTTCACTTTATTTTCAGATTATAGAGAGAGAATTAATGAATTTGTATGTGTCCTTAGGCTGATGGAAAACCTTGTATATATAGGAACTTAAAAGGCACTTCATTCAGGGACCACACCCTTTCATATGAAGTAGCAAATAGGTTACCTTTTGTTCATCATAAATAGGTAATCCTAAGCTCGGGAATTCTACACATTGATTATATTTCTATACTTTATACAACATTATATTTATGACTTATACATGTATGTCTACATGTTTACGTATATTTATTAAGTATACACATTTTACAATCCATGTTCTAACATAACTCACATACATATTGGCCAGAATCTGGTTGTCTATTCCCGTCGATTAGTCATTCTGCTGTAATCTCTCACATTCACCTCACACATTAGACACTACATATTTTATTGATTTATCTCTCTCTCTCTCTAGATCTCTCAAACAAACAAACTTAGAAGTAGAACACCAAAATATTTCACATCAGAAAGCAGAAGCCTGAGCACGAGGGAGACGAATGAGGGAAGGGCAGTTGGAGATGGTCGTCTACGGGGTAGAACACCGGCGACTAAATTGAAATCACAAGGTGGGAACTAGGCTGCGATGTAGAGAGAAAGAAGAGAGATTATGGTTATCTGTAATTTGAGGAAAATCTACTAGTCATACTGGGATAGCTGCCGGAGAGAAGGCTGAAGGTGTGGGATTGGTGCCGGAGAAGAAGGTTGGAAGTGGGCATGGTGCCAGAGCCGGAGGTGGGAGGCAGAGAGGGGTAAGGTGTGTGAGAGAGAAAGAGCAGTGTGTTGGGGGGTAGCATATGGAGGGGAAAGGGCTTTTGTTTAGGGTTACAGGGGTACTTTAGACATTTAGAATGGTTATTAATGGTTCCTGGATCCAGCGGTAATATTGATTAGGAACAACGGATTAGGTGATTAATTTTTTAAATGTTTGTCTTTAATGGTCGATTTGAATAGGGTGGAGGATCTAATGGTAATTATTCCAAAATTTTTCTTGTTTGTGTCGACTCTTCCGCTCTTCGTTAACAAATCAGTCTCCCGAAGCTCTTCTTAAACCAACAACGTTGCAAACCGGTTTGATTGAAGGAGGTGGCGCGTTCGATTTTTTCTTAAACTAATGTGGCGAAAACCCCATTTTTCCTAATTGTAAAAAAAATTGATTTTTTCTAAGATTTTGAAGTTGAAGCTTGAAGCCTTCATCCTTATTTTTTTATATTTTTGTTCCACATTTTTTCCGTCTGTAGCTCTTCTTTTGGGACACTACTATTTTTTCTTTGTTGTACAAAATTCAAATATATATATATATATATATATATATATATATATATATATATATATATATATGTATATATGTATATATGTATATAGTCTATTATAATGAGAACCACATTTATATGAGAACCATAAGAACCACTAACATTGGATTAAAAAACACATCAATCTTCGATTAAAAAAAAAAAAGATAGAGGGTGGCATTTTCGTAATTATTTCATTTAAAATCCCCCTCAAATTTCAAAATAAAATATCTCAATATCTATAAGTCAAAAAAAAAAAATCGAAAACACTGATTTTTTTGTCTTGACGAGACGATTCAAACTAGATCCCTAAAGATAGGATTTTGAAAAAATAATATTGACAAATTGTTTGTTACAGCTAGAGTTAACAAACGAAGGATATGTATAGATATTGAAATAACCAAAAATATTAAGCATTAACGAATTGTTTGTTACACTACTGACTAGTGGTTGTGGCTTAGTGCTTTACGAAGTGTAAAAGTGTGCGTTTTTTTAATCATTCATATTCTTTTACTTATTTGTTCTTTTTTTATTAAGCATTAACGAATTGTTTGTTACACTACTGACTAGCTGTAAGTGAACACTAGCTGTAAGTTAACTAGTTATGTTGTCTTAGTGAACACTAGCTATGTTGTCTTAGTGAACACTAGTTGTATTGTCTTAGTGAACACTAATTAATTAGTGAACACTAGCTGTATTGTTCACTAATTAATTAGTGAACACTAGTTGTATTGTCTTTGTAAACACTTAAAGCTAGTGTTCACTAATTAATTAGTGAACACTAGCTGTATTGTCTTAGTGAACACTAATTAATTAGTGAACACTAGCTGTAAGTGAACACTAGCTGTAAGTGAACACTAGCTATGTTGTCTTAGTGAACACTAATTAATTAGTGAACACTAGCTGTAAGTTAACTAGTTATGTTGTCTTAGTGAACACTAGCTATGTTGTCTTAGTGAACACTAGCTGTGTTGTCTTAGTGAACACTAATTAATTAGTGAACTCTAGCTGTAAGTGAACACTAGCTGTAAGTGAACACTAGCTATGTTGTCTTAGTGAACACTAATTAATTAGTGAACACTAGCTGTAAGTGAACACTAGCTGTAAGTTAACTAGTTATGTTGTCTTAGTGAACACTAATTAATTAGTGAACTCTAGTTGTAAGTGAACACTAGTTGTAAGTGAACACTAGCTATGTTGTCTTAGTGAACACTAATTAATTAGTGAACACTAGCTGTAAGTGAATACTAGCTGTAAGTTAACTAGTTATGTTGTCTTAGTGAACACTAGCTATGTTGTCTTAGTGAACACTAGTTGTATTGTCTTAGTGAAAATACCTTCAAAGTCTTGCATGGGTAGTTACAGTAAAAATCTCTTAAGAGGCTACTTTGGCTAAATATTTTATTGGCTCTTATAAAAAAGTGGTAACTTGAAATAAAACAAGAAAGACCAAGCTTTGAATAGCCCGAAGTCTTAGTTGACTTGCAGTCTACACATGTGCGAGCCAGATATCAACTAATGGTTGTTTACCACTGTAATCTGTACATGTTTTTTTAGCTTATGATACTGATGAAAGTTGTGAGATTGTTTGTGTTAATTTGAATATAATCTGATTTGAGGTTGGGTTATACTACGTGACACTGCTGCACTCATCGAACTGCAAGAGGTCTCATAGCTAGGATTAAACGGGAAGCTCGTTTTGTCGTGATTGAGAGTAACAGTGACAAGAAGCTTCTCGTATGCCAGAAACTTTTCATAAAGAGAAAAGCTAAATCAATATGTTTTGTAGTGTGCACGAGTTAACTAGCTAGTGTACACTATATATATTACTATTGTACATTACTTAACTAGCTAGTGTACACTAGTTAATTAGCTAGTGTTTTAAAAATTAGACGTTGTTCAATATTATTTTTTCAATATCCTATCTTCAGGGATCTAGTTTGAATCGTCTCGTCAAGACAAAAAAATCAGTGTTTTCGAATTTTTTTTTCGACTTATAGATATTGAGATATTTTATTTTGAAATTTGAGGGGGATTTAGTTCACAATAATTACGAAAATGCCACCCCCTCTATCTCTTTTTTTAATCTGGAGCATTGATGTGTTTTTTTAATCTGGAGCATTGATGTGTTTTTTAATCCAATGGCTGTTAGTGGTTCTCATGGTTCTCATATAAATTTGGTTCTCATTTGAATAGCTTCCTATGTATATATGTATATATGTATATATATATATATATATATATATATATATATATATATACTCCCTCCGTTCCAGCGGAATGTGGATTTTTGGTCAACTTTGATCAACTTTGACCAATAATTTAAATAAATAATAATGATCCTAATAAAAATTTTAAAAAATGTTATTGTATCACGCTTAATAATATTAACAATAACATTTTTTTGGATTTTTATTAGAATCATTATTATTTTTTTAAATTATTGGTCAAAGTTGACCAAAAATTCACACTCCGCTGAAACGGAGGGAGTATATATATTTATTTCTTTTGTAAACCACTACTCATATTGGAAAAATTTAAATAAGCATATGGTAATAAAATGCTCCCTCCGTTCCAAAATGAAATGAAGTCTCAAAATGAATGTTCATCGCCAAAAACTTGTAAAAAATGCATTTTTTTGAAGCTTAACAAAAAACGTGTTTTTAGACTACGTCGTCGACTCTTCCACTTTCTTCATACCGTCTCTCCCGCCCCGTCACTGTCAACAATCGCCATTGAAGAAATCGCAATTGTGAATTCAGATCATAAATTCGATCTCAATTAGTGTTATCTCAAGGTTCGAATTTGCTTATTGGGAGTTAATTGGGGTTTTTATTTGTTGATTTTTACGAATTTATGAACGTTGGGAAGGATTTGCTGTTGGCTTTGATTGGATGGATTCATTGTGAATTTGTCAAGAATGGTAATCGATTGATTGATTGATTTTGTTGGAGAGGGAGAGAGTGAAGAAGGGGTGTATTGCTGCTTGCTGTTGTGGATTTATGAATATTGAGAAGGATTTCTTTGTTTCTTTGTTGGTGGGGATTTGATGTGCCAGTGTTAGGGATTTGATGTGCCAGTGCTAGGGATTTGATGTGCCAGTGTATGTGTTTTTGAGTGCCAGTGCATGTGTTTTGAGTGTCAGTGCATGTGGGAATTTGAGTGCCAGAGTATGTGTTTTTGAGTGCCAGTGTATGTGTTTTCAAATGTCAGTCCATGTGTTTTTGAATGCCAGTGCTTGTGTTTTTGAGAGCCAACAAAAATTATTACCAGTGTTTTTTAGTGCCAGTGTATGTGTTTTTGAGTGCCAGTACATGTATTTTTGAATGTCAGTGCATGTGTTTTTGAATGCCAGTGCTTGTGTTTTTGAGAGCCAGCAAAAATGTTAGTGTAACAAAGTGCCCGTTGTAGTATCAATAAGTGCCAGTGTAAAAAAGTGCTAGTGCATGTATATTAAGTGACTTTATAAACTAACACTGGCACTTAGTTACACTAACACTGGCACTTTGTTAAACTAACACTGACACTTGTTTTACACTAACACCAGCACTTTGATACACTAACACTGGCACTTTATTACACTAACACTAGCACTTTTTTATACTGGCACTGACACTTTGTTACACATGCACTGACACTAAGTTTTTGGACAAAGAGAGCTTTTAACTGGCACTTTTTTAGACGTGCACTGGTACATTTTTATTATAATCCTGGCAATTATTTATACAACTACTGGCAATTATTTAGAACAAATTCATATAATTCCCAATTGAATTGACCCAAACTTCAGCAAATTAAACCCTTTATTCACACCATTGAAGGACATTCTGTTTATCCAACGAAAAAACGAAGAGCTATGGAATCAAATCACACAGTTATCTCCAATTAATTATGTACCAATCAATAAAGTACCAATCAATTATGTAACGAAGCATAGTTGACAATGGGCATTAATGGCGGAACTAGGGCACGAATTGTAGGTTACAAAATACTCAAACTGAGTGAACGCCGGAGAACGATCGGAGCTTGGGATGGCCAGAGAAGATGATCGGAGCTTGGGATGACACGAATTTGTAATATTAACACTGGCATTTATCATGGTTGCCAGTAATTACAAAAATGACACCGTTTGTTTTGAAAACACGTTTTTCCTTATCTTAAGAAAAAACTAGTTTTTTATAAGACCAACTCATGTTCATCTTTTAAAAAAATTTTTTTTTTTTTTTAAATATTTATTTTGAAATAAAGATAGTATATGTTAAGTTTTTAGATTATTTTATTGGCCCATAATTTAACTTTGCCCTAACCCTAACCCTATTAATGCCAGGAACGACATCGCTCCTTTAATTTGGCTCTAAATCGGTTTAGTCTGCACTTTATAGGGCAATCGTATACTAGCGGTGCTGGGTATTGTATGGCAAAATCGAAGTAATATGCACTCATTAGGATATACACTTGAAATCTTGAATATATACATACAAATATACTCCATCTGTCCCACTGGACTATCCGAAAGTTTTAATTTTCCAAAAGTTTTAAAAGTTTACAAGCTTAAAATAGAAAATGGAAATTTTTTATTATTTTTTTATGTGTGACCCCACGCATCACACTAACAACAATTATTAACTATTTCCTATTCCACTTTCTTTTTCTCTTTTACCCAACTATCTATATTAACAACTAGGGATGTTCACGGTTCGGATTGATCCGAATTTTATCAAAATTTCAAAAAAACAGACTGCACCAATTGTTCGGTTACGCCTAAATTAGATCGGGGACTGCACTATTACATTACAGGACCGGTCACATTGGTCCGGTTCCAATGGTTCGGTCCATGTCCGGTTCCATCGATTCCACATGTTACACTACTATATATTTTTTCTAAAGATAAAACATGCAACAACTATTTTTTTCATGAAACCAAAATATAGGACGATTACATAAACAAAGTTCAAATAAAAATATTCAGACATACAACAAATTAACTGAAATAGAGGAACAAAAGAGAAAAACATAAACATGATTCAGACCCTAATAACTAAATTCAGATGCAAATTATAAGAAAATTAAAAATACGAGTAGATTGGAGGTAGAGACTGAGAAAATAACATTAAAATCTCATTAAATCATTACCTTTTATTGGAGATTTGAGAGGCAAAATAACAGAGTAATGATGTTATGCAATCTCACACGAAAAAACAGATCTGTGTCATAGATTAATTACTTCCGTTACAGCTGCGCCATCGATAGAAATCGATGGTGGTACCGTGGTTGGACAGCTGAATCGAAATCACGGCGCCGCCATGAAAAATCAATTTGATTTCTAGGGTTAAGAATTGAGATGAGAGAAAGACGAGAGAGGGGAAAAGCGTAGAGAGAGAGAGAGAGGGATAGAAAACCAAACGACGGAAATGAAAGAGATATGATAGGGTTAGGATTTTTGTAAACTTGTAATGTCGCTGGATGGATAAGGTCATAGCAACTTTTTTTTGAAAATTTGAAATTATGAATATATATATATATATATATATATATATATATATATATATATATATATATATATATATATATATTATACATAATATATACATAATCGGTCCGATTCGGGTTCGGTCCAGGACCATATATATTTTTTAAAAAATCAGGACCAACCCAAATAATCGATTTCATATAAATTTGAAACCAGAACCAAACTAATTCTATTGGATTGGTCCGATTTTCATTGGTCTGATCCGATTCTATCGATCCAGTCCGGTCCGTCGATTTTTTTGTTCAGCCCTATTAACAACACATCATCTTTTTCACATTTTCATAATTTTTGAACCACTTTATTTTTTAAACTTTCGAATGTCCCGGAATGGGACAGAGGAAATATCCATTTCTTCAACTTCATAAAAAGTTGGTGGTTATTGTTTCTTTATGATTGGTTAAAACCTAATATAATATTCATGAAAATTGCATTTATTCATGAGGGTATCGTTTCTATTGGCCATAAATATGACTAATTTTCTTTGGCTCGATAGATTCACAATGCCTTTCTTGTAAACTTATAATGTCTAGAAAAAATCACAGTTATTATGTATCTCTCTCATAAAGCTTATAATGCCAATAAAATTTCGACAAATAAGAAATTGGAGGAAACTAAAATCATTAATTATATATTATGAAGAGTTAATTTAATATAATTGATTATAATAATACATAAACATTGCTCCCGTTCCTTCTTATTGACTTCATATATATGAACTTAAATATGGGTTTTGTAATTATTTATGAGAAATAATTTCAATTTTTTTTTTGATAAAAAACAGAGGCAAAAGGCTTAACTGATTGGCTATTGTGTTACCCAAAATGAGTTTGAAAACTATCCAGTTCATTGAACTGATGCAAAGACAATTTTGTTTTTAGACAATACTTTAAAATTGATGCAAATCAAAGTATAAAAGATAACCTTGTAACTTAATCAAAGTTTTAGAACTTAGAATTAAAAAGGGAGAAAGGAAGAGTTTAGTATTACAAACTTAAAAGCCAGAAGAGAAGAGAGAATGGAGAGAAATTTCAATATATCATTCAAGCTAATTAACAGAGGAATTGAGGGGTACCTTAACAAAGTTCGAAGAGTGGAGGTTAATGGGAGGAAGACGAACACTTGATAAGCACCGGTAATCAGAAATCCTTGCTCTGCCATCTCTTTCTAAGAAAACGCCTGAAAATTGGGGATTTGTAAAGTTCGAAAAGGAAAAGGAAAAGGTTTCGTCTTTTATACCTAGCTCTAATCCGTTCCTGAAAGGGAAAGGTTTTTGATTTCCACCGGTTAATTCACAATTAACGTCAAAAACAGTTCCCAAGGCGGTTGTCAAAGCGTCAAAATAGGTAATGATTACGGAAGAACGGCGCTCTTCCAGATCTAACCGTTCGCTGTAAACGATCAGGATTGAGCCACGTCACCATTGGTCGACCAAACAAACTTTCGAGCATCTACCTACGACCTCCATCAAACTACAGCAACAATTTCTTAACATCCTGGTCGACAAATATCAACTCAGAAAGTTGGGGGCCACTGAACGGAATAAAAGTGATGGACTATGCCTAACGAGCAAGCCCAATTATTTACATGTTATTACCACCACATTTTCAGTGGGCTAGGCCCAATTATTATCAGGCCCATGACCCATCAGTCTGATCAGTCGACCTAGCTCATTGTCCGACCTATGAGGTCCCGAACTAGCTATCGTCCGACATACGATCCTGATCTCAATACGGGCATGACCCGATCCCATCCATCAGTCAGGTCGACCTAGACCCAATAGGCGACCTCGACCTATCATAATACGTGACGATCTACAAAGTCCAGGCGTGAATACAACTCTTTCCATAACAGACTCCCTACAAATCAGGAGTTATTCATGGACAAGATCTCTTATGCATATCTGATCCAAGATTATAGGGATTTCATACAATACTACTACAATTATATCTCTCATCAACAACTATAAATACAAGTCAATGTCAACCGTTCCATGGTAATTGCTTTTTTGTTATTTGAGAATACATTGTTCCATATAACTTATTAGCTCTCTATACACCGTACTTACTCTCATGCCCGAGGGTCTTCGCCGGAGACCATTCCGACTAGTCGTGGGTTTTGTTTTCAGGTCAGAAGCCAGGAGATTGATCTCGCAACTGGACGGAGATTGATTACGACACAATTCTTGCAGCATCAGTTTGGTTCCATTGTCGGGAATCGTGCTTTTTTGACCTCGAAATTTCTTACAACCCATCATCATGGTGACTTCTGACGGTCATGTTTCAGAAGCCTCGGACGAGCATAACGAAGGTAACACCGGTACTAATACGAATGCAGGAAATCGCAATGTTAACATGCCTCCTCCTTCCGCGCCTCGTCAGCACGTGAGGGTGACATGTTCGAACAGCGTTGCTGATGGTAGAGGCCTGTCTGATAACAGGAGGGAGAAGAGACCTATAGTCGAGCAAGGAGCACAGCCCCCTCCAAAGCGTCAACAAGCAGGGCGAATGGCTGCAGGCGACACACCAGGTCCCTCAACCAATCCCCTCAGTAGGAAGGAGATGCTAGTAGAGCGGGCTAGAATTCTAGCAAAATTGATAGAGATGGAGGAGGAACCTGAGCAGAATGACAGAAGGTTGGAAAGGGCAGCCCCCTCACAGGTCTCTCACAGGCAGCCCGACGGAAGTGCTAGACAAAGCGGGAGTGCCATACAGAATGGCGAGCGAAAGATCGTACCTCATATTCGCACCCACATACCGGTTCCACCTGACGACTTGCGAAGTCATCTTAATACGAATAGGGAACAGGAAGCTGAGTCGGAGTTTAGGCGACAGAGGGAGGCTAAAAGGAATAGGCATAGGTCGTCTGCTAAAATAGAGAGATCGCAGTCACACCGCGAGAGAAATGGGCGCAGGTCGCCACTCAGATCGGCTAGATCGCAGTCTCACCGAGATAGGAATGGACGCAGGTCACCAGTCAGGGAAGATAGGCACAGGTCGCTAGTGAACTCAGTAAGGTCACCTTCCCACAGAGACAGACGAGGTAGAGAGGTGACTCCTCCTAGAAGTGAAAGGCGTAGGGCTAACTCAAGGAGGGAACCTCACTGTGATGAGCGACAGAGATCCGACGACTTCTCCCATGCAAGGGACGACAATCCGGATGCTAGGGAATGGTTGCAGTGGAAGAAGAGGCTAGAACAATGGGAGGCCGACAAGAAGGAGGATACTGGAAAGGGCGAACGAAATGACTTTACTCTTCGTCCCTTGTCCAAGGAATTGCTCGACAGACAACCTCCTCAAGGTTTCAGGTTGCTCACTCTTGAAAAGTATTCGGGGGCGACCAATGCCTAGAGCCATATACATCGTCTGGAGGCTACCATGTGTTTCATCTCCAACGAAGATGATATGATGTGCAAGGCACTTGCCAGCACTCTCACAGGGGGGGCACTGACTTGGTTTCGTGGTTTGGCACCAGGTTGTATTACCACATGGCTGATGTGGCGAATTTTGTATATATTATTTCCCTCTTTTTCCTATGTGTTTTCATTCATTTTTGATGTACTTAGACTAGATTTGATGTAATTCGGGCATTATTTATCATTTGAGCTTTTATTGTAATCCGGGGGTAAAATATCGTATTTATTTAGTTACTTTTTCGGATGTAATTTTGGTGCTTCAAAGTCATGCCTCGAGTATCAAAGCAAAGTCAAAGTCAACCGAAGCGGAGAAGTATAGGATAGGTTCAAACTGCAATTTCTGGAAGTTGAGGTGATGTTCTGCATTGTTGAGAAGTCCAGGGATTGATGTGAAGAATTAAAAGACTGCAGGGACCAAACTGCAAAGCAACAAAGTTCAGTGACCAGAATGAATTTTTGGAAAGTTTGAAGGATCAAAGTGGAAGAAGAATTTGGGAAAACAAAAAGTCAGCACGTAGGTTTACTGAGAAGGCGCTTTGATCGAGGATTGACCCACGCAGAAGAGTAAATTGGTTTATTTTATTATTTCTTTCTTTTTTTCCTTTTTCTTTTAATTATTAATTAGATTAGGATTAGTATTATTAGGAAGGAGTATATATACTCTTTTGAACATTATTTTTAGGGTTCATCTAGTTTTTAATTTTTCGAGAGAGAGCTTGAGTTTTTCCATGGAATCTTAAACTCATTGCTTTGGACTTGTAACTTTTGAACCAACTTGAATATCAATTGAGGTTTGATTTCTTTCTATTATTTTTCCCTAATTGCAATTTTACTTATTCTTAATTCTAATCAATTTCTAGGGTTTTGAGAAATTGATCAATCCCTTAATCCTGTTAATTGATTATTGCTAGATCTCCCTTGTATCGTGTCGGACTGGGGTTATCATTGTAGCACCTTTGCAATTCTTGAATGTGTCATCTTGGATCGTGATTAAAGTAAAATTGGCTTTAATTCTATTTGAAATAAAAATAGGTTAATTCCTTGATCTTAATCTCTTAGAATTTAATCAATTAATATTTAGAACCTTGATCGTGTCGACTAGGTTTTATTTATCAATTAGGGTTTTTAGTTGAGCGTGTCGCCGCTATCAACTACTATCAAAGAAGAGATAGAGATTTATTATCTCGTGATCAAGTAATTAGGAGAAAATACAAAAGAATTATTCCGGTGATATTGATTGATAGACGGTGATAATTTTGCATGTCCAAGGTGTTCTTTTTCATTATTATTTATAACTTAGTTTTTAATTCCCGTCTTAGGATTTTAATTCAAAAACAAACAAAATCCCCCATTTGTGTGTGTGACGAGTTCGTTTGCAATACCGTTCTTCAGTGGTTCGACCATGGACTTACCTTTGCTACATTCTTGTGGCCGAGTCCTGGTTTAATTTAGTAGGTGTGCGACCAAGCCTACCAAATTTTGGCGCCGTTGCCGGGAAACGGTGTAATTGTTTACGATCTTATTCTTTTCTTAATCTATTTCTTTTTATTTATTTTAGTATTTGTGTTATCTGCTAAGTGTTTTACCCTGCTCGCCCGTGGTGTGTAACCGTGTATGGTGCACACCCGTTCTACTAACAATTTACTTGTGCCCCTTGTTAAAGAAATTGAACGTTCTTTCAGGAAAGGACGTAAAGCAAACATGAGTGTGAATCATAATTGTTGGGAGACAGAGATGGGGGATAGAGCAGCGCAGACAATTAGGGAGAAAACTGCTCCAAACTGAACGGAGCAACCGCAGGCAGTTACTTTTCCTACATTGCCGGCGGGAGTCACGTTTGAGTTGAAACCGGGGCTGCTAAATCAATTGCCTAGCTTCAGTGGACTACCCGGTGAAAATCCGAATCATCACGTTTCCCAGTTCATGCAAGTTTGCAGCAGTATGAAGCCCACTTGAGCAGCTTCTTGTAACGACCCTAACCCTAGACACTAATTTTAGTATCATATTATATGCTTTTAATATTAATGTTAACTTTATGTGTTCATTTTATGTCTTTGATTTCCTATGTTAAGATGAGATGGTTGTGAAATAATTCTAAAGCCTTAGAAAAAAATGAAAATAAGTTAAAATATTTTGTTGTGGTGTATTAATTGAAAATAAATAAATTATGAGTAGCTAGGTTGTCCTTGTGTAGAGGAGGGAAGTAAAGGGTTTAATTTCATTTCTTAAACATTAGGGGCCTAGGTGAAGAAAAGGGGAAAAACTTCATTTAATTAGTGAAGGGGGGCCATACTCCCTCTTTTCCTCCCATCACCTCCCTTAGTCAATCCTCCCCATACCTTCCCCATCCCATTTTCATCATCCTCCTTTTCCATCACCATTCTTCATTTTCTCCCATCATCCTCCTTCACCTCCTCAATCAATATTCTCCATGGAAGCTCCTACTTAAAGCTTCTCTTCCAAAATCCTTAGAAAATCCAATCCTTCTCCATTTCTCAATTCGATTGTATTTTCGTGTTCGGGGCAACTAGGGGAGCACATCAAGCTAAGAAAATCCTTGTTCCATCTCATATTTTCTAAGGTAAGTTATTATGACTTCCTTCTAATAATTGCTCACTTTATGTGTTATTGAATCTCTTGTTGGAAAAAAAAGGATTTTTGGTATTTTGAATAATGTTAATTGAGTCGAAAAAGTTTAGTCAAGGTTGAATTGATTTTGGGTTGTAAAATAGTGATCTAAGATTGAAAGAAGAATGGTATAGAGTAATTGTGAATTTAGTCAAGTTATTTACTTGGGAATGAAAGGAATTAGGACCTAAATGAGCGAGAAGGAAATTTCTAGTATGTGGGTTTGTTAAGTGGGTGTTTGGTGAATTAGAATCCCTTCCTTGAAGTTTGAAATGGGTTGAAATGGTTAATTTGAGGTTTGGTCATATTTATTCTAGTTGTGATGAAAGAGTTTTGGAAACATTTTATTTGGGTTTTTAGAATAAATGAAAAATAAGTTTGAATGACTTTTGTGAGTTGCAAGTTGTTACAATACCTTTCCTTTGATCTTCATATGTGTGTTTATAAATGGATTCTTATAATATACTTGTTGTTGGTGAATTTGATCAAGTTATTTACTTAGGATATGGAGAAGATGGTTAAAAATGGGGATAAAGTAGCTTGGAACACTTGATGTCCATGACTCTTAAAATTGCGCTTACTTGTGAAATTCATATTTAATTCACCCGGACTCGGAATTGAGTGCTTCTTGAGTCCATTTTGGATAATTTTTCAAGATATTTTCAATGGACATATTTTCATAAGCTAAAAGTATAACTATTGTTCCCAGAATGTCTCTTTTTGCAGCAGGGTTTAGTAAACCATTTTCAAAACCGGTTAAACTTATAAAATGAATAAGTAATTCATACGAACTCGAAATTGGATGGTTCAAGAGTCCAAATTGAGTATTTTTAGGTGATCTTTCAAATGGAATTGGTTTTATAAACTAAATCTGTAATGATCATTTCCAGATATTTTATTTTACTATTGTGGTGTGCTTATTGTAGTATGTGAAAATACTTGATATCCTTGCACTCTAAGTTGTGATACTTCTTATTATGGATGTTATTGTAACATGGCTTGTTATAGTAAATATGTAGACCTTATGTGTTGCATATTTTGGACTCATTGATATATTTCAATATAAATGCTAGGATTCCCTACTTTGGAATTCCTATATTGTTTGGGATTTGTTCAAGGATTTATAGCCGTTGTGCTAATATGTTGAATACTTGTTATAGTATTTCTATCTTTATGATATTCTATTGTTGTAGGATTCCCTACTTTGGAATTCCTAAACTGTACATGTTGAAACAAAGATTTATAGCCGTTGCGCTAATATGCTGAATACTTGTTATAGTATTGCTATCTTCATGATATGCTATTGTGGTATGTATCCCTACTTTGGATCATACAATGTTTGGTTAAGCAAGTATGTTATTACTGTGCTTAGTTATGAAAATCCAGCTGGTATTTGTTTGTTGGGCAATGTTATGGAATTATAATGGCACCGAGCCAAGTTCATTATAATTCATACATTGGTAACCCGAATTTGTCCCCCTTGTGTGGGATTAGTGGGCTAGCATCTCCTTTTGAGGTAGATGGTCTAGTTTCACTGGGGATATGACTGTGTGTCAGAATCCCTATGGTACTGTTATTGTTTATGGTTCCGGAATCGCTTCATCAATCGTTGCTGCTGCTCGGATGTGTATATCCTTTTGGAGATAAAACCTTGGCTCAGTATCCTTCTAAGTGTTACTTTATCGTACTTATGTGTTGTGATATATTCATGATGAGCTGGTCGTTGTTTCCAACCGGTATGGGACTATGCGGCAGTGGAGCCTCTCTTATTATGTGGATATATCTTTTGATGTGTTGCATCTTGTTTGACATCTTGCTGCATTCATAATAGCTTATTGAGATTTATTCTCACCCCTTCCCCTTTTACTGTTTTAGATTGTGCTGAGACAAAGTGACTCCGAACCGGTGAGGCCGGGGATAAGAGTGTGGACTTTGGCTTTTGGGACTTGTCAGGTTGAAAATAAGTAGGTTGCCTGGAATCTTTATTAAGTAATACTCTTTTATAAAGTTGTATAGAAAATTCTTTGTAAAACAATGTTATTTGGGGGTTTTCGATGTAATTGATCATAATATAGTTTATTGAAGTTGTTGAAATTTCCTCAAAGTGGAGACATTATCAGTTGGTTTTAATTTGGAAGTTGAGAATCGGTTTTCTTTTAAAATGAAATAAAATTTTTAAAAATTCAAGGTGAGTTTTCTTAGTTTGGGTCCCTCAAGCTCGGGATACGTGCTAGGATCCGGGTTGGGGTGCTCACAGTTGGTATCAGAGCTTAGTTTAGAGGTCAAGGGTAGATGTCTAGACTAAGAGGGAGTGTGTGGTAATTGACGTCGAGTGTTTGATGCAGGAGTTTGTTCTAATGGCCGGAAGCAATGATGACAACGATGAGTTCCAGATAATGAAGGAAAATGGATTATTGAATGAGTATGTTAAGATTTTGGGAAATTATGAGAGATAAATGAATTTGATGATTTTTGTACATGATTAATTGGGTTTTGAAAGGTTGAAATAGAGTGTTGGAAGTAGTATAGAAAAGGGTGATAAAATGGTTGTGTTTAATTGGGAAGGTGGTGTACTATGGTTATATGGCTTAGAGTAAGTATGTGGTATTGTTCGGGTACCTTATAATGAAGTTGGTTAAGTTTGTAATGTTGTTGTTGTGATAGTTGGAATGAAAATGATATGATTCTTAATTATCTATGTTATATGGCTTAGAGGAAGTATGTGGGATTAATTGGGACTTCATAATGAAAATGGACTACGTAGAGTATAGTAGTTGTTGAATTTGGGTATATATGGTATATAATAATGTTAAGGGTATAAATGATATTGAGTATATGAACTTGATTGTTGACAAAAAGTGTTAGAAATCATCTTGAACTTGGTGGATCATGTTTCTTTGACTTGGGGTAATTTCACCCAGCAGTTCGAGGATTATTTCATTTCAATGGTTACAAGGGACAAGAAGGAGATCGAATTCTTGAGGCTAGAACAAGGGAACATGACGGTGGATCGCATTCGCCCGGTTTGAGGAATTGGCTCGGTGTTGCCCTCATTTGGTATCACATGAAGCGAGAAGAGTTCATAAGTTTGTAAAGGTTTGAGGATTGAGTTTAGGAAGAAATTATTGATTGATAACTTCACCAATTATCAGACCGCCATAGATAGAGCATATAAGGTCGAGAATGACATTGAGGAAAATCGTGGAAGATCCGAAAGTGGGATTAGAAATAAACCAAAGTATCTAGGACAAGGATCCAAAATCACCAGGGGAAAACCAAGGACTTCAACTTCAGGGAGTTTGCAAAAGGAGCTTGTTATAGCTTATTCGTCTAGGCCAATATCCAAACAGTATGGGGTGATTTGTAAATTTTGCAAGAGGGTTGGGCATATCGAAGATCAGTGTTGGAGTAAGCAAGACAGGTATGTTGAGAGTAGATAGATGGGGCACTTTAGGAGGAATTTCCCAAGATTGCAGCGGGGTCGAGCTTCAATGCAGCGGTTAGCTGGGTGGACAACGAAGAGGTGGTACCGAAGGAGATAATGAAGAGAAACCAAAAAGGGAAGGTCTAAGGTCGGGTATTTGTTTCGGGTCTAGGAGAGATAGATTCCTCAGAGATCACTAGAGGTATATTACCTGTCTCAGAAGTAAGAGGTCATATTTTTACAGATCCTGTTTCATATTATTTATGTTTGGCATAGCATTTTGCTTCTATGTGGCATACATTGCTTGAGATTATTTTATGTGATAGAGGTTTCTGCTCTTATGAGAGAGTACCTCGAATCTTCCTTGATTTACCACGATGGTGATGTGGTTATGGCTGAGCATGTATTGCCAGTTGATTTGGTATGATTACCAATTTATGATTTTGAGACATACTTGACCTGGATGGGTAAGTAGTTGTTGTGCATTGGTAGACTATCATAAGAAGTGAGCCTCCTTTTCTATGCCTAATTTGCTTATATAGGTATTTAATACAGATAAATCTTAGGTGGTAATTTTGTTATATATGCGTTAAAGCCAGAAAATTTGGTTAAAAAGTGTAAAGGGTATTTGGTATGTGTTAGACTTGCATAAGAAGCCTTTCCAAAAATTTTATGTGCTAGTTGTGAGTAGATGGTAATTGTGTTTCCATCGAAGTATCTCATGTATTGATTCCGAGTATGATAAGCAGAGTTTTTAATCCTTATCTTGATGGCTTTATGGTAATTATGATTGATGACCTCTTTGTTTATTTAAAGTTACGAGAGGATCATGAAGATCATTTGTGAGTTGTGTTATTTGCCTTTAGTGGGAATTCATCGTTTGAGAAATTTAGCAAATGTGAGTTGACTCGAGAAGATTTCAAATTTTGGGTTCTATAGTCTTAAGCTCGGATGTTACCATGGTTCTTACGAGGATTGAGTCCGTAGTCTTTGGATTGGCAAGAGCTACCTAAGGATTATCAAGGGATTCTTGAGAATTGTAAAATCGTCGATTTAGTTAACTCGGAAGGATATATCAATGGTGTAGAACGTAATAAGGGTAAACCATATGGCTAAGAGATGGAGAATAGATTGACTATAGATCTGATCCTCACCTTACCTAGTGGATGCGAGGACTTTGTGAATTTTAAGTGCGTATTAAAGGAGGATTAGGTTGTGATATTATGAGAATTGGGAAAGTAATAGCGTATGCTTCGAGGAAGTTGACTTAGATAAAGTGGAATCTTCTTATCCTCTACTCGAGAGTGGCTGCAATTGTGTTGCGTTATTTAAGTAGGAACCTTATCTTTTTGAAGCTCCATTTGAAATTGTTGCCTATCCTAAGGGTTTGAAGAAATTAGTTACTCAAAAGGAAGTGATCAATAGGCTAAAGTGATGGTTGGAACTATTAAAGGACTTTAACTGCGTTATTTTATAACATTCGGAAAAGTTATTTTGGTGGATTTCCTTTCAACTTGAAAAGTTTAATTAATCTTAGCGAGTTGCGTATAATAGTCGTTTTTAGTTTAGCATTGAAATGGGTACTGTATGAAGCTTAGTATGGAAAAATCATTTGCATGATCCCTCGTTAGTGTGGAGTCCTTCAACTAATGATGATTAAGCGGATATGACTTATGTGGGAGAACCATTGAGAGTTATTAGCATCGCAAGTCCGGAATCAAAATTCTAGAGTATTCGGGTTGTGAGATGTATAGAAGAATCATGCCATTGAGGAAACTATTTGAAAGTTGTAATTTGAAATGTGTGAGAGGTAACCTTTGCTATTTGATCCTTAAGGTAAGTCTTTTTAAAATTCGGGATGATTTTTTTTTAAGGGGGAGTGAGTGTAACGACCCTAACCCTAGGCACTAATTTTAGTATCATATTATATGCTTTTAATATTAATGTTAACTTTATGTGTTCATTTTATGTCTTTGATTTCCTATGTTAAGATGAGATGGTTGTGAAATAATTCTAAAGCCTTAGAATAAAATGAAAATAGGTTAAAATATTTTGTTGTGGTGTATTAATTGAAAATAAATAAATTATGAGTAGCTAGGTTGTCCTTGTGTAGAGGAGGGAAGTAAAGGGTTTAATTTCATTTCTTAAACATTAGGGGTCTAGGTGAAGAAAAGGGGAAAGACTTCATTTAATTAGTGAAGGGGGGCCATACTCCCTCTTTTCCTCATATCACCTCCCTTAGTCAATCCTCCCCATACCTTCCCCATCCCATTTTCATCATCCTCCTTTTCCATCACCATTCTTCATTTTCTCCCATCATCCTCCTTCACCTCCTCAATCAATATTCTCCATGGAAGCTCCTACTTAAAGCTTCTCTTCCAAAATCCATTGAAAATTCAATCCTTCTCCATTTCTCAATTCGATTGTACATTCGTGTTCGGGTGTAAGTACCCAAATCTGGCTCATGCCTTCCGGTTAAATTTCCCGGCAATTTCGGTAAGTTTCCCGGTAATTCCCCGGACCTTCCTAGTGTTCCGGAAATGTCCTAGAGCAGTCCCAAATTAAAATTAGGGCTGTATGGAGCCTTCCTAATTAAGAAAACACGTTTTTCTTAATTAGGGAGAAGGTTCTAGAATAATGCCACCTTGCATGGTTCTAGAATGCTGAGTCACAATGGATAAGACCGCACGGCCTCATTTGCAAAGGGCCTGCAGCCGCACGGCTTCATTAGCCTTATCCAGACTGCCTATAAATAGAGCCCTCCTCTACCCATTTTGATCATCAACAATAAGCATAATACTCTCATAATACGAAGAAGATCCCCCAAGGAGCTGCTGGAAGTCCAAGAAGGCGAAGAAGAAGCTCAAGAAGCCATCTCCCTCCTCCTTGAAGACCCAAGAAGAACCTCTCCTCCTAGCTCCGTCCGAAGAAGCGAAGGAAACGATTGGTAACCTCGCACGCCCTAACCTTGCATTTTAATTGATATACTTGCTCATTGCATTCATATATCTTGCTTGGGACTTGGCATTTATTCATAAAGATCATTTCTTTATCACCCCTTCCCCTTAGCATGCATTAAGACCTCATTTGTCATAAAAATGTAGTCTTTTTCATAAAGGTGCATCCTTTGCACCTAAAATCCCTATTTTTCAATAAAAATGTTATCTTTATGCATCATTTGCATATAAAGATCAAATCTTTTTCAATAAAAATGCATCCTTTGCATCAAAACCCTTTTTTCAATGCATCATTTGCATAAAAATCCTATCTTTATGCATCATTTGCATAAAGATCATTCCTTTCAATCAAAAAAGCATCATTTGATAAAACCAAAATGTCATCTTTTCATTAAAGAGTCATTTTTCATCATGCATTTCCCCTTTCCCCCAACCTTGGAACGCACCGGTGTAAAAGTTCTCATCTTTGCATCGTTCCTTCCATCAAAGGTTCATGATTTCTTTAGGAAAAGGATAACCTTGAACCCTATATCTCCGATTATCGCTTAAGAATGAGTATGAAGCCTCTATACGAGCTCGACCGTCTTAAAGCGTAGGATTGATGGGCTAAGGACATTCCTTCCTAAAGAACCTCATCTTTGACCAAAAGAGAGTCATTCTCTCGATCACGCAAGTCCCGAGGGTCCCGAGGTTTAAAATGCGATGATCACAAGTCATAAGATGAGGACGGGATCATAATCCCAAATACATAAAATTCCAAGGAATCCCGAGCGACAACCAATAAATGGTTTGTACGTCCGGAAGACAACTTGGGACATTTCCCCCCCTTATTTTCAAACACATGCACACAAGAAAGCACGCAAGCAAGCACGATTAATGAAATCTCGGGAGACTTGCTCCGGCAAGGCACTTTGGGTGAACGCCAAACGTTCTTCCCAAGGGGTAACTTAACCTCCGAACCCATAAAACCTTTTTTTCAAAGTTTTGAGGTAATCAAAATGGCGTGGCGACTCGTTTTTCAATTAACTCGGATGTCTTCAAACTCGCGTGAATTCCAATAAACAAAAATTTTGGGGCACACATTCACAAGCCATGACTACTGGGATAATCCCAAAGGAGAAAAGCTTTATTTTCAAAACAAAAGTCGATACTTGGTATATAGGTGGACCCCACTTACCCTTCCTGTATCGCTCCCTAACCCGGGGCTTGGGATAACAAGGTGGTTTAACAATCCCACGTACCAAAGATCCCTTTTTTTCAAAAAAAAATATATAATTTTGAAAAATAGAAGAAAGCTTTTCCCTTTGAGCGGGTTAGACTCCCATCGCCGATTTCATTAATCGTGCTTGCTTTCTTTACCATGCATTGCATCATTTGCATCTTGGAATCTCGTGCATACTCGAACGGGAAATAACCCGAAAAAATAGCAAAGGAGTGGAACCTCGGAAAATTGATCCATGCAACCGTACGGCTAATCCTCATAGGATTCTCGACCATACGACCTCAAAGGGCAATTCCACCAGAAAATCATGGTTAATCTGGCAGCCCTAGCAGCTTGGGGCTATTCAGCTCCATGACTCGACTCGGGCTCCCAAAATTTACGTGCTTATGTGTTGCATTCTCCCCGTCCCGAAAATCATTCCTTTAAGACACATTTATGAAAATCTCGTTTTAACTCAAAAAGGAACATTTTTAGGAGACCGCACACTACGCGCACTGATATATCCCGTACACTTTGCACGCACGTCCTTCAAACCCGAGGGTGGTTCCACTGCAGTCACACGGACAGCTCTTTACGATGCTCCCGGCGCGCACGGAATCATCCCAACCTCCCCATGGCAAACAAAGGCTCGACCAATGCACACCGTGTCACACGTTTCAAAAACCGTGACTTTTGGTTGGTTTTTGGTCTAGTCCGTGTCATATAGCCCAGCTTGCATACCCACGTAAAGGTCAAGTCTTAGCTCATAACGGAAGCCAAGATTTTCGCTCAAGCGAAATTCCGCCGAAATTCCGACAAGGAAAAATCGGTGGGATCTTGACTCCGACATTGACTATTGACCTTGACCCGCACGGAATGCGTAAGAGTCAAGACCGAGTCTTTGCCAAAAATCAAAAGATCTTTCGCTCGCGAAGCTCGCCAAAATTCCGACAAGGAAAAATTGGCAAGATCTTGACAGCATTGACTTCGATTCCGACTCACGCACCGCGTATGCAACGAAGTTCAATGTGACACCGTGTCATCCGGCTTGCCGCCCGACCCATGCCTATTATATTCTCGGACATTACCGAAAGTCAAAAACCGTCATTCGCTCAAGCGAAACTCGTCAAAGATCCGTCAAGGCGTAGAGACGAGACTTTCCCGCATTGCCTTGACTATAATCCGCATCGCTCGTGCGTTGAAAGGTCCTATGACCTGCTAGACCCGATAGGAGCGTTCTTTACTCGGTCGGTGGGATCCGCGTGCCCTATGTGACCCTCGCCCGGGCCGTCCACCCCTGGAGGTCGAAATACTGTGTGGAATACGAGGGGCTTATAGACGTAGTGACTGAACCCACCGATCCAGATCTAGAGTAGTTGCGAAAAAGAAGGGCAAACCCCCTTTTCCAACCAATTAGAGATTAATAAAAGACATTGTTTTAAGTAAACTTGAACAATTAGTGTAATCATAATTGCATGTTCCTATCTCTGAAATCCCTAATCGAGACCTTTTTCGGTCCGATCTCCGTTTTCCTCATCCCGACCTTTCATGGTCAAATCCCTAATCGAGATCTTTTCGGTCCGATCTCCGTTTTCTTTATCCCTACCTTTCATGGTCAAACCCTAATCGAGACCTCTTCGGTCCGATTTTTGATTTTCTTGTCCCGACCTTTCATGGTCAATCTCTAATCGAGACCTCCTCGGTCCAATCTCCGATTTCCCGACTCGACCTTTCATGGTCAAATCCTTAATCGTGACCCCCTTCGGTCCGATCTCTACTTCCAATCTTGACCTTTCAAGGTCTCATCTTTTCCGATCAATTAGGATTAGGAGAAAATGCGTTTCGAGCAAAAGTTAAAGCGATAAGGGCATGTTACTTGAGCCTTCACACTTACCTTCGAGTCTAAACCTTACCTTCGAGTCTAAAACTTACCTTCGAGTCTAAACCTTACCTATCCCCGAGTCTAAACCTTACCTATCCCCGAGTCTAAACCTTGCCTATCCCTTTCCCGCAGCGAAAAAGAAGTGAGCGAGAGTACTGGGTCAGCGGCTTTTCGGATATTTCGGCAGTTCATCGCCTCAGTCGAATGGCGATTTGACAGAAAACGGTGAGGGTATGGGAAATCGATGATTAGGAAGGAAGAGTTAGTCCCGGCTTTGGAAAATCCCCAAGGATCACGAAGAGCACTGCCATCGCTCATCGGTGCTCTTCGCCGCAATGGAATCCAAGTAACAATTGAGTCCAACGGTTCTCTGGTAGTGGTCGAAGATGAGACTCCAGAAGTAGCCATCTCAGTTCCCCCAGCCTATAACCAATACCTTCCTCCACCCTCATACGATCCCTTATCCAAGGACCACTTCTCCTCGGTCCTTTCCAACATCCCCGGCTCATCAGTGGCCCCATTGCCCTCGGCTTCTCAGTAACGGATTGGATTTCACCCCACTTATCTCTCGCCTCAAAGAATACCGCCAGCTTATGCTCCAACCTCACATAATCGGGCCAGATATGTGGCTATGTTCAAGCCCCTATACCCGCCCGAATGCGATCATGAGTTGCCAAAGGATGAACCGAAGTTTTCAGCCGTTACCTACCGGACTTAATGAATTCAGCCGCCGGTTCGCTTACTACAAGTCCCGTTGCCAGCCCGGTAGCCCAAGAGTCCCCGTTGACCCCTACGTGGCAATGTTGATGGAGCAAGTGAAACAGATGCAAGAGAAGCTTGACCTCATGATGAGTATCAATACTCCCTTGACTCCAAGATGTCGGACCAGCAAGGAAATGACTCCACCGAGCATAACCCAATACCAAGCAAAGAACCGCACTCTGGCTCAAGCACCGGCACTCACAAAGGAAAGAATGTCACAGCCTTCCTTCACCAAATCCAACAAAGTGGAACCAATTGGACAATGGGAATCCGAGTCTCGAGAATAACAAGGTCCCCCGAAAACCTCGCTCCTTTCACTTTAACAATACGTAGATGCCTTTAAGCAAGATTCTGGAAGAGCTAGCGAAAGAAAAACTAATAAAGCCACCGGAGAATTGGAAGCCCAGAACCCCGGATTCGGTTGGACGATGAGTCCAAGCATTGCCTTTTCCATCAATACCATGGGCACAACACTGATGATTGCACCCATTTGAGGCATGAGATCCAAAAGTTGATAGAAGATGGGAAGCTTGAGAACCTCCATGGGCCAAAGATAGAAAGTTATGACAAGAGGTCAATTCAAGAAGTGCAAGGTCAGAAACGTCAGCCTGATGATTTTGGGATGCCCATGAGCAAAGTTTTCGACGATTTGGTTAAACGAGGCCTTCTCACACCTCTCGAGAGCTATAAGCCAAGAAACCCAAGTAGAGTTGACAGGGCCAAGTTCTGTGAGTACCACAAGCATTATGGTCATGTGACAGACAAGTGTGTGGATCTAAAGAAAGAAATTCAGTGGCTGATCTACGAAGGAAAGCTCAAGCTCCCTGGCAGTCCAACCCGCGAAGAGTAACTAGACTAGGGTTTACCTATCCTTTAAAAAAAAAAAAAAAAAAAAAAAGGAAGAAAAAGAAAAATAGTCTCTCAGTCAACCTTCGTAGGTCCTAGTATTTTTTCCTTTCAATTAAGTCCTCTACGGACATTGTATTGAATCTTCAATTTTCTATAAAAAATCTTCTTCTTTTCTTGCTAGACTTAAGACATTATTTGCACACCTACATTACATTTAATGAAATGGTTTTATTTTATATGATCACTTGCATTGCTCAACGAACAATCTCTCGAAATAATTAACGTTCTGATTAATCGGTGTGAGAAAGTCAACTAATGCCATCAAGCCATACACTTTCCTCACCCCACAAAAGGCCTTCATCAAAGCCATACACTTTCCCAAACCATGTCCACCTTCATCTTGACCAAGTCAACGACGGCGACAACATCAAGGAACGACAAAAAAGGCCACTCAGCTTCGAAAGATTGACCCCGTGTCAACAACAACCTAGGGGCTTGGCTTAGACTTCAAGGGTATCAAGAATGTTCAAGCAGGGGCTCGCCTTGGTCCTCGGGTGCTCTAGAAAATAAAAAAAAAAAGAAAAAGAAAAATGTGTGCAGTGCAAAAAGAGTAATACCCAGCTAGACTGAAAATCCCAGAAAAGGGCAGTCTAGGCAAAAAACAGGGTTGCACATAAAAAAAAGAAGAAATCTTGGTGCAAAAAGAGTAATGCCCAGCTAGGCTGAAAATCCCAAAAAAAGGGCGGTCTAGGCAAAAAATAGGGTTGCACATAAAAAAAAATAAAAGAAAAATGAGGCCAAGGACCCAGCGTTACCAATCAAAAGCTTGACGGACAGGCAAGACCAAAGCTCAAAAAATGAAAGTTGTCGACAACAATGGGGCGGTCGAAGCAAAAGCGTAAGCATTTCATAAGCCTTTAGGCATATGCAAGTCCTTCTCTCCCCAATGAAAGACGAGAATCGAAAGCTATTGAAGCGGCCGTCCAAGAATGACTTGGTCAAGGAATCATCCCGAGGCCCATGCCTCATCATCCGATCTTCTCATCCTAGCCTTTTCACTAAAGGAACCACAAATCCCATTTCCCAAAACAGTCAGGCCAAGGCCGAACTACGGCGACCGAGCTCCTCACAATGAGGGGAACGTAGGCAACCAAGAATGGTCCTGGTCATAAGCATATCCAAATTACCGAAAACCCGGTCTCATCAAATGACCTCTCCCATGGACACGGTCAAATCCCGTAAAACCCGGTCTCATCAATGACCTCCTTATACACAAACCTTTCTTTCACACCCACCAATCTTGATCCGCGACATTGGTTGACTTTCTCCTCATGATTAATAAGAATGTTTGATCATATCGAGATTAGTGGTTGAATAACCCGAACATTAATAAAGGGTTTTAAGCAATCTTGTGATCATTGTAAATAAAACAAGTTTTCAGATGTCTTGACAAGTCTTCCTTTTCTACATCTTAGGAAAGATAGCGCTAAACACTGATTTTCTGTCAGCAGGGGCTTCCATACACTTTTACCAACCTTTCTACGCTTATACTCTCTCAAAAGAGTCAAACCCAAAGCGAGTTTTGTGCCTACATCGAATAAGGCCATCAAAATAACACAAAATCGGGATTATTCCCACCTTTTGAAAAATATGCCCCTGCATGTACATATCTTCCTAAAATTCTTCTCTTTGTCTGCGTCTCCTTAAGGTTGACTGGTTGACTAAATAAAATAGAAATAAAAAAAAAAAGTAAAAGGATAGGTTTTCCCTCTTCTGCTACAATTCGCATTAGGACTGCCTCGAAACTCTTCCAGTCTGGGGCTTTGCCAAGACATTCCTTTAAACTGGGGCTTCTTTAGCCATGTTTAGGGTTCATATCGGGTTCTTCACTAGGTCCCTAGATGGATTCAGTCTTGGTCAGATCAATTTCAGAATCACGTTCGCAATACCAATCAGATTGGGATTTTTGTTAGGTCACCAGACTGGGGCTTCGCCAAGTCACTTCGCCTGCTCAGTTCATTCAACCGGGGCTTTGCCAAATGAAAGGATTTTTCCTGGCTTTAGTAAGACATGGGGTTTTGCAGAAAGTTTTTCCTCCGACCGGAGCTCCGATAAGTCATATCCATCCCTAGAAGAAAGGTTTGGTTACTCCAACATCTGCTTTGGTTGTAAAAGCCTGTCAGCATCAGCTTCAAGCGCCAGAGTTTAAGAAAAGGACCTTAGTCAAGACCCGAGGTTTAAACCCGGCCTCAAAATTTCAAGAAGAAATTCTCGTCCACGTTGACAACAAAGAATGGGCTCACGCACCCAAGGGATACAATCCCACCGTTTGAAACCCGTCTCAAACAATTCCCAAATACATTCCATATGTATATCCAAACCCAGTCCCTACCATGTTTCCAAAAAAAAAAAAAAAAAAAAAAAAAAAAAAAAAAAATCACCCCTAGGCTCAAGTAACGTGCCAATTGCTAATGATAACATTTTCTCCCAAAAGTGCCTTCGAGGTAACTCTAGGCGACAGTTTCCTAATTGTCAAAACGTCGAAAATCCTAGACATCATTCCTAACTGTCTAGGTAAGGTTTGAACTACGATCAAGGCTTGATTCCTCCGGGATACGTAGGTAGCCTTTCATAAAGGTTCAGCCATCCGACCACTTTGGTCACCTTTTTCTTCCTCCACTCTCCAATGGTGCGTAAGCTTTTCAATAAAAGTCCAATTTTATGACCATATTGGTCACCCCTTTTGATTTGGAACATTCCTATGAAGGATTGGTTGTTTGACCTCCTAGGTCACCCCGTTTCCATCCTTATAGGAAGGGACCGAATATCTCTTTGCCATTGTTCCAAGGAGGCCAGGTAGGTGATCTCTTTGATCCCCCAATTCCAACCTGTGGTCGGTTCCATTCCAGTTCCAAAGGCAATGAAAAGCACAGTTCAGGCTTATTAAGTCGCGCGACATAACAAGCCATGTCGTGCGACATAACAAGCCACATCAGACATCAGACATCAGCAACTTCCTGTTCTCCCCAGGGCAATCCCCGACTTGTCAATAGCTGCAAATACCACCCATCCACTTCTCAGATGCATAGGGGAGGGTTCATTTACCCCATGTACACCCATTGCATTCATATTCAAGCCAAAAATCCATTCAAATCATTCATATTCAAGCCAAATGCCATACCATTGTCATTTCATAAGTGCGTGCAACAAAAGGCTAACAATGTACGTACAAAATGAAATAGGCCAAGTCAAAAAGATGTGCATAGCAAAAATAAATGACATGTTTTCCCTAAAAGGGTACAATAACCAAAAGTCATAAATGTCTAAGGGGAAAGGGGGCTACTCTGAATCCTCTCCATCACCCTCATCTCCATCCTCGTCATCATCCTCAGCCTCCTCTGGCTCATCATCAGGGTCATCCGAAGGTGCCTCATAGGCTATGGTCTCCGTGCGGTAATAGTCATCGAGCTCGGTGATAACAGTAGAGTCAAGCTCGTAGTCTGTAGCCGTCTCAGCTCCCTCATCCTCATCATCATCGTCAATCTCAATGGGTCTGTAAAGAGGCACATTTGCAGGCTTTGTCTGAGGCGTCGGTCCTCTAGTGCTCCCCCGGTGCCCACGTCATCGTAGCGGCTCTTCTTCCTTCTCGGTTGGCCAGGTGGAGAGATATCAATCGAACCCTGTGACCGGCACTGATTCTTCCGTAAACTCATGCCTTTCGGAGCTTGCCAATCATGCCACAGCGCCGTATATGCCACCGGTCAAGTGCCTGTAAGCTTCGAGCCGACACTGTTACAAGCGTACATAACAAGTGTCAAAATACGGTTCTTGATAATAAAAAAGAGATGCAAGCAATCCAAAGAGATGTAAGGAGCAATACTTACAGATCTAGAACCTCGCGGGAGCACCAGATGAGGATGAGTCTGGGACATATCAATGTGAGCTCGCCTCATGCGACCGCCACCCTGATAATCAATGAAAGTCGGGGCAAAGGAGGTCTAGCTACGTAGCCAGCCGAAGGCCCCCGCGCTATGAGCACCATAACCAACCCCGGTCTCGTGGGGATTTGAAGATGTCTAGCCACGTACAAAGTATAGTCCCCCTCCCGTGTGTAGAGATGTGCCGCCATACCTACAATCGTAGCATCTACATTCGCCAACCGGCGAGGCAACCACATCCTAGCTGGAGGATCATCAGGGATCCGAGCGTGCTTATTCGGCCCATGCTGTCTATACACCCTCTCTCCTAAGTACAAGGCATCTCCGGACAAGCCCACCAGTAGCTTGCGACACTCAGCTGTCAAGTGCGCGGCGCATGATCCAAATCCGAGGTCATCGTAACGGCCGATCCGAGGGAACAAGCTCACTCTCGTGGAATCCCTCTCGTGCATGTCGGCGTGTCATGATACGAGGCGGTAATCCTGCACCTCGAGCCCTCCGGCGTCCTGGTCTGCTTTCGGCATCCTTCGTCCACCGACGAAGAGCAGAAAAGTGGTGGCAGGAAACTCATCCTTGATCCGCCACTCATAACAGCCAAAGTACTCGAAGGCCCAAGCACGAAAAGGAGAAGAAGAAGTCAAAACAGGAAAACAAGGGATATAATGAAATGCGCTAAGGAAAAGAGATCAAGGTGAGAGAATACCTCGAAAGCCGGATGAAAGCAGGTGAAGTACTTCGCCTTCCCTCGACCGACGTCATCTAGGGCCAAATACATCTCGCCTAAGCCTGCCTCCCCCGGGATAGATTCCCGACGGTATCCCATGCTCTCAAAAAGCTCCAACAACGAAACCAAGGCGGTAGAGGCGCTGTTAATGAACAAAGCATGTCGGAAAAGCCCACCCATAAGAAAGCCCTAGCCAATCTCTCGGCTCTCGGCCGGCTCTCAACGGATCATCTACCACAATGTAGTCCCCGCTCGCCCCTCGATCAAGCCATGCAACTCGCCTAACTCATATCCATTCCCCTTCTTATTGTGGGGAACGAAGCCAAGTAAGCCCACAAAAATCGGCATGTGCAATCGTCAGGGCTCGCTCCTGTCTGAGGCTCCTCTAGGTAGAGCGGCTCATCCGTGAAGGGCAGTCCTGTAACGATCGCAAAATCTAGCGGAGTGATCGTCGTCTCACCCCAAGAGAAGTGAAACGAATGTGTAGTCTCCCACCAATACTCTCTGAAGGCCCTCACCAAGTCTACACTCCTCTGAGTGTTTCCAATGGCCCTCGCCATCTCGAAAAATCGTCCTAGCCCGACAGCATAAATCATGCCCTTAGGCGAATGCAGCCCGGGTCTCGGCTACCCTAAGCAAGCTCGCCATAGCCTGCCAATCGCCTCCGGAGAGCCACGGGTGCGTAATTTCTGCAAGAAAACATGGCACAAGTATCAATATTTCGTGCTATTTCTTGAAATCATCTCAAGCAAAAAGTAGGTCAAAATGGATCAATGTATGGCATGCATTTACGCATTACATTTCCTAGATTCATTCATGTTCACAGGCCAATCCATATGAAGTTCAAATGCGATCGAAGAAAAACTCAGTTCAAATCAATTTCGCACAAATTGAAAAATTTTCAAGAAACCCTAGGTTTCTTACCTCTTCCTTCTTCGTGACATCCGAAGTATGCTCATCGAGCTGTGGGTAGAAATCTCCTCTTGGTGCTTCCGGAAGAAACGGCCGTTGATTCCTTTGCACCCCCTTTCTTTGAGTAGCTAAGTTGGCATGTTGAGAAGCCCTCTTGGTCGGATAGAGCCTAGGAGGCATTCTTCAATTGAATCGGACTAAGAAGTGTTGGATTTCTCTCGATTTCCTTCGAATCCCCCTCTCTGATGTTCGCCCTCTCTCTTCTCACTGTCGCCTCCCTCTCAATTTCAAGTCCAATTGAATTTCAAATGGCGACTGTGCGTGTTTTTAATAAATCTGTCCACAGGGCCTGTTATGTCGTGCGACATACTAAGCCCCTGTGGCTGATTTTTACCATTTTGCCCCCGAAGGCTCCATTTTACAATTTTGTCCCCCCGTAGGCTTCTTTTACCCTTTTATTGCCCCTGGCATTTTCAATCACTTTCAATTCAGTTTTCCCTCTAGTGCCCCCGAGGCCTATTTTACAAATTTACCTCTGTGATTCAGTTTATTTGCCCTTGGCATTTTCAATTTTATTTTTCAAATAATCAGGATACATCCCAGTTTTCTTTACAAAAAATTATTCGGGTGCGTCCCACTTTTCTTTACAAAAACTATTGATTCCTTCCAACTTCTCTACAAAATCCAACCTTTTTCGCAATCTCCGTTATTCCGTTATAACGGGATAACGTTAGGTGACAGCCTCCGAATTGTCAAAACTCTAAACTTGTGCTACCTCTGTCCGCGAATAGTGACGTATGCCCAAGTCATTCTAGACTTGTGCTACCTCTGTCCGCGAATAGTGACGTATGCCCAAGTCATTTCAACTTGTGCTACCTCTATCCGCGAATAGTGACGTATGCCCAAGTCATTCCAATTTGTGCTACCTCTATCCGCGAATAGTGACGTATGCCCAAGTCATTCCAACTTGTGCTACCTCTATCCGCGAATAGTGACGTATGCCCAAGTCATTTCAACTTGTGCTACCTCTATCCGCGAATAGTGACGTATGCCCAAGTCATTCCAACTTGTGCTACCACTATCCGCGAATAGTGATGTATGCCCAAGTCATTCCAATTTGTGCTACCACTATCCGCGAATAGTGGTGTATGCCCAAGTCATTCCAACTTGTGCTACCACTATCCGCGAATAGTGGTGTATGCCCAAGTCATTCCAACTTGTGCTACCACTATCCGCGAATAGTGGTGTATGCCCAAGTCATTCCCACTTGTGCTACCACTATCCGCGAAATAGTGGTGTATGCCCAAGTCATTCCGACTTGTGCTACCACTATCCGCGAATAGTGGTGTATGCCCAAGTCATTCCAATTTGTGCTACCACTATCCGCGAATAGTGATGTATGCCCAAGTCATTCCAACTTGTGCTACCACTATCCGCGAATAGTGGTGTATGCCTAAGTCATTCCAACTTGTGCTACCACTATCCGCGAATAGTGGTGTATGCCCAAGTCATTCCAACTTGTGCTACCACTATCCGCGAATAGTGGTGTATGCCCAAGTCATTCCAACTTGTGCTACCACTATCCGCGAATAGTGGTGTATGCCCAAGTCATTCCAACTTGTGCTACCACTATCCGCGAATAGTGACGTACGTTCAAGTTTCCCAACTTAAGTTACCTCTATCTCCGTCATAAAGAGATAGCGCCATAAGCTCTAGCTTCATCAGGTGACAGCCTCCGAATTGTCAAAATCTCAAGGATCCTAGACATCGTTCCTAACTATCTAGTGATGCTTGAACTACGATCAAGGCTTGATTCCTCCGGGATACGTAGGTAGCCTTTTATAAAAGGTCCAGCCATTCGACCACTTTGGTCACCCTGTTTCTTTGTCACTCCTCAGTGATAAAGCGCCCCCTCATAGAAGTTCAGATATCCGACCACCTGGGTCACTCCTAGCATATCCCCAGTAGGACCAATTGCTTGACCTCCTAGGTCATTTTCTTTTTCCCAGCAAGAGATCAGTTTCTCTTCTTCCTCCCCCAGCGGATCCTAATTCCGAACTACGGCCTGGCTTGATTCCTCCGGGATACGTAGGTAGCCTTCCAAAAGGTTCAGCCACTCGACCGCCTTGGTCACCCAATCCGTCTCGGCATTCGCCAGATCGGATCCTTTTCTATCGACAACCCCACTCGCCTTGCAAGTGACGTTGCCGAGGGGCTTCTGTAAGTACCCAAATCTGGCTCATGCCTTCCGGTTAAATTTCCCGACATTTCGGTAAGTTTCCCGGTAATTCCCCGGACCTTCCTAGTGTTCCGGAAATGTCCTAGAGCAGTCCCAAATTAAAATTAGGGCTGTATGGAGCCTTCCTAATTAAGAAAACACGTTTTTCTTAATTAGGGAGAAGGTTCTAGAATAATGCCACCTTGCATGGTTCTAGAATGCTGAGTCACAATGGATAAGACCGCACGGCCTCATTTGCAAAGGGCCTGCAGCCGCACGGCTTCATTAGCCTTATCCGCATCGCCTATAAATAGAGCCCTCCTCTACCCATTTTGATCATCAACAATAAGCATAATACTCTCATAATACGAAGAAGATCCCCAAGGAAGCTGGAAGTCCAAGAAGGCGAAGAAGAAGCTCAAGAAGCCATCTCCCTCCTCCTTGAAGACCCAAGAAGAACCTCTCCTCCTAGCTCCGTCCGAAGAAGCGAAGGAAACGATTGGTAACCTCGCACGCCCTAACCTTGCATTTTAATTGATATACTTGCTCATTGCATTCATATATCTTGCTTGGGACTTGGCATTTATTCATAAAGATCATTTCTTTATCACCCCCTTCCCCTTAGCATGCATTAAGACCTCATTTGTCATAAAAATGTAGTCTTTTTCATAAAGGTGCATCCTTTGCACCTAAAATCCCTATTTTTCAATAAAAATGTTATCTTTATGCATCATTTGCATATAAAGATCAAATCTTTTTCAATAAAAATGCATCCTTTGCATCAAAACCCTTTTTTCAATGCATCATTTGCATAAAAATCCTATCTTTATGCATCATTTGCATAAAGATCATTCCTTTCAATCAAAAAAGCATCATTTGCTAAAACCAAAATGTCATCTTTTCATTAAAGAGTCATTTTTCATCATGCATTTCCCCTTTCCCCCAACCTTGGAACGCACCGGTGTAAAAGTTCTCATCTTTGCATCGTTCCTTCCATCAAAGGTTCATGATTTCTTTAGGAAAAGGATAACCTTGAACCCTATATCTCCGATTATCGCTTAAGAATGAGTATGAAGCCTCTATACGAGCTCGACCGTCTTAAAGCGTAGGATTGATGGGCTAAGGACATTCCTTCCTAAAGAACCTCATCTTTGACCAAAAGAGAGTCATTCTCTCGATCACGCAAGTCCCGAGGGTCCCGAGGTTTAAAATGCGATGATCACAAGTCATAAGATGAGGACGGGATCATAATCCCAAATACATAAAATTCCAAGGAATCCCGAGCGACAACCAATAAATGGTTTGTACGTCCGGAAGACAACTTGGGACATTTCCCCCCCTTATTTTCAAACACATGCACACAAGAAAGCACGCAAGCAAGCACGATTAATGAAATCTCGGGAGACTTGCTCCGGCAAGGCACTTTGGGTGAACGCCAAACGTTCTTCCCAAGGGGTAACTTAACCTCCGAACCCATAAAACCTTTTTTTCAAAGTTTTGAGGTAATCAAAATGGCGTGGCGACTCCGTTTTTCAATTAACTCGGATGTCTTCAAACTCGCGTGAATTCCAATAAACAAAAATTTGGGGCACACATTCACATCGGGGCAACTAGGGGAGCACATCAAGCTAAGAAAATCCTTGTTCCATCTCATATTTGCTAAGGTAAGTTATTATGACTTCCTTCTAATAATTGCTCACTTTATGTGTTATTGAATCTCTTGTTGGAAAAAAAAAGATTTTTGGTATTTTGAATAATGTTAATTGAGTAGAAAAAGTTTAGTCAAGGTTGAATTGATTTTGGGTTGTAAAATGGTGATCTAAGATTGAAAGAAAAATGGTATAGAGTAATTGTGAATTTAGTCAAGTTATTTACTTGGGAATGAAAGGAATTAGGACCTAAATGAGCAAGAAGGAAATTTCTAGTATGTGGGTTTGTTAAGTGGGTGTTTGGTGAATTAGAATCCCTTCCTTGAAGTTTGAAATGGGTTGAAATGGTTAATTTGAGGTTTGGTCATATTTATTCTAGTTGTGATGAAAGAGTTTTGGAAACATTTTATTTGGGTTTTTAGAATAAATGAAAAATAAGTTTGAATGACTTTTGTGAGTTGCAAGTTGTTACAATTCCTTTCCTTTGATCTTCATATGTGTGTTTATAAATGGATTCTTATAATATACTTGTTGTTGGTGAATTTGATCAAGTTATTTACTTAGGATATGGAGAAGATGGTTAAAAATGGGGATAAAGTAGCTTGGAACACTTGATGTCCATGACTCTTAAAATTGCGCTTACTTGTGAAATTCATATTTAATTCACCCAAACTCGGAATTGAGTGCTTCTTGAGTCCATTTTGGATAATTTTTCAAGATATTTTCAATGGAAATATTTTTATAAGCTAAAAGTATAACTATTGTTCCCAGAATGTCTCTTTTTGCAGCAGGGTTTAGTAAACAATTTTCAAAACCGGTTAAACTTATAAAATGAATAAGTAATTCATACGAACTCGAAATTGGATGGTTCAAGAGTCCAAATTGAGTATTTTTAGGTGATATTTCAAATGGAATTGGTTTTATAAACTAAATCTGTAATGATCATTTCCAGATATTTTATTTTACTATTGTGGTGTGCTTATTGTAGTATGTGGAAATACTTGATATCCTTGCACTCTAAGTTGTGATACTTCTTATTATGGATGATATTGTAACATGGCTTGTTATAGTAAATATGTAGACCTTATGTGTTGCATATTTTGGACTCATTGATATATTTCAATATAAATGCTAGGATTCCCTACTTTGGAATTCCTAAATTGTTTGGGATTTGTTCAAGGATTTATAGCCGTTGTGCTAATATGTTGAATACTTGTTATAGTATTTCTATCTTTATGATATTCTATTGTTGTAGGATTCCCTACTTTGGAATTCCTAAACTGTACATGTTGAAACAAAGATTTATAGCCGTTGTGCAAATATGTTGAATACTTGTTATAGTATTACTATCTTCATGATATGCTATTGTGGTATGTATCCCTACTTTGGATCATACAATGTTTGGTTAAGCAAGTATGTTATTACTGTGCTTAGTTATGAAAATCCAGCTGGTATTTGTTTGTTGGGCAATGTTATGAAATTATAATGGCACCGAGCCAAGTTCATTATAATGCATACATTGGTAACCCGGATTTGTCCCCCTTGTGTGGGATTAGTGGGCTAGCATCTCCTTTTGAGGTAGATGGTCTAGTTTCACTGGGGATATGACTGTGTGTCAGAATCCCTATGGTACTGTTATTGTTTATGGTTCCGGAACCGCTTCATCAACTGTTGCTGCTGCTCGGATGTGTATATCCTTTTGGAGATAAAACCTTGGCTCAGTATCCTTCTAAGTGTTACTTTATCGTACTTATGTGTTGTGATATATTCATGATGAGTTGGTCGTTGTTTCTAACCGGTATGGGACGGTTGGCGGCAGGGAGCCTCTCTTATTATGTGGATATATCTTTTGATGTGTTGCATCTTGTTTGGCATCTTGCTGCATTCATAATAGCTTATTGAGATTTATTCTCACCCCTTCCCCTTTCTTGTTTTAGATTGTCTTTGAGACAGGTGACCTGAACCGGTGAGGCCGGGGATAAGAGTGTGGACTTTGGCTTTTGGGACTTGTCAGGTTGAAAATAAGTAGGTTGCCTGGAATCTTTATTAAGTAATACTCTTTTATAAAGTTGTATAAAAAATTCTTTGTAAAATAATGTTATTTGGGGGTTTTCGATGTAATTGATCAGATTATAGTTTATTGAAGTTGTTGAAATTTCCTCAAAGTGGAGACATTATCAATTGGTTTTAATTTGGAAGTTGAGAATCGGTTTTCTTTTAAAATGAAATAAAATTTTTAAAAATTCAAGGTGAGTTTTCTTAGTTTGGGCACTTCAAGCTCGGGATACGTGCTAGGATCCGGGTTGGGGTGCTCACACTTCTGCTCCGAGCTTTTTCTTTCACATTGAAGGACAGGGCCAATGTGTGGTATTATCACCTGGCCCCGAACAGCATTACCACCTGGCAGATGTTGAAAGAGGCGTTCTTGGATGAATTCTTCCCGGTGAATCAAATAAATGTGATGAAACGGGACATCAGCAATATGGAGCAGAAGGGGGATGAGTCATATTATGACTATTATAACATGTTTCACACTCTCACCCGGAGTTGCCCTTATCATGGGTATGATGCGGATCAGCTGATTATGTACTTCCAAAGAGGACTTACTGATCAGGACAAGAGGATGGTTGACTCTTCGTGTGGGGGTAGCATACTGAACAAAACTACTGCGGAAGCTCATAAATTATTGGAGGAGCTAGCGAAGAGTACCCGAACACATGGTATGAGGTCAAGTGTCAGACAGGTCAATGCAGCTGGGTCCAGTAGTGGGGTGGCGGATCAACTTAAAAATGATGTCGAGGACATCAAAAGTATGATGAAGGCAATGATGTTGGGACAGCCGCTGAAGCAGTGTGGTATTTGTTACGATGTGACTCATCCGACGAATTCGTGTCCAACATTACAAACGGGTGAGTATGAAGATGTGAATGCAGTAGGATTCGGAGGCCAGAGACAGAACACTTACAACCCGAACTGGAAGAATCACCCAGGGTTCAGTTGGTCTAATCCGAATGGGGAACAACAGCCGCAGTTGGGTAATCAGTTCGGTAATCCACGGGATTTTCTGCCGGTTCAGCAGTCCATGCAGTTTAGGGCACCTATGCAGCCACAACGAGCTTTCCAGCGAAAGAAGAATGCGCCGCAGCAGCCACCACAGGACAGTCTTACGTAAGATATGTTCCCACACACCGGCTCGTAGTATGACCACCTTATCCGGCCGGGTTTCAGCAGTCACAGAGCGTGATACGAGTATCGTGGTCTTGAGAGACAGATGATGGGAGCGGTGCGAATCTTTGTGGGTAGATTGGAGGCTCAGAATTTGGGAAAGTTGCCATCAAGGACAGAACCGAATCCGAACCAGAAAAACGTGAGTGCTGTAACACTGAGGAGTGGCAAGGAGTTGATAGACACAGTGATCAATGGGGAACCAGAATTAGAGGTTGAGAAGACCGAACCGCCCGAAAAAGTCGCGAAAGAGAAGGGTACTGCATCTGAGCCAGTGCCACCAGTAGTTGAGCCGGATGTGCCGTTCCCTCAAGCTTTGAGAGAGTCGAGGAAGCCTGAGCCTGACAAGGCCATTTTTGATACTTTTAAGAGGCTTGAAGTGAATATCCCGTTTTTGGACCTTCTTCAGACGGTCCCGAGGTATGCCAAGTTTCTGAAGGAGCTGTGTACCACAAAGAGAGAGCAGAAGGTGAGGAGTCAGAAAAATGTCAAGGTTAGTGAGCATGTGTCGGCAGTCTATCAGAGGAAGAGGCCCAAGAAATGCAGTGACCCGGGGATGTTTGTAATCCCTATTTCTCTAGGGGATTCTTTGGAGCATAAGGCTATGCTAGACTTGGGGGCCTCAATCAACGTTATGCCCTATGAGTTGTTTGAGAAACTAAAGTTGGGACCTCTACAGGCTACTAGGGTGATTATTCAGCTTGCCGAAAGATCTAATGCATACCCTAAGGGGTTGGTTGAGGATGTTCTAGTTCGGATTAGTAAGCTCATATTTCCTGCAGATTTCTATGTATTGGAGATGGATACGGATCCTAAAGCACCCATTCTGTTTGGGAGGCCATTCATGTCGACTGCTCGTACCAAATTGGATGTTGCTAATGGGTCGTTGCCCATGGAGTTTGATGGGCAACAAATGGAGTTCAATATCTTTGATGCCATGAAGTATCCTAAGGATGTCCATTCGGTGAACTTCATTGATGTAGTTGAGCCCATAGCTCAAGAGGTGTTCGATGTGTGTGGGGGAGATGATGACATGAAAGCTGTATTGGAGAATGCTTTGGAGTGTGCCGGGTTAGACTTCGATATTTCCGATGAGATGAAGGAGGCGGTGATGAGCCTTTCTGAGGATGCCATGTATGTCTCCCCACCGGGCTATGGTCATATACAGTTGGAGGTACCACCGGAGAAACCATTGCCATCTGTTGAGAAGGCACCTGTACTTGAATTGAAGCCCCTTCCCGAGAATTTGAAATATGCTTTCTTGGGTGAAGGAAAGACACTTCCTGTGGTGATCTCTAGTGTTTTGACGGAGGAGCAAGAGAAGAAATTAGTTGATGTGATCCGGGAACGAAAGGAGGCGATTGGGTGGACTATTGCCGACATCAAGGGCATAAGTCCTTCTTTATGTACTCACCGAATCTTGCTAGAGGAGGATGCTAAGCCAGTGAGGCAACCGCAGAGGAGGCTTAACCCGCCAATGATGGAGGCGGTAAAGAAGGAGGTCCTGAAGCTACTACAGATGGGGATCATCTATCCCATCTCCGACAGTAAGTGGGTGAGCCCCACACAGTGTGTGCCCAAGAGGGGCGGGATCACAGTCTCCCGTAATCAGAAGGGAGAGATGGTTCCAACCCGGGAGCAAACGGGGATTCGCGTGTGCATTGATCTCCGACGGTTAAATGAGGTAACTCGTAAAGACCATTTTCCCCTCCCCTTTATAGATCAGATGTTGGAAAGGTTAGCCGAAAGGGCGTACTTTTGTTTTCTCGACGGTTTTTCTGGGTATTTTCAAATACCTATTGCCCCGGAAGACCAAGAGAAAACTACATTTACTTGCCCCTTCGGCACCTTTGCCTATCGGAGAATGCCGTTTGGATTGTGTAATGCACCTGGAACTTTTCAAAGGTGCATGATGAGTATTTTCTCCGATTTTGTGGAAAAGTTTATGGAAGTTTCCATGAATGACTTCACTATCCATGGAGACTCGTTTGATGAATGCCTTGCTCATTTAGGACTAGTGTTGGATAGGTGCATTGAAACTAATTTGGTCCTAAATTTTGAAAAATGTCACTTTATGGTTGAGCAAGGCATTGTGTTAGGTCATGTTGTGTCGAAAAAGGGTATTGAAGTTGACAAAGCTAAGATTGATGTCATTTCTTCACTTCCTTACCCTACCAACGTGCATGAAGTCCATTCTTTTCTTGGTCATGCCGGGTTTTACCGGAGGTTTATTAAGGACTTTTCAAAGATTACTTCACCTCTATGCACACTGTTGCAAAAAGAAGTTGATTTTCATTTTGATGAGAGGTGTAAGGGGGCCTTTAATGAGTTGAAGTCTAGATTGACCACCACCCCCATAATCCAATCACCCGATTGGTCTCGCCCATTCGAGATCATGTGCGATGCTAGTGATTATGCGGTTGGGGCTGTTTTGGGTCAAAAGGTGGAGAGGGCATCCCATGTCATTTACTATGCTTCTATGACCCTCAATGATGCCCAAAGGAATTATACCACAATCGAGAAGGAGATGTTGGCGGTTGTGTTTGCTCTTGAGAAGTTTCGGTCATATCTTTTAGGCACCAAAGTCATTGTTTACACCGACCATGCTGCTCTTAAGTATCTTATGACCAAGAAAGAGGCAAAACCTAGACTTATTAGGTGGATCCTTTTATTGAGTGAATTTGATATCGAGGTGAAGGATAAGAAGGGGGCCGAGAATCTTGTGGCCGACCATTTGAGTCGTCTTGTGCTTAAAGAGGATGAGCCCTCTAATCACTGTTCAATTCGGGGTGAGTTTCCCGATGAGTCTCTTTGGGTGGTTCAGTCGTCCGCACCATGGTACGCAGATTTGGTCAATTTTCTTGTGTCTCAAAAGTTCCCTCCGGGACTGACTAAATCTAAGAAGGATAAAATCCGGAGTGAGGCAAAATATTATGTGTGGGATGAGCCTTATTTGTGGAGGCATTGTGCGGATCAAGTGATACGTAAGTGTGTAGCCGATAGTGAGATTCATTCCATCCTTAGATTTTGTCATGAGCATGCGTGCGCTGGTCATTTCGATGCTAGAAACACGGTGAGAAAAGTGCTTGAGAGTGGTTTTTATTGGCCTACCCTGTTCTATGATACGTATAACTTTTGTAAATCTTGTGATAGATGTCAAAGGGTTGGTAACATTGGTCGACGTGATGAGATGCCACAACATTTCGTCTTAAATTGTGAGATTTTTGACGTATGGGGAATCGACTTTATGGGTCCTTTTCCCAATTCATTTGGCTTCTTGTACATCTTGTTAGCGGTTGACTATGTTTCCAAGTGGGTTAAAGCAATTCCCACACGCACCGATGATTCACGGGTAGTGGTCAATTTCCTTAGGACCAACATCGTGAGTAGGTTTGGTATGCCTAGGGCAATCATTAGTGATAGGGGGACACATTTTTGTAATAGGACGGTCGAAGCTTTGGTTAAGAAATATCATATTACTCATAAGATTTCGACCGCCTATCATCCCCAAACTAATGGCCAAGCGGAGGTGTCCAACCGGGAGATCAAATCCATTCTTGAGAAAACTGTGAATCCATCTAGGAAGGATTGGAGTCTTAGATTGGATGATGCTTTGTGGGCCTACCGGAAGGCTTATAAGACACCTATCGGTATGTCTCCATATCGGTTAGTGTTTGGAAAGCCATGTCATTTACCGGTGGAGTTGGAACATAGAGCATTTTGGGCCATTAAGAAATTTAATATGAACCTAGATGGGTCCGGTGAGGAGAGAAAGTTACAACTTAGCGAGTTGGATGAGATTAGGAGAGAAGCTTACGAGAACAACCAACTCTATAAGGAGCGGGCAAAGGCTTGGCATGATAAAATGATCAATAGGAAGGACTTTAAGGTTGGTCAAAAAGTCCTCCTATTTGATTCCCGTCTCCGGTTGTTTCCCGAAAAGCTAAGGTCTCGGTGGACCGGACCTTTTATTGTGAGGGAGGTATATCAGCATGGTGCGGTTGAGATTGGTAGTCTCTCCGGAGACAAGGTTTTTAAGGTAAATGGTCAACGCCTAAAATTGTATCATGATGGCATGGTAACAAATGAGGATGTGGAGGTGCATTACCTCCAAAATCCTAATTATGAGTAGACCTTATTTCTGAGTCTTGTCAAAGACTTTAAACTTTGATGCTAGCCGGGGGCTTACCCGGCGTTTGGTCTAGCTAAAGACGGTAAAGAAGGGCGGCTAACCGGGAGGCAACTCGGGATTTAATTGCTTATTTTATTGGTCATTCTTTACATTATGTTTTTAATTTTTGTATTTTTTTATTTATGTCTAGAATCGGTGCTACTGAAGGTTTTTGTTTTGTGGTGTTGTGCAGGGAAAAGCATGAAATGGAGCAAAAATGTTGGGGCCTGTTTCTCTCTCTCTCTCTCTATATATATATATATATATATATATATATATATATATATATATATATATATATATATATCCAGGCGGCCGCCCCAAGAAGGGCCATGCGCCTGCCTCAAGAGCAGACGTTTGGGGCCAAATGATCATCCTTCGAGGCACCCGCCCCAAGATTCTTCATGCGCCCGCACTGCTTAAGCCTGGCCGAGTTTCTATTCTTGAGGCGCTCGCCTCGTAATCCTCCATGCGGCCGCCCCATTTGGCCCCAAGCAACACCAGGCTACGACATTTGAGGCGCATGCTTCGATCCTCGTCATGCGGCCACCTCAGATTTCCCAAAAAGCACGTAGAGCCATGACATTTGAAGCGCTAGCCTCGCCCCTCTGCATGCGGCCGCCTCGCGAGCCCATCAGTTGGTGATCCGACCCAATGAAGGTTAAAACGGGTCGGATAATTGAATCGGGTCGTGATATAAATGGAAATTGGGTCATTAATTCCCTCATAAACAACAACTCCCACCGTGTTTCTCTCTCCTCTCTCTAAACTCTCTCTAATTTCAGCGAATGCCCTCTCTATTAAATCCGGCCAAGTCTCCTCCTTCTTCCTTTATTCCGGCCAACCACCCTTCACAAACATCATTCCCCTCACCCTAAGCTTCATGACTCACCAATTTTTTTTCAAATCAGGGCAACTTCATCTTAAACCCTTGAATTTTTCGGCGAGACTTGAAGATTCTGGCAAGTCCCTTGAGTTTTCCGGTGAGATTTTGAATTTTCCGGTGGGATTTTTTCAGAAATTTTTGAAAGGTTTGAAGCTCTCCTTCCTCCTATTCTAATTGGATTGCAATTTTTTTTGGTTGAGTAGTTGGCGGTTGTTTGTTGTTGGGTGATTTTTTTTGTGCTTATAATGGGTAAAACTAATGAACAATCGAAAAAGGGAGGGGATAAACCGAAGGAAGCCCGAAAAAAGCAAAGGCATGATGAGAGTACGTCTAGTGTGCCTCCCCCTCCCCTTGGAACACTTCTTCATTGTGAGGATCCCCATGACTCCTCGAGATTCAATTACTATAAGTCCCAAAATTACTTCTATTTTCATACGGATAGGCCCATAATTACGGAGAGACAATTTGAATTTGGATCATTTGGGCTTACTTCTAAGTTTGTGATTAGAAAGTGGCAACGTTTCTGTGCCGAGCCTACGAAGGAGGGAAATAGTCTGGCGGTGAAGGAATTTTATTTGAATATGCATCTAATCCCCACGGACCGATGGCATTCTTATGTGAGGGGAAAGACGATAAAATTCAGGAGTGAGGACATTAACAGATTTTACGGGCTCCCAAGGATAAAACAAGAGGAATGTGAGTTTGTGAAAGTAATGAATGGGGATTGGCGGGTGTATTTTGATGATGTGATGAGGACATTGGAGGGTAACCAACTCCAATGGACTAACAAGCCGGATGGTTCGCCTAAGTACGTGAGCGAGACTCAGTTTAACATAGTGGCAAAGGGAGTAAACAAGTTTGTGTGTTCGAGGATCTTTCCGATGTCTCAGCATTTGAGAGTTCCTTGGAATCATGCTTTGTTGATTTATTTGATTATCTCAGGAGGAAATATTTCATTGGGCCATATTATTTCTGATCATATGCAAGAGGCGGGGGAAAGTAAACGGAATGGATTTCCGTACCCAGCAGTGATTATCGGTTTAGTCAAGGCTGCGGGGGTTCAATGGAACTTTGGGGCCGATAAGGTGAAGGTGATTAGGCCCATCTCTCGAGCTTCCCTTGAAAACAATAAGAGGGAAGTAAGGGGGATGAATGTTAGGGTTGTTGAGGAGGAGGTTGAGGAAGAAGCTGAGTTTGAAGAGGAGGAGGATGAGGATGATGATGATTACATGGAGGATGCTGAGGGCGATAGGTATGGATCGGCGAGTCAGGGTGGTGGAGACGTGGAACGGTTGATGGCTCGTATGGATATGCAATTTGCTATTTCTATGGATCGTCAGGAGCAGCTCCATGATTATTTGGTGCGCATGGCACCACAACATGACGACGGGAGATGGCAGAGGTGGCCCTTTCCAGGGAGCAGCTCCAGTCAGCAGGGGCCATGGGACTACCATTTCCGGCCACCGCAGTAGTTTCGGGAGGTACCTCTACCCCTTATTTACTTATTTTATACTTTTGTGATGCATATGGGACTATGCATGGTTTAGTGAGGGGGTGGGGTGCATGTTTGTTGTTGTATATGTCTGTTTTCGTCTTTGAAAAAAAATGAAATGAGAGGCTAAGTGAAAACCCGAGAGGGCACTTAGGCAAAAGGAGAGAGTATGTTTTGAAAAAAAAAATATTGAAAAAATGAGAGGCTAGGTGAAAACCGAAAACGGCACCTAGGCAAAAGGTGAATGAGTGAAATACTTTCTATCGTTTACATCACCGGTGTTGGCGTCATAAGGGGGGTTTGGAGTCTCGGGTTAGGATTGTCATACTTGGTGTAGGAGGCTCGGTTAGAGGTGATTAGGATAGAAACCCTCGTCCTTTCTTGGAGTAATAAGGGGGCATTGGTGCTTTCACGAGGTAAGTTATGTCCGAAAACAATTTCTAGGCATCAACTTCTTATTTTACGAGGGCGCGAGTAGTGTGAGACTAGCGTGGGGGAAACTTAGGACATTTTTAGTTCCCCTAGGCTTTTATATGTGAGCCTTAGTCCAGATACTTTATTATTATGGGAGTTTGTATCGGGCTAAGGCCATTGATGTATATTTGATTTTCTGGAGTTATAAGGGGACGGAGTTTCTTATACTCCTAGTTGTTTGAGTTTGTTGACTTTTGACTTGGAGGCTTAGAGGAGATTAGGGGTCATCTTCTCCCATGATACGCTGATTAGACCGGTGCTTAGAGTGGGGTTAGGATATTACTCAGGGACAAGTAATGGTCTAAGCGTGGGGGAATTTGATGTGGCGAATTTTGTATATATTATTTCCCTCTTTTTCCTATGTGTTTTCATTCATTTTTGATGTACTTAGACTAGATTTGATGTAATTCGGGCATTATTTAGCATTTGAGCTTTTATTGTAATCCAGGGGTAAAATATCGTATTTATTTAGTTACTTTTCCGGATGTAATTTTGGTGCTTCAAAGTCATGCCTCGAGTATCAAAGCAAAGTCAAAGTCAACCGAAGCGGAGAAGTATAGGATAGGTTCAAACTGCAATTTCTGAAAGTTGAGGTGCTGTTCTGCATTGTTGAGAAGTCCAGGGATTGATGTGAAGAATTAAAAGACTGCAGGGACCAAACTGCAAAGCAACAAAGTTCAGTGACCAGAATAAATTTTTGGAAAGTTGGAAGGATCAAAGTGGAAGAAGAATTTGGGAAAACAAAAAGTTAGCATGTGGGTTTACTGAGAAGGTGCTTTGATCGAGGATTGACCCACGCAGAAGAGTAAATTGGTTTATTTTATTATTTCTTTCTTTTTTTCCTTTTTCTTTTAATTATTAATTAGATTAGGATTAGTATTATTAGGAAGGAGTATATATACTCCTTTGAACAATTTTTTTAGGGTTCATCTAGTTTTTAATTTTTCGAGAGAGAGCTTGAGTTTTTCAATGGAAGTTTAAACTCATTGCTTTGGGCTTGTAACTTTTGAACCAACTTGAATATCAATTGAGGTTTGATTTCTTTCTATTATTTTTCCCTAATTGCAATTTTACTTATTCTTAATTCTAATCAATTTCTAGGGTTTTGAGAAATTGATCAATTCTTTAATCCTTTTAATTGATTATTGCTAGATCTCCCTTGTATTGTGTCGGACTAGGGTTATCATTGTAGCACCTTTGCAATTCTTGAATGTGTCATCTTGAATCGTGATTAAAGTAAAATTGACTTTAATTCTATTTGAAATAAAAATAGGTTAATTCCTTGATCTTAATCTCTTAGAATTTCATCAATTAATATTTAGAACCTTGATCGTGTCGGCTAGGTTTTATTTATCAAATAGGGTTTTTAGTTGAGCGTGTCGCCGCTATCAACTACTATCAAAGAAGAGATAGAGATTTATTATCCCGTGATCAAGTAATTAGGGAAAAATACAAAAGAATTATTCCGGTGATATTGATTGATAGACGGTGATAATTTTGCATGTCCAAGATGTTCTTTTTCATTATTATTTATAACTTAGTTTTTAATTCCCGTCTTAGGATTTTAATTCAAAAACAAACAAAACCCCTCATTTGTGTGTGTGACGAGTTCGTTTGCAATACCGTTCTTCAGTGGTTCGACCTTGGACATACCTTTGCTACATTCTTTGTGAGGACCCCGACCCGGAACCTACACGTATCCCGAGCTGGAGCGTCCTCAAACTAACCCAAATTTCAATTAAATTTTAAAACCTTTTATTTAACTTCCAAACATAACATAACCATTTTCAAAATAAGTCTACACCTTTTCGCAATGGAGAAATAGTTGACTAACTTAGAAAGTACGAAACTGTTTAGTTACAAAAAGACATCGGTTATAACAATAAATGAAGATTTAATAATACAAATCCCGTAATGATTTATACTAAAGTACACTTCCTATACCAATCTAATCAAACCCAACAATTCCCAAAATATAACCTCCAAACTCCTCACCGCCCTTACTTGGCCGGTCCACCTGTCTCGGAATCTAAAACAAGAAAGGGAGAGGGGTGAGAATAAATCTCAAAGAAGCTATTATGAATGCGGCAATATGCCATATAAGATGCAACACATAACAAGTTGCACATAACACGTTGGAAAAGTCAGAAACACTTTACATTACCTTGGTTTACCTTTTCCCGTCTCGAACGTAGTCGTACAACATTGGGTATAATAATACTCCAATCTTACAGTGCCGTTTAAGCAATACTCACGTCTTATAAGACCCGTTTTTCGGGAAACCAAATAAGACGGTAGCAACTCGTAAGGCTTTTGGCTCACTACAGATGCTATACCCCAAACTGTGGCCACAAGGGGACGGTCACAGGTATAACATAATCCGATCACATTAGGTCACACTTCCATAATTGATCGTATTATGTTATACCCCAAATGTCACCGACTCACACATAATCAAGCACATAATAGATACTTGACTAAATCCACAAAGGGGATAAACAACATAGCAACATGGTAAAATATACTCATGCTCAATCAACATCATAGTGTAACATTTCTTTAACACACTATGCATAAATAAGCAATATAGCCACATGGTAAAATATACTCATGTACAACAATAATCGAGTGCGGCATTTATATAATACACTAAGCATAATCCAATCCATAAATAGGTACTCAAGTAAGATAATGAGATATCATCAACCTATCTTACTTAGTCATTATATGACAATATATGATCTCTATAAGGATCCAAGTTCCATTTACCAATTTAGAATCATTTCGTTAAGTTACCAAACTAGGTTAACTAGCGCTTTCCAAGCAACATTTAAAGTACTTCCCCAATTCCATTTTAATCGCTTAGGATGTCAATGTGTAGCCAAAGTATTCTACTTTAATCTAGGTTAAAGAGATTTCTTTTGGTTCGAGTTTGATTAGGTTTGAATAGCTCTAAACTTGATGTGAAAACTGTGCCGGGGCACGACTCGTCCCCTGTGGCACGACTCGTGCCCATTGCACCTTCCTCTCGAATCTGCCGTCCCCACAAGGCACGACTTCCTTATAACCCTAGTCACGACTCGTCCCACACCTCGTGCACGACTCGTGCCACCAGGCACGACTCGTGACCTGAGCCTTAATCAACATAAATGCGTAAATTACTCATACCCATTTGTCCCAACCAAAGTTTTCCCTTGTCTTGAACACCTAGAAAAGCATACCCACTTCATGGATCTCATAATACATACTTTAAACTCCCAAATTGGTATACCTACATCATTTAACACTAGATTTCCAACCCATTTCATTTACACATTCCAAGTTAATCCCTTTAAATCTACTCATTCCATTTTCTTACACCTTTTTGACACTTCATGAATAACAACATTTTTCTAGGACATTAACCACTTTCTCAACCCAAGAAGATTTTACAAGCATCAAATAACCATTATACCCAATAACAACCTTAGACAATTCATGAACATTAAAGGAAAGGAAAGGTCATCATAACTCATATACTAACCCATGTAACCAAAAATGATTAAATCTTATATCTTTTACCCTTTTGAATCACTACCCATTTCAAGTTTCATTCTCCAATTCTAACTCCCTCCATCTCTTTCCTTCTTTAACACTTCCAAAAAAACAACAATATTCTCTTATTAACTTAACCAATTTCTTTAGTTCAAGAAAGTTCCCAAAGTCTCCAATAAACATTATAACAACAATAATAACCATAGTATCTCATGAACATTAGAGAAAAGAAGGGTCATAATAACTTACTTTAAAATGGGAGATGGATTTAAGACTTTCTTAGCTTGATGAACTCCTCTTGGTCTCCCGATTCCAAAAGTGCTCTCGGATCTAGAAATGGTGAGGGATTGCTCTTGGGGAGGCTTGGAATGTGAAGCTTCAACAAAGGTCTTCCATGGCAAATAGAGAGAGAGAAAGTGAAGAGGTAGAAGATGAAGAGGGAGGGGAGGTGGAGTATGAAGATGGTAAAAGGGGAGGGGGGCCGGATCAAGGAGGAGATTTGGGGAGGGTTTTAGGGGAGTTTGTCCCCCACTCACAAACTCCCTACACACTTCTTTCACCATTTAAATAAATTCTCCCCACCCATAACATTTTATTTGTCCATTTTATTACCACTCCAATCTATTACTTTATTTATTCCTAATTATTACTTTTCCTTTAGAACACTATTTATTTCCTTATCATTTTATCCTAATATAAGAATCAAGTATATAAAAATTGAACACAATATTAATAATAATATTTAAAAGCACACAAAATGATGCCAAATGAGTGCCTAGGGTTAGGGTCGTTACACTCACTCCCCCTTAAAGAAAATTCGTCCCGAATTTGACCGTCACTTACCTAACAGATCAACCCGCCTCGGTTACATGTATACCTCAGACTTCAATTCCCAACTAATCTCTTCAATGTTGTAATTCTTCCCCAAAATTTTCTAATTCCAATAATAATATGATATTACCCTATAAGCTTCTCCAAACTCACCCCAACAAATTAGAGATCGATGTTTTCTTCCCAACTATGCCTCATACGGTTTTATCTCAATGCTAGAATGATAATTGCTATTATACGCACCCAACCACTGGTAATCGTAGGACCTATCGACTACTAAAATCCATTGTACATGCCCGTAGCATATCATCAACAACAAGTAATGATTCCTCAACTTTTCACAAGGTTAAACTTAATAGCATTCCTACCTTCCCAAAAGGACTTTCCCGAACGATGTCTATCCGATCCATTTAACACTATGAGTTTTATACAATCGAACTATCCCCTAACATAAGTGAGGACTTTATTAATAACATCTCGAACCCTCTCTTCAGTATAAACCTCAGTATAACCACGCCCATCGCCTTTCTCATAACTAACATCTCGTCAAGCTATATATATAACGAGTAGAAAATACAATTCAACTTTCTATAACAGACCAACATACCCTTCTTTACTTTCAATGTAACTCAATCACAATATCTATAGTGATAATACTCTCAAGTTCAACCTAGAACTCTAAATATTTTAATAATCCTTCTAACGTCAACATTCTATTATCACCATTCAAGGTTCCAATTATGTTCAGGTCTAGTGATAAATCAATATTCAAATCAAATGGTTGGCCGCCCACAACGGAGCCGATCCAACTCCAATACAAAACCAAGTCTACTGCGACTTCCACATTAATAATTCCACAATTTATCAATTATTTCTCGGATCAAAACTTCTAATACAATTAATCACTTATAGGGGAACTAGGTTGCTTTTCTACTTGCTTCTGTACGAACTATAACTTTAAAGTAACATGTCTTTCGAAAATTTACAACATTTTTCAGAATTTCAAATGATAATATAAGAAGAGATCCAAAGAGACCCGAATGGTTTACTTAATTAAAACCGGCCCATACCAGTTTTAATTAACTAAACCACTCAGAAATTTCAAAGGATTGATAAGCTAACAAAATAACTCGAGTGATTTAATTATCTACAACCGTCCCATACCAGTGGTAGATAGTCAAATTACTCACAGATTTTAATTTACACAAAAACGGTTTACTGACCTTATTAAATCAACTACCCCTGAAGGGCACAATTGCTCATACCGAAGTTCGATATACAACCCAAAGTTTTAAAGCACATTTAAAACAATTCTAACATAATATTTGTACTTAGTTGAATTCCTTATAAGAAAACACAATCTCGTAATACTTACTACTATCTTGGATAAATAACACTAAACATTCATTAAGATTATAAACTTGGCAAAGCATCCCCAATTCAATAATTCTTCAAGTTGAATATTCAACGCCTTTACTTAATTTGAGTCATCTACTCCCTACCTTTGATACTGGTATTGTACTTAGCAACAACATATTGTAAACATCTAGTTCCCAATCAAATACCATAATTTCTAAATAAGAAAATATAATTGGAACTCTCATAGATCAATCATTCTCAAATTTCAATTAAACATTACAGTATAATCTAACTTAACTCTCAATAACCATCAACAACTCAAAATCCGTATAACGTCAATATCTTTCAAGCATCACACTAATCCTTCATATGATTCACGTAACTAAGTCGAACTATAGTATATAATCATCCTAAAGTATCCTGTCTTCCAATAAGATTCATCCTCATTTTCTCAACTAATGATAATCAATTTTCAAAACGAACCATATACATATATTACCAATTTAAAGTTGATCCTTTAAGTCACCAATAACTGTATCTATTATACTTCTTCGCATTTACCCTATTTACCTCTCCATAACTAATACACAATCCACAAATCAAAACGGTCATACTATATATAAATGTTGTCTTAAGTATATCTTTAAAGCAAATTTTTCGCTGTAATTGTAACACTCCGAAAATTTCATCTAATAACCATTGAGTATCCTACTAGTTTCTAAAATCAGTCATACAAATCGTCAGCAAGTGCTAACGAATACTTATTCTTCACAGCTTACCTATTTAAGATCTCTATAACCTTATAATTAACCACCAAGTATCATCTTTCCTCAATATAGTACTAATTTACCTTACGGAGGGTCGCTAAGCTAATTATCTGCTTTATCAAATACTTTCTCAAGATGAGTCATCAAGTCCATCATCCCAATTAGTGTCCTCTATCTAGGAATCCGAATACCAAATTAGTACCTTATAGCAACTCAAAATCTCAATATCCTGGTATGATACCTGATGAAAACCCATTTTGAAACTCACGTAGAAAACACCACTTAGTCCACTAATAACACATAAGGCAAAGTTATATTATTTCTATAAGGTCTCGTACTCGCGATATTTTATAACTCATATAATCTCACTTAGACTATCACTTCCAATACTAGTCTCATATACCTAGTTTCTACCACGCGACACCAATGTATAAATACTCACGCACGTTATACAACTATAAACTACTCTTAATTAGGTCATATACCTAACCTCAACTAAGAGTTCGCAAATTCATTTACCACTTTATCTACATGAGATAACTTAAGTGTATTTTAAATCAAACATATCGCACAACCCAAATAACCTTCACATTCCTTAGGTCAGACCTTCGACATTTACGCATATGTGACATAATATCAATTAATAGTTTATCCGACTCAATTACACTCAGAGGTAAATCAAACGTAGATAAGGAGACTCGCTTCTTGCGACAGTCCTCCTCAAACACAACAGCTACTCAAATAATTCAGGTTAATATAACGATGATTCACGGATTGGTAATTCGACCAAATCCACCGGCAATACATGCCCACTTAATCACAACTACTAAGATAATTAAGGATGATTCGAGGTACGACCCCATAGGAGTAGAACCTCCAGCACATAAAACAACTTTTAGGCCAATTATGCACATAAAGATGAAATGTAATGCCACATGAGAACGAATGCACGAGGATTTATAAAAGTATGAACCCTAATTCCTGAGACAGGTAAAATACCTCAAATGATGGTGGGGAAATCTATCTTTCCATAACTCACCCTTCCTTGATTCCTCGGTTGGTCAATATCATTTTCTGTCTTTGAACAAATTCCTGCATAATACTCTCGACGTAAGTTACCACACACTCTCACTCAGCTAGACTCTACCCCGAGAATTCTAACCGAGCTCTGATACCAACTGTGAGGACCCCGACCCGGAACCTACACGTATCCCGAGCTGGAGCGTCCTCAAACTAACCCAAATTTCAATTAAATTTTAAAACCTTTTATTTAACTTCCAAACATAACATAACCATTTTCAAAATAAGTCTACACCTTTTCACAATGGAGAAATAGTTGACTAACTTAGAAAGTACGAAACTGTTTAGTTACAAAAAGACATCGGTTATAACAATAAATGAAGATTTAATAATACAAATCCCGTAAATGATTTATACTAAAGTACACTTCCTATACCAATCTAATCAAACCCAACAATTCCCAAAATATAACCTCCAAACTCCTCACCGCCCTTACTTGGCCGGTCCACCTCTCTCGGAATCTAAAACAGTAAAGGGAGAGGGGTGAGAATAAATCTCAGCAAGCTATTATGAATGCAGCAATATGCCATATAAGATGCAACACATAACAAGTTGCACATAACACGTTGGAAAAGCTGTAAACACTTTACATTACCTTGGTTTACCTTTTCCCGTCTCGAATGTAGTCGTACAACATTGGGTATAATAATACTCCAATCTTACAAATGAGCCGCTTAAGCAATACTCACGTCTTATAAGACCCATTTTTCGTGGAACCAAATAAGACATTAGCAACTGTAAGGCTTTTGGCTCACTACGGATGCTATACCCCAAGCGTGGCCACAGAAGGGGACGGTCGCGGAGTATAACATAATCCGATCACATTAGGTCACACTTTCATAATTGATCGTATTATGTTATACCCCAAATGTCACCGACTCACACATAATCAAGCACATAATAGATACTTGAATAAATCCACAAAGGGGATAAACAACATAGCAACATGGTAAAATATACTCATGCTCAATCAACATCATAGTGTAACATTTCTTTAACACACTATGCATAAATAAGCAATATAGCCACATGGTAAAATATACTCATGTACAACAATAATCAGAGTGCAGCATTTATATAATACACTAAGCATAATCCAATCCATAAATAGGTACTCAAGTAAGATAATGAGATATCATCAACCTATCTTACTTAGTCATTATATGACAATATATGATCTCTATAAGGATCCAAGTTCCATTTACCAATTTAGAATCATTTCTGTTAAGTTACCAAACTAGGTTAACTAGCGCTTTCCAAGCAACATTTAAAGTACTTCCCCAATTCCATTTTAATCGCTTAGGATGTCAATGTGTAGCCAAAGTATTCTACTTTAATCTAGGTTAAAGAGATTTCTTTTTGGTTCGAGTTTGATTAGGTTTGAATAGCTCTAAACTTGATGTGAAAAACTGTGCCAGTGGCACGACTTCCCCCAGGGCACGACTCGTGCCCATTGCACCTTCCTCTGAATCTGTCGTCCCCCACAAGGCACGACTTCCTTATAACCCTAGTCACGACTCGTCCCACACCTCAGGCACGACTCGTGCCACCAGGCACGACTCGTGACCTGAGCCCAGAATCAACATAAATGCAGAAATTACTCATACCCATTTGTCCCAACCAAAGTTTTCCCTTGTCTTGAACACCTAGAAAAGCATACCCACTTCATGGATCTCATAATACATACTTTAAACTCCCAAATTGGTATACCTACATCATTTAACACTAGATTTCCAACCCATTTCATTTACACATTCCAAGTTAATCCCTTTAAATCTACTCATTCCATTTTCTTACACCTTTTTGACACTTCATGAATAACAACATTTTTCTAGGACATTAACCACTTTCTCAACCCAAGAAGATTTTACAAGCATCAAATAACCATTATACCCAATAACAACCTTAGACAATTCATGAACATTAAAGGAAAGGAAAGGTCATCATAACTCATATACTAACCCATGTAACCAAAAATGATTAAATCTTATATCTTTTACCCTTTTGAATCACTACCCATTTCAAGTTTCATTCTCCAATTCTAACTCCCTCCATCTCTTTCCTTCTTTAACACTTCCAAAAAAACAACAATATTCTCTTATTAACTTAACCAATTTCTTTAGTTCAAGAAAGTTCCCAAAGTCTCCAATAAACATTATAACAACAATAATAACCATAGTATCTCATGAACATTAGAGAAAAGAAGGGTCATAATAACTTACTTTAAAATGGGAGATGGATTTAAGACTTTCTTAGCTTGATGAACTCCTCTTGGTCTCCCGATTCCAAAAGTGCTCTCGGATCTAGAAATGGTGAGGGATTGCTCTTGGGGAGGCTTGGAATGTGAAGCTTCAACAAAGGTCTTCCATGGCAAATAGAGAGAGAGAAAGTGAAGAGGTAGAAGATGAAGAGGGAGGGGAGGTGGAGTATGAAGATGGTAAAAGGGGAGGGGGGCCGGATCAAGGAGGAGATTTGGGGAGGGTTTTAGGGGAGTTTGTCCCCCACTCACAAACTCCCTACACACTTCTTTCACCATTTAAATAAATTCTCCCCACCCATAACATTTTATTTGTCCATTTTATTACCACTCCAATCTATTACTTTATTTATTCCTAATTATTACTTTTCCTTTAGAACACTATTTATTTCCTTATCATTTTATCCTAATATAAGAATCAAGTATATAAAAATTGAACACAATATTAATAATAATATTTAAAAGCACACAAAATGATGCCAAATGAGTGCCTAGGGTTAGGGTCGTTACATTCTTGTGCCCGAGTCCCGGTTTAATTTAGTAGGTGTGCGACTAAGCCTACCAATGGCATTACATGAGGAAGAAGTTCCTAGATCGCTTCTCGACAGTTGGAGCCCGGAAATTGACGATCACCGTCTTGAACAATTTGGCACAAGGAAATAACGAAAGTTCGATGAGCTATTATACCAAGTTCAAAGAGATGATCGACCAAATTGAAGAGGACCTGACGGACAGGGAGGTGATAAATTGCTTTAGGAATGGGGTGACCTCAGCTGACTTAGACTACGAGCTACAAGTCAGGAGTGTGACGACCCGTCAAGAACTGTTTGTAAAGGCCTACAATGTGGCAATAGCTGAAGAAAGGAAGGAAAAGAAGAATGGAAAAGGTTTCAAATCTGAGGTTGCAAATACTGACAAAAAGGACTCATCAAAAAATGGTGGTAACAACGAGAATGGGAAGAACAAAACTAGGGCGACTGAGAGAGTGCCCGAGACATTTACCCCATAAATAGTAAGTCGTACTGAAATCTTGAACACAGTATAGCTCGGTCCACCAGCCCCAATGAACCCAGGAAATAAGTTCAGAAGGGACAACAACAAATATTGTGAATATCACAAGGATACGGGCCACACTATAGAGAATTGTATGAGCCTGAAATGTATCATTCAGAAGTGGGTTGAAGACGGTAAGCTCGACAGATATGTGAAAGCATCTCAGCCTGGTGGATGTGAGCGAGCTACTGGAGGTATACCTGAGCCGGAGGCAACCTCGATTGAATTTAGGAGTGATTACTGAGCAAGCTAGCAACACCGCTCTGAAACATAAGATATTCCAGCTCAACAAAGCCCCTAAAGTATTAGAAGTCGTCAGTCGCCTATCCCTAAGGCAATGGGCAAACTGAAGCAGTGAACAAGTTGGTCCTTTCAGCATTAAAAACGGGTTTGGTTGGTCGACGGAGCAACTGGTTGGACGAACTCCCCCTTGTTCTCTGGGCAGTCCGTACAACCATTCGAGGGCCCACAGGGGAAACCCCATTCGCTCTTGCATATGGATCAGAAGCCATGGCACCGGCCGAGCTACAGGTTCCCACAGCTAGAGTGGTTTTCTTCGACCAAGAGCAGAATGACACCAACAGATTGATCAACTTAGATTTGATAGACGAGAAGAGAGATACAACTCATCTAAGGATGGTAAATTACAAGCAGAAAACCAAGAGTTACCACGATAAGAAGGTGAAGACAAGATCGTTCCAAGTAGGCGACCATGTTTTGAGGAGGATCGAGTCAACTGGAAGGAGAACTCAGATGAACAAGTTATCTCCCAACTGGGAAGGTCCCTACATCGTCACTCGAGTTATTAAGGAGGGAACTTACATGATTACCCATTTAGATGGTGAAGAGTTGAAGTACCCATGACATGCTACCCACCTTATCAGATACTACTTCTAGTTCAAGTTTTCTAGTTCAGTTTTCTAGTTCATTTTCAAAGTTAGTTTCCGTTTTCAAGTTGGAGTTTAGTTCTAGTTCTAGCTCTCCGTTTTCTATGTAATCGTGCTATTACTTCAATAAAATTGCAGTTTTATTCAAATTGTGTTACGTTTGTGCATCGATTCTAACGGGCTCGACTCTTAGTCAGCCTCGTTCCTTTAAACAGGCTCGACTCTTAGTCAGCCTCATTCCTTTAACAGGCTCGATTCATAATCAATCTCGTTCATTCAACAAGTCCGACTTATAGTCGAATTCGTTCTAACAGGATTGATTCATAATCAGTCTCGTTCATTCAACAAGTCCGACTCATAGTCGTCATCATTCTAACAGGCTCGATTCATAATCAGTCTCGTTCATTCAACAAGTCCGACTCATAGTCGACTTCGTTCTAGCAGGCTCGATTCATAATCAGTCTCGTTCATTCAACAAGTCCGACTCATAGTTAACTTCGTTCTAACAGGCTCGATTCATAATCAGTCTCGCTCATTCAACAAGTCCGTCTCTTAGTCGACTTCGTTATAACAAGCTCGACCATTTGTCAGCTTCGTTCCTTTAACAGGTTAGATTCTTAGTCAATCTCGTTTTCAAAAATCATGAAAGTATAAGGTCGACTTTATTGATAAAAAACTAGTCCGATCAAAAGCTTATAGCGACTCACTTGTCCTATTAAATCTAGTTCGACATTCAAACAATCAAGCTAAATCAAAACAAGATTGGATCAAGTAAAAAGTCAACTACGATTAAATGAACTCAAGTCCCCCAAAATGGGCCAGGACTTAAGTTAGCAAAATGTTACGAGTTGAGATGCCTCCCATAAAACTGGGCCAAGGCACCACTGCATAAAAGCAAAAAAGAAATTGTTTTGAAACTTGTTCTCATTACATTAAGTAAAAAAGCTAAACCGTTGGCCCGTCGTTAGCTTGGTCTGGTTGGTCATTGGCGGCTTCCTCTTCTTCGTCCTCCTCCACATCTGCGGCCTCCTAGATTTCTTCAAAAAGAACGTTAAAGTTTCTTTCAGCCAGAGGAGGAGCGACCCACGGTTCACAGCCATCCTCCTGATCCTGTTGGGCAATGAAGGCTAAGTCGTTGTCAGTATAAGGGACCACAGAGTGACCACCTCGAGCAACCATATCATATTGATCGTCTGACGCCCATCTGGCTATCTGTTCAAGGGAGACATCTGCAGTAGGATCCACCATAACTCGACGGGCCATATGGCGCCGACCTACATCAAGGAAATCCTTCTCCTTGTCGACTATGGCATTATAATAATCATCACCCTCCTTGAATGCCTCCACAGCGGCCTGTGAGACAGTCTGGAGCTCCTCTTTCCACTTGGCCCTGGCAGCATTATGCTCCTCATTTGCTTTGGTCAGAAATTTGTCTCTATCATGGAGAATCTTGGAGACCGTCATAAGCTCCTTCTTCGTTTTTTCATGCCCCTGGCGTTCGGCATCCCTCTCAGTCCTCATCTCATCAAGCTTGGTCTCAACAGCTTTGAGTTCGACCAGTGCCTTGTCCTTGGCCGCTACAACATCATTTTTGAGGGACTCCAGAGCATCGTAGGTCGCATCTAGATCATTGTACTTCTCTCTCAGCTCGATAACCTCATGAGACTTGCGGGTATACTGGGCCATAGCCAGCATCTCCCTCTTAATTGACGCCCTCCAAGAGCTCTTCGCTTGTTCAACCATAGTAAGAGGCTGATCATTGAGAAACGGAAAAGGATTAGCTCGACAAACACTCTAAAAATAAAGTGACGACCAAAAAGTAAACGATCAAAAAGAAAAAAGAAGCAAAAGTTTACCTCGCTATGAGCCAGGCCAGATCGATCAGAAAATTCTTCGGGGGTCAGTAAAATGTGCAAGCAGATCGGCATCTGTCGCCCTCCTGACCACGACTTGACCGAAACCCAAATCTGGATATCGACGGCTCAAACTATTAAACCCGCTGAGAGGGGGGACATCACTTAACTTCCTTATCTGAGCCTCTATAGATTCTTGGCTCATAGGAGAGGAAACTGGGGGGGAAGATTGCTTGGAGAGACAACTTTACCCTTATCGATCCTCGACCTTTTATTTGAGTTCAAAGGGCGATCATCATCTTCATTAAAGGTATCATCATCAACATTTACAATAGTTAAAGGACTAACCCCAGTTGTCCCGAGGCCGGAGGTCGCTGCAGTTGTCTCAGGAGCTGGATCAGAGCTCGAGCCCGGCACAATCAACTTGTTGACATCCTCTCCCTCCTCTGCTACACCCCGAGCTCGACTATCAATCTCCATGGGGTCTTCAGACCCAAACTCATCCACTGGCACCATTCCAGCATTCTCCTTGGGTAGCAGGTTGTTCCTTTTCCCAGCCTCTCTCTCTCGGCTAACTCGAGAGTTGGCGGCTCCGTGAGCCTTCTTACTCTTCTTCTTGTCGTAAACTCCTACTATGCGAACCATGTTGGCCTCTTAATTAGGGGTAAGAACTGCACAAACAAAAGGTGGAAGTCAGTTATGATAGTAAAAGGAGAAAGTAGTGAACTAAAGAAAAGGTCGAGCAAACACTCACTGCCAAAATGTTCCTTGGTCAGACGACATGAACCCGGAGTACCCTTGCAGTCATGTCATTGACTCTCAAATCTATACCGGTTTCTTTCGTGGGTAACCCAGTCCGGATATCTTTGACCCCTAACTATCAAAGCCAGTGGGGCGACCTCGTCATTACCCAGCAACATTCCATCCTGGATAAAATTGTTCTTATTTGATCCTAACAACTCCCAATTTATGGGTCCCCTATTACCTATCTCATTGAGCTTCTTTGTCAGATCCTCCTCCCATACAGGGACCCAATACTCCTCCTCTTTTAAAGCCTTGGATTCCGCAGTGGGCAAAGGAAATTCCCAACCTTTCCTACTCTCGACTAAGATCATATGGGAATTCCACCCAGTTACTTTATCAGGCAGGTTGACGAAAAGCTTAGGGGCATTGGTTCGAGTTGGGGTACTAAAACCTAGAGTCCTCTTATCAAAGGCAACCTTAAAAAAATTTCTGAAGACATGCATACAGGGTTCATACCCAAGGAACCTGCAAATCATGTAAAAACACACTAATACCCTCACTGTTGTAAGTGCTCCAATTTGAGCTTGTTAGTATTTTCGTTAGAAAATTAATGAAAGTTATAACATTTCTAACAATTCCTAACATTCCTAACTTTTCTAACCAAGCAAGGGCAAAGTGGGCATTGTTATTTAAGGTTAAACCTACAAAAGAATCTAAAAAAGCAAAAGAAATTGAAAAAACCCAATCTGGTAAGTTGAAAAACATAACCAGTTTGAATTTTCAAAAGATTATTCTTCCTGTCCAAAGCCTGGAGCTGCATTTAATGAACAGTGCACGTTTACAATCCTATCTGCGCGGACATGTTTGTCAATTTCAGAGGGCTATAAATTGAACCCTCCTCTCTCAGTTTACACAACACATTTTACACATAGAAGCTGCATTTTGGCGAAAATTAGAGAGAAAACAGTGGGAATCCTTAGATTGCCACCATTTTCTCTTAAACCTTTCCCAATTTCACTTCAACCATTCTCATATCACTCTTAAACACACCAAGCTCAAGCTTAAAACACTACTCAAGAGGAAGATTAGGGAGAAAACATAGAGGACTTAAGTGTTATCTACTTGTTTTCTCTTTGATCAACTCTATCGTCAAACCCTAAACACATTCAAGCCTTGAATCCATCCAAACACAACTCCAAAACACCAAATCTTGATACTCCTCAAGTCAAACACCAAATCTTGATACTCCTCAAGTCAAATTCCAAGCCTAGAAAGATAGGGTGTCACCATTGGTAAAGCCCTCCTTCTCAAAACCCTAAAATCCTCTTTTAACTTCTTGTTCATCTTGTTCTTCTCACTTGGATCTACTTGATGTCTAGTTTAACTTAAGTTTTGACCCAAGATGGTCATCTTGAAGTTCATCTTCATGAATGACCATCTCAAATGGTCCACATTTTAAATTTCTAGTTGATTTGTCTCTTTAATTTCATTTCTACAAAATATTCCCTTTTCCTTTGCAAAGGACATGTTTAAACCCCATGAATTCCCCAAGGATGACTTGAATATGATAACCACTTAACAAAAAGTAGTGGTATCAAGTCTAGGGATGAAAATGGGGTGAACATAGATGCAAGTCCCCCAAAAATCACATTTTCCCTCAAGAACATCTTGCTGTCCAGTAGCATTGTTCTGAGACCTCAGTCCATTTTCCTATTTTTTGGACCCAGTAAAACTTGGAATTGGGTGTTTACTACGAAATACTTTTTGTAGCCAACATCCAGAGCTTTCCATAAATATTTTTATTTTATTTTTTTAGCGAGTAAAACTCCTTTTTTCAATTTTTCTTTTAGAGGCCAGTTCATCAGCTTCTGGAAATCCAGATTTCACATCTGAGATTTCCAGAAGGTTTTGACCCCTCAAATTACTTTAAAAATGGAAAGTTCCTTTTCAGAAACCCTATTTAGGGTGTTTTAAGAAACTTTCATTCTCGGACTTTCCCCAGATTCTGAGTTTTTGAAGCCTTTAAGTCCATTTCAAAGTCAAGGGTCAACTGCCTTCTTTCATTCTGGCAGAATTGCTTTTCAAATACAAAAATCTTTTGAGTGCCAAGACTCAATCCAAAAATCATACCAAAAATATTGGGGATTGTTCAAAGTCTTATAAAGAGTTCCCCATTTTTGTTTTTCTCAGTTTTAACTCATTTTGGTCAAAACACACACACACACACACACACACACACACACACACACACAACAAAGGATTTTGAATGTTTGGAAGACTCGTTTTTACGAGGCATTCCGGGTGCACACTAACGTCCTTCCCGGCGTGTAACGTGACCTCCGAACCCAAATTTCTAATCTCGGGCATTTTTCAAAGTTTTGGCCCTTAAAACAAAAATGGCGTGGCGACTCCGTTTGATTTTCAAACAAAAAATCGGGTACATCACAGTGGCGACTCTGCTGGGGAAAAACAAGTTTTATCTTTTCAAAAAAAAAAAAGAAAAAATTTTGAGGGTCAAGCTTCCGTCCCGACATTTGAAATCCTTTGTTTTGTGTGTGTTGATTTTTGCATATTTTCGTGTTTGTTTTGGCCGCCTCGGAAAAAGTCAAAATTTTGACTGTCGGAAATCATATCCCTAACTGTTGGAATTTTTGTGATTATGTGCTTATGTGTTCATTAATTTTCAAAAAAAAAAATTTCAAAAAAAAAAAATTAAAAAAAAAAAAAATTTCAAAAAAAAAAGGGATTTTCAAAAAAAAGAAAATTTTCAAAAAAAAAAAAGAATCATGCATCATGCCTTTTAAGATACATAAAAAATCTCTATTTTACTCAGAAAAAGAAGATAGACTGCTTGCACACTACGCGCACGTGGCCTTACACTGCACACTACGTCCCTAACCCGGGAAAATCCTTGTCGCGGCCCGTTTGGTCTTATTACGCCTCTCGATGCGAGCACAGGACTACCCAAACATCCCATGGAACCTCGTGTCGACCATGCACTTGTCCGTGACACACTTTGTCCGAGACCCGGTTGGTTTTTAGTCTGGTCTGTGTCATGCCCTGTCTGTGTATAGACCTTTCCTTTCAAGCCTTTGCCGGCATACCGACTCAATATCTTTCGGGGACCCTAATCAGTCGATGTTCTGCCGGTTTTCCGCCGCAGACTTTGACCAAGATATTGACCGGCGCCTTGACTTTGGCTCTGACTGGCACAAATTATACACAGACTCCCAGCATGACACTGAGTCATCAAGGATTAATGGTTATTCCATGCCTAATTACGGCCTAATTGACGACAAATCAAGATCAATTATGGACATTCATCAGTCCAAATCATGCCGACTTTTCGTCGAGCCCTCGGGCATGATCTTGACTTTGACGTCAGCTTTGTCCGTAATTTACATCGAATGCTCGTTAAGACTCGATTACCCGCCAGACTTTTAGGATCATTTTCATTTTCGGTCGGTGGGACCCGCTTGCCCTATAGGACCCTCGCCCGGGGCTGTCCACCCTGGGAGGTCGAAATACAGGTGGAATATGAGGGGCTTATAGACGTAGTGATGGGGCCCACTGATCCAGGATCCAGAGTAGTTTGCGAAAAAGAAGAGCAATCTTTTCCAACCGATTATGTTAATAAAACATGTTTTAAGTAAACAAAAACAAATAATCGCATGAGCCCAAAGCCCAAACACCTACCCTCCTTCAATTCCCGCCATCTGAACCCTCGTGTCTTTCCCCCGCAGCTCCGCACAAAGCTTGGTTTCGGGCACCGGGTCACCGTTTGATCAGTTGGGAAGAGTCAAGCGCATCGTCAGCTTCACCGTTTGTTCCGACTCCGAATTTCGTAATGTCTCGCATCACTGTAACGATGGGGATAACGTCACTCCGCCTCCCGGACTCCTCGAGCAGAACAACGGTGGAATCAGTTAGCGAACGGATGAGAGTGCGACAGAAGCACAGCTGAATGCCTTATGGAGGCTATCAAAAGCCATGGATTGGCCGCCGGCCTCAACCCGTATGGCACCTTCACCGTGGAAGAAGAGGAAGACCTCAATCCCGCTCTTGGTCAACCCGACTACTCCAGGATGCCACCACCGGCCTCCCACGGTACTACCACCAGCCTATGCTCCTCGATCTCTGGGGCCGCCCGGCTCCCAACCTGCACCACTGGATCCACGCAGCCTGACGGACGAGCCAGCCCGCAATGCCTCGGTGGGGACAAAGTCGCACGAAATGCCTTCCCATGGTTGGGATACCCTAATGCCACAAGTGGGATCCCGCCTCGCCTTGGGACCAATCAATCCCGGACTTTCGCAAAGAACGGTTTGGAATGCCACCACGCTTGGTTCGGCAACGGTGGGAGCCCCTCCTCGAATGATGCTAGCTCACTCCTCACACAGCTTTCCGCAAACCCATTTCTCACTCGAGGTCCAATGAGTTACCAAGCCCCCATCCCGGTTTCATCGTAATCACCAGACCACAGTATCCTCTCGGTTATGCATCCTCGCCACAACCAGCCATGCAATTCAACAACCTGTGGACAAGCAGCCCCGCACTTAAGCCTACTTATGGGCCTCACTCCGGAAATCCAAGCCATCCGGCTACCTCAGAATCTGCCTCCATCTTCTCTCGCCGATTGGAAGCCAACAAAGCAAGTCGTTGGGTTCTATCCCTTTGCCCAAGCTCCTACCTACACTCCCAGTGGTAATTTGGGGCCAAGGCAGGGTTTTCACCTATGCTCCGGATATGGTATTCCTTCTACCAATGCACCACCAACAGCTAGTCCTCTTCCTAGCTCAAATATCGGCTCAGGCATTCCCGCTCCACCTTTGGATCCCCATTTGGTCTGGTTTATGGAGCAACACAAGGAAATGAAAGCACAGATTGCTGAATTGACCGCCAAAAGGAACACTGCTCTTCGGCCTACGGATCCCGACTCAATTGTACCCCTGCCTCACAAGTTCGTAATGCCCAATCTCGAATTATTTGACGGGAGTGCGTGCCCTAAAACTCACTTGGACACCTATACTTTGGCAATGAAAGCTAAGGGATGCACAAACCAGCCGGTTGGCCGACTACTTCGCTCTCTTTGAAGTCGTGGGCTTTGAAATGGTTTTTTCGATTGCGGCTGAAGCTAGGGCTACTTGGGAACAAATTACCGGTACTTTCACGGATAAGTATAAAGCCAACTTGGAATGGGAAACAAACAGAGTTGACCTGCAGACAACGGTGCAGCGCCCATTGAGAATATTGGGGATTTCTATAAAAGGTGGAACTAAAGCTTAGTGAAATGGCCATTCCTCCCTCCTCGACGAGGAGCAAGCTTAGACATCTTTCGCCATGCTTGAAGCCGCATTTGAGAGCTTCCCTCGCCACTTCCCCTACGCCGACTTGCGTGCAAATGGTTAATTCCGGGCTAAGTTCGAGAAGGCTTACAATCGCCAGCTCGACCGCCGCACCTGCTACGATACCGGGTTTCTTCCACCTCCAACACGCCTCCTGCCCAACCAAAAGGTAAAGAAGTGATTAGCTATGCGGGACAGATCAGAATAATGCCACTTCCTTTGTTCCCAAGAAACCCTGATGCATCCAGATCCCGGCTCCAAGATTTGAGAAACTTTGGGATGCCTTTGAGTGATATCTTCAGAGGTTTGGTGAGAGAAGGTTTGCTCCGGCCTTTGGAAAATTATCAGCCTAGAAACCCCAATGCTCCTTTGGATACCTCCAAGCATTGTGCCTTTCATCGCACTCATGGGCACCTGACGGATGATTGCGTCCCCTGAAAAAGGCAATCCAAAATTTGATTGAACAAGGGAGGTTAGAGGTGCCTGAAGGGCCCAATACTATCAAGAACCCGCATTCCCTAGAAACAACAACCCGAATGTCAACATGGTCGAGTTTGGTGATTCAAGACTTGTGGGCATAATGGAATTTGACTCACCCCTTTGTGAGGTCGGTGGATCGACCATCGCAGATGATGAAAATGGTTGGGTTAAGCAAGAGATTGCCAAAGAAATCCTGATGGAAAGATCTGCAATAGCTCCCGTCTCCAGCGTCGAAGAATAGATGCATGGTCCAACAGCAGAGAGCGGCTAGACTGGGGGCTACCTATCTTTAAAATAGTCTTTTAATTCAACCTTCGTAGGTTCTAGTACTTTTCTTTCACCTAAGTCCTTCCTGGACATTTGTCGTTGTAGTCCATTTAGGACATAGTAGTTAAATGTCTAACTTTTAATATAAGTCTTTTTTCTTTTCTTGCTAGACTCGAGGCATCACTTGCACACCCATGTTACACTTAATTGAAATGGTTTTATCCTAGATAATCACTTGTGATGCTCAACCACTAATTCTTTGAAATGATTAATATTTAAATTAATCGGAGTGAGAAAATCAATTGATATCCTTCCCAAATTGGGGCTTACCAACTCCCCATCTTGCATCTCATATGCTCACATCCCTTTCATCATCATCCTCTCGTTGCTCGATGAATTTGCATGAATCTTTTCTCATTTAAAGCTTAAGCAAGCAATGAAGACTTAATTTCGTTTAGGTCATCCGGTAAGGATTGCGGTCGAAGCCTTTCACCCATAGGAAAGCCATTACCTTACCCTCACCAAACAATATCCTTTCATTTCAAGATCGGCATGTTTTGAAACCCTGTTTAGCCATCACCTTTGCTCCTTACTGAGAAAAGTCCAAGCAAGCCCAAGAAGCAAACTTCGAGAATCGGCGATGCGTAAAATATCTCAAGCCATGAGGGAAGGACAAAGATAATCCTCAACTCCTCAGGAGGCCTTCCAAGCAAAAAAAACAAAAAAAAAAACAAAAAAGAAAGAAAGAAATAGTTCAAGCAAGAACTTCAAAAAAAAAAGAAGGACTGTCGATCCTCACAATCCAGCAAAAGCCCCCGACTTCTCAAGAAGCTCTCCAATGATCAAAGAGGAGCCTAAATTCTCGCAAGTTCACAAAAGTTATCGATAGCTTGGACTTCCTCTCATCATTACCTTAAAACCAATCCCAAGCCATCCTCTCGCCTTTAGAGGATATTCCCATTACCATTACCCTCGCCTTTGGCCAAAGTCAAAATTTGACCTCTCATTCTTAGAAGCAATCAATCTTCCCCGCCATAGATTTCCCAAACACATCCCTGCAAGCCAACCTCTCACCTTTAGATGTTCAATCAGCAAAAGGCCCAGCCGACCTCTCACATTAAGAGGTCATAACTTCCAAAATTACCCGATGGCCGATCGAAACCCGAAAACCCAGCTGCAATTCCTATCAGATAGCAATTTCATCGTAAAATCTTTAAGATCTAAATCAAATTAATGCTTCATTGCTCGCTTAAATTGGAATCTAATTCATCTTGGTTCAAAATCATCAATCAAAGATTGTGCAAATTCAAATCTGATGTGAGCATAATTCATTTCTACTCCACAAACACTTGCCGTGGACACCCCACTGGGGCTTCACATCCGTGTCTTTCATGGACACTCTAAGGGGATATGTTATTCAATCCTCCAAATCTTCAAAATCCCCAAAGGTCCTCAGATCCTCGAACTTCAACATTCGTTCTCTTTTCATTCGGGATAAGCCCGAACTACGGCGACCTGAGCTCTTCATAATGGAGGGAACGTAGGCAACCAGAAATGGTCCGGTCGAAATCACAAACAAATCCCCAAAAAAAAAAAAAAAAAAATAAAAAAAATTCCGGTCCCATCAAGGATCGTCCCTATACACTTTCCGCCCTTCCGAGCTTGATTCTCGATATCAGTTGGTTTTCTCCTTGTGATTAATCAAAATATTTGTTCATATCAGATTTAGGGATTGAATAACCCGAACATTAACAAAGGGTTTTAAGCAGCCTTGTGATCATCATGAATAAGACAAGTTTTCAAGTGTCTCGACAAGTCTTCTCTTTCTACATCATAGGAAAATAGAGCCAAACACTGTCTTTCTGTCTGCAGGGGCCTCCATACACTTTTCCACACCTTGTGATGCTTATACTCTCTCAAAAGAGTCAAACCAAAAGCGAGAGTGTCATACACAAATTCGGGAGACATTCCCACCTTTCAAAAGATATGCCCCTGCACGTAAGCATTTCCGAGTCTTGTCCAGTAACTGGTTGACTAAGGTCTGAAAAGATGGGTGCCCCCTCTGTAAGACTACTCTGAATTTCTTCACGCTGGGGCTTTGCTAAGCGGTTCTCCCAGGTTCTCCTGTAGCAGCTCTTCAAGCTGGGGCTTATATAGTCATCTTTGGGTCCACGTTGGGTTCTTCACTACGAGATAGACTCGCCAAGTCGCCTCTTCAAAATCTGGACTTTGCCTACTCAGGATCCGGGGGCTTTGTCAAGGTGGTCTTTTGGACCCGAATTTTATCAAGTCGCAAGAAAGAATTTCAGCTTCAGAACTTGGTACACGGCAGCTTCCCGTAGCATCGGAATTCAAGATCAGGGTTTCTCCCGGCATTAGCAATTCCATCAAACCATTCTCCGGATAAGGTTTCGGCCAAAGTCACAGCTCACCCAAATGAAAGAAGCTTCACTCGTATCAACGTGCCCTAGAGCCTGTCAGCATCAGCTTCAAATGACCAAGAATGAGAGGGAAAATTTCAATCAAGACCCGGGATCCGAATCCAATCTCATCAAAATTGAGGTCCATGTGATACTATTAACAAAACCTCATCAACAGCCGCTGTTTTAATCGCGATCGAGGGCGCTCACCCCCCACTTGCTCAAAATCTGTTCCAAGCAGTCTCCATACCCATGCATCCCCACAAAAATCTCCCAAGGGCTCATGTAGCATGCACAAAACTTGAGTCAATAGGAACAATCCTAAGTGATTGAAGATCATAAATCATAATTTCCCTGCCAAAAGCTTAGGCCAAGTGCATCTTCGAAAGCAAGTAAATGCATCATCTCATAATCATTTTTGGTTCTATGCACGCATCCGCCATCATGAATGCCATATATGCATCTTCCTCTTCACTAACAAATGCAGGAATTCAAACGTAATCCCCCTTTTTCGGCAAGGATGATCTTCACCAAAGACGACCTCAAATGGATGAAAACAGCCCCCAACATCCACAAACATATGAAGACCGCCTCCAGTGTCTACAAATCGGTCAGGGACGCCAAGCTCTCCAATACAATTCGGTCAGAGACGCCAAGTTCTCCAATACAATTCGGTCAGAGACGCCAAGCTCTCCAATACAAATCGGTCAGGGACGCCAAGCTCTCCAATACAGTTCGGTCAGAGACGCCAAGTTCTCCAATACAAATCGGTCAGAGACGCCAAGTTCTCAAAATGCAAATCAGTCAGAGACGCCAAGTTCTCCAATACAAATCGGTCAGGGACGCCAAGTTCTCCAAATACAAATCGGTCAGGGACGCCAAGTTCTCAAATACAAATCGGTCAGGGACGCCAAGTTCTCAAATACAATGCGGTCAGAGACACCAAGTTCTCAAAAGCAAGAAGTCCCAATGTGAAGACAAGCTCAACAACCTCTACAAGGTTGACGATCACCAGCAAGATACAGACTCAACCAAACTCCTCCTTCAGGTCAAAATGCCTCCAAAGACAGCAAATCGTCGGCAGAAACCGTCCCACGAACGGCAACCTAACAACTCTTCATCAACATCAGCCGTAGCCTCAGTCCTTCCGGCAGCTACAGGTAAGCACAGCACAGGTATGAAAGCATATCTTAGTCAACTACTTTTCTAAAAGAACATTATCATCAAAAACTCGGGTAACTCCCAAATACTGTCAAACCATCAAAGACCATCCCCAACAACTTTTGAACTACGTCCAGGCTTGATTTCCTCTCGGGATACGTAGGTAGCCTACCATAGGTCCAGCCGCTTGACCAGCAAGGTCACCCTTTTCCCCGATAGTTCTCGTAAGCCCGAATCTTCCCCAGCGAGAACACCTTCAAATAGTCTCCCTCAGGTACTAAACCTCGACTTAGAATCATACTCCTGAACTAAGTCCCCATTTAGGTTCATACCCCTGAACTAAACCTCGACTTAGAATCATACTCCTGAACTAAGTCCCCATTTAGGTTCATACCTCTGAACTAAACCTCGACTTAGAATCATACTCCTGAACTAAGCCCCCATTTAGGTTCATACCTCTGAACTAAACCTCGACTTAGAATCATACCCCTGAACTAAGTCCCCATTTAGGTTCATACTCCTGAACTAAACTCCAACAAAGGCTAACAAAATCCCCAGCGAAGTTAACGGAATCCCATTTCTTTTCCCATTATCATCCATTTCCTCGGCAGCAAACATAAGACCGATCCCTTCAAATGAAGTCCACCAATAGACCATCTATCCCAAACCATCAAAGGGAAATCATTTCAAATCAAGGTTCGAGGCACCTAAGACGCCATCATTAAGGTTTGAGGCACCTAAAACGCTATCACACACAACACTAGGAAAGCGATAAATCGCAATCATCCCCTAATTCGACAAACCAAAATCGTTACCAGGGCGACTTCCCAAAAATAGTCAGATCATAGGGCGACTTCCCAAAAATAGTCAAATCATAGGGCGACTTCCCAAAAATAGTCAGATCTTAGGGTGACTTCCCAAAAAATAGTCAGATCATAGGGTGACTTCCCAAAAACAGTCAGATCATAGGGTGACTTCCCAAAAATAGTCAGATCTCAGGGCGACTTCCCAAAAATAGTCAGATCATAGGGTGACTTCCCAAAAATAGTCAGATCATAGGGTGACTTCCCAAAAATAGTCAGATCTTAGGGTGACTTCCCAAAAATAGTCAGATCTTAGGGTGACTTCCCAAAAATAGTCAAATCTTAGGGCGACTTCCCAAAAATAGTCAGATCATAGGGCGACTTCCCAAAAATAGTCAAACCATAGGGTAACTTCCCAAAAAATAGTCAAACCATAGGGTGACTTCCCAAAAATAGTCAAATCTTAGGGTCGGCGACTGAAGGTGGTCGAAAAACCCGAACTACGACTGGCTTGATTCCTCTTAAGGATACGTAGGTAGCCTATTAAATAGGTTCAGCCACTCGATCACTTGATCATCCTGCCAAATATGGAGCCTTACTCTTATCGACGACCCCGCTTCCTTCGAAAGCGCCGTCGCCGAGGGGCTACTGTAAGTGCTCCAATTTGAGCTTGTTAGTATTTTCGTTAGAAAATTAACGAAAGTTATAACATTTCTAACAATTCCTAACATTCCTAACTTTTCTAACCAAGCAAGGGCAAAGTGGGCATTGTTATTTAAGGTTAAACCTACAAAAGAATCTAAAAAAGCAAAAGAAATTGAAAAAACCCAATCTGGTAAGTTGAAAAACATAACCAGTTTGAATTTTCAAAAGATTATTCCTCCTGTCCAAAGCCTGGAGCTGCATTTAATGAACAGTGCACGTTTACAATCCTATCCGCGCGGACATGTTTGTCAATTTCAGAGGGCTATAAATTGAACCCTCCTCTCTCAGTTTACACAACACATTTTACACACAGAAGCTGCATTTTGGCGAAAATTAGAGAGAAAACAGTGGGAATCCTTAGATTGCCACCATTTTCTCTTGAACCTTTCCCAATTTCACTTCAACCATTCTCATATCACTCTTAAACACACCAAGCTCAAGCTTAAAACACTACTCAAGAGGAAGATTAGGGAGAAAACATAGAGGACTTAAGTGCTATCTACTTGTTTTCTCTTTGATCAACTCTATCATCAAACCCTAAACACATTCAAGCCTTGAATCCATCCAAACACAACTCCAAAATACCAAATCTTGATACTCCTCAAGTCAAACACCAAATCTTGATACTCCTCAAGTCAAATTCCAAGCCTAGGAAGATAGGGTGTCACCATTGGTAAAGCCCTCCTTCTCAAAACCCTAAAATCCTCTTTTAACTTCTTGTTCATCTTGTTCTTCTCACTTGGATCTACTTGATGTCTAGTTTAACTTAAGTTTTGACCCAAGATGGTCATCTTGAAGTTCATCTTCATGAATGACCATCTCAAATGGTCCCCAATTTAAATCTCTAGTTGATTTGTCTCTTTAATTTCATTTCTACAAAATATCCCCTTTCCCTTTGCAAAGGACATGTTTAAACCCCATGAATTCCCCAAGGATGACTTGAATATGATAACCACTTAACAAAAAGTAGTGGTATCAAGTCTAGGGATAAAAATGGGGTGAACATAGATGCAAGTCCCCCAAAAATCACATTTTCCCTCAAGAACATCTTGCTGTCCAGTAGCATTGTTCTGAGACCTCAGTCCATTTTCCTATTTTTTGGACCCAGTAAAACTTGGAATTGGGTGTTGACTACGAAATACTTTTTGTAGCCAACATCCAGAACTTTCCAGACATATTTTTATTTTATTTTTTGAGCGAGTAAAACTCCTTTTTTCAATTTTTATTTTAGAGGCCAGTTCATCAGCTTCTGGAAATCCAGATTTCACATCTGAGATTTCCAGAAGGTTTTTACCCCTCAAATTACTTCAAAAATGGAAAGTTACTTTGCATAAATCCTATTTAGGGTGTTTTAAGCAACTTTCATTCTCGGACTTTCCCCAGATTCTGAGGTTTTAAAGCCTTTAAGTCCATTTCAAAGTCAAGGGTCAACTGCCTTCTTTCATTCTGGCAGAATTGCTTTTCAAATCCAAAAATCTTTTGAGTGCCAAGACTCAATCCAAAAATCATACCAAAAATCTTGGGGATTGTTCAAAGTCTTATAAAGAGTTCCCCATTTTTGTTTTTCTCAGTTTCAACTCATTTTGGTCAAAACACACACACACACACACACACACACACACACACAACAAAGGATTTTGAATGTTTGGAAGACTCGTTTTTACGAGGCATTCCGGGTGCACACTAACGTCCTTCCCGGCGTGTAACGTGACCTCCGAACCCAAATTTCTAATCTCGGGCATTTTTCAAAGTTTTGGCCCTTAAAACAAAAATGGCGTGGCGACTCCGTTTGATTTTCAAACAAAAAATCGGGTACATCACAACTGTGTTAGCTCCTATCTGCATCGAAACAACATTCGTGCACTCTAAAAACTCACAAATGAATGGCTCCAAAGGAAGACGCAGCCCGACCTCAAATTGGCCATAGAAGAAGGCGACCTTACAGGGATCCCGGGCCCAATGACTCCATTCTCGAGCTTTCCTTTCCTTGTCTGAATAATGGGAAAGTTGGAATTCCTCCCTGTTGATCTCAAAGAAGGAGTATAAAAGTTCAAGCCTTGAATTTGGCCCCTTCTTCCCTTTAAGTGGCTTGGGGGCCACATATCCTCTTTCATTACAACCTGGTACAACAGTCGAGCCGAAAGCATCCTCAATGTTGCCAGAGGGAGAGCCCGCTGAGTCCTGGGTCGACATATCTGAAGAAGAAGAAACATGGAAATCAGTCCTAGTAATTGAAACAGACGACCTACCTAGGGGCGACCTAGATTCCCCTAGAAACCCTTGGTTATTTATGAAGAATGAGGGTTGATTGGGACCCCTAAGTCACCTAGGTCATCTCCTACAGGCAAGCACAGTTCGTCGAATTTCAAACCCCACCTGGTTAAAATAACGGCACATTCCTCCATGGACATCTCTTTCCATACTCTTCCTAAACATTTATACACTCTACGATTGGGGACGCAGTAACCATACAAGGCTCCTGACTCGCAGCTAAAGGTCCTAGCCATGGCGGAAATAAAAAAAGAGCTAGAAATTCAAGTTAATTAACAGAGGAATTGAGGGGTACCTTAACAAAGTTCGAAGAGCGAAGGTTAATGGGAGGAAGACGAACACTTGATAAGCATCAGTAATCAGAAATCCTTGCTCTGCCTTCTCTTTCTAAGGAAACGACTGGAATTGGGGGTTTGTAAAGTTTGAAAAGGAAAAGGTTTCGTCTTTTATACCTAGCACTAATCCGTTCCTGAAGGGGAAATGTTTTTAATTTCCAACGGTTAATTCACAATTAATGTCAAAAACAGTTCCCAAGGCGGTTGTCAGAGCGTCAAAATAGGTAATGATTACGAAAGAACGACGCTCTTCCAGATCTAACCGTTCGCTGTAAACGATCAGGATTGAGCCACGTCACCATTGGTCGACCAAACAAACTTTCGAGCATCTACCTACGACCTCCATCAAACTACATCAACAATTTCTTAACTTCCTGGTCGACAAATATCAACTCAGAAAGTTGGGAGCCACTGAACGAAATAAAAGTGATGGGCTATGCCCAACGAGCAAGCCCAATTATTTACATGTTATTGCCACCACATTCTCAGTGGGCTAGGCCCAATTATTACCAGGCCCATGGCCCATCAGTCTGATCAGTCGACCTAGTTCATTGTCCGACCTACGAGGTCCCGACCTAGCTATCGTCCGACATACGATCCTGATCTTAATACGGGCATGACCCGATCCCATCCATCAGTCAGGTCGACCTAGACCCAATAGGCGACCTCGACCTATCATAATACGTGACGACCTACAAAGTCTAGGCGTGAATACAACTCTTTCCATAACAGACTCCCTACAAATCAGGAGTTATTAATGGACAAGATCTCTTATGCATATCTGATTCGAGATTATAGGGATTTCATACAATCCTACTATAATTATATCTCTCATCAACAACTATAAATACAAGACAATGTCAAACGTTCCAAGGTAATTGCTTTTTTGTTAATTTGAGAATACATTGTTCCATATAACTTATTACCTCTCTATACACCGTACTTACTCTCACGCCCGAGGGTCTTCACCGGAGACCATTCCGGCTAGTCGTGGGTTCTATTTTCAGGTCAGAAGCCAAGAGATTGATATCGCAGCTGGACGAAAATTGATTACGGCACGATTCTTGCAGCATCATGTATGAATATTGCTATAATTAAAAAGGGGATAGTAACTTACCTGCTATCGAAATTAAACGAAAGAAATTAAAATCTAATCGGGTAGAAATGATCTATTCAACTCCCGCAGTGCGACGGTGCAGTCGGATTGTGGAACGGAAGAATAATGAAGGAGGAACAGTGAAAACCCTACTGTTGCAAAGCTAGGGATGGATGATTGTATTCAAGGTGTCCGCTGATGATGGTGAGAAAGACTTCGCCTAGAAGTATCCTTCAACTTATATTAGTCCAACTTTCACATAAGCTCCTCCAAGATTAAGCTTTTGTAACTATATTCTTGAAGTTTCAACTTTGACACTTTACCACCTTAATGAATTTGTAAGTTATTTTAATTAAATTCCAATATATATTAAATCAACTAATTAAATCCTATTTGTTTCATTTAGTCATTAACTAACTCAAATGAATTTATTAACATATTTTAATAGGTCAAATAAGTCACTAAAGTATTAAAAAGTAACACAATTAAATCATAAAAATAATGCAATGCATGAAATGATATGCAAATGAGCTGGATGTTACACAGTACAAATTCTGAGCCAATTTTTGCAGCACCCTCGTCAGCCACATCTTGATGCTGCAATGCGCCTTTTGCGGTATATCAAAAATACTCCAGGTCAATGAATTTTCTTCCCTTCTGAAAATGATTTGCAAGTGTATGCTTATTGTGATGTTGATTGGGGAGGTTGCCCCATGTCTTGACCGTCCCTCACATGTTTCTTTATTCAGTTAGGCAAATCTCCCATCTCCTGTAAATTAAAGAAGCAAATGACATTTTCTTGTTCTTCCGTCGAATCTGAGTATAGATCAATGCCTTCCACTACCACGGAACTCATTTGGTTGCAAGCACTTCTATGTGATCTTACAGTGAATCATTCACGGCCAATGTATTTGTTTTGTGACAACAAGGTTGCGTTGCACATCATCAAGAATTCAGTTTTTCACAAAAGGACAAAACACGTGGAGTTTGATTGTTACATCATTCGAGAACATTTCCATTTTGGGACAATCGTCCCATGCTTCGTTCCCTCACGCTATCAAGTTGCAAATATATTTACCAAAGGTCTGAGTAAATGCACAGTTTCATGGTTTAGTCGGCAAGTTGGGCATTCGAAATTTACATGCTCCAACTTGAGGGGGAGAGTTAACTGTAAAAATAAAGAGAATCACCATCATATATTCTCAAGATCAAGTATATCATTGTCAAATATTCTACGTACATTATACTATTTAGTTTGCCATATTTAGATGTCATATATTTGTATATATACACTCAATATCCCTCAATGATAGCACATCAGTTTATTCTCTCTTTTCCTCTCCCTTTTACACACTTGATATATAGAATCTGGGTTGACGAGAAAACGTTCACCATCAATTTCAAAATCTGCAAACCATCTTTGTGCAGTAAAATATTGACATTCACTTTATTATTATAAGAAATGCAAAAATCGTCTTGATTATAAGATAAAAAAATAAAAAACAAACATAAACTCTTAACAAATGAGAAAAAATAATGGCTAATCACAAACAATTGTTGGAGTGCTGTTCTTGCACTAAAATGGTGAAAGCGCATGATATGATATTGGAGATGCTCTCACACAATTAATACTAGCACATGTACGTATTCAAGGCCACGTAATTTTATTTATTTATTTTTTTAAATTAAAAAAAAAATTTTAAGGACAAAATGGAAAAGGGATAAATGTATGAGAGCAAAATTGAAATTTTTCCCCGTAAAACTGTTCATTTCACTGTTCAAAAGGGGTTCATTTATAATATAATATAGATGTTTCTTTTAATCTGTACAATCAAATAAAATTGTAACTTTTAGAAGAACAGGAAGGAAAAAGGGTATATAATCAGTCTCGACTCAGGCAATAAATTAGTTTTTCCAGTTTTCATCAAAACTAGGGCTGTACAAAAAATCCGAGGAACCGGACCGGACCAGTGAAACCGGACTGGACCAGTAAAAACCGGACCGAAAAAATAGTATTGGTCCGGTCCTGGTTCCAAATTTTTATGGAACCGATTATTTGGTCCGGTCCTGGTTTTGAAAAAAATATACGCTGGGCCCCCGGGACCTAACCTGACCTGACCGAATATATATATAAATAAATATATATATATATATATATATATATATATATATATATATATATATATATATATATATATATATATATATATATATATATATATATATAATTAACTTTGTTGGTCTTCATGAAGGACTTTTGTCATTTTCTCGGAGTTATTGCAACAAAAGACTTGGTATGCATGAAAAACCCTGTGAAAGAAATTAAGTTGCAATTTAAATCTTCGTCTACTTAGTCTGTAAAAATAAGTTTTAAAAGTTCACTTACACCCCCCTAACTTATTTCAATTTGTAACGTTTTCAATAATATTTTTAATTCCAAAATGAATATCATATCGTAGATTTTGTTATTGTAAAAAAAAAATATTATATTTTAATTAACTGTTGATTTTGTTATTGTAATATTGTTCAACAATTTGATTTTTAAATATGCTTTTACTTGTAGATTTTGTTATTGTAAAAAATTATATTATATTGTAATTTGTAAAACCGGTGGAACCGGACCGGAACCGGACCATTGGAACCGGACCGATGGGACCGGTCCTATAATATAATGGTCCGGTCCTGGTCCTAAATTTTTACAGAACCGAAGTATTTGGTCCGGTCCTGGTTTTCTAAAATTTTGACAAAAACCGGACCAACCCGGACCGTGAACACCCCTAATCAAAACTCTCGGGAGGGTTTATGGCGCTCCAGAAACACGGCTTGCCTCTTCCATGTCTTCTTCCTTTCGGGTACGCTAAATTCTCTTCCTTTTGTTAGCCTATCTTGAAAATCATGGCTCTAATTTCTGCTGATTTCTTCCCTCACTCCCTCCCCTTTGGTACCCAACAAAAACCCTCTTCCCATTCTTCTCGCAATTTCATTTCCAGCTGCACAAAACCCCATAGGATTAGAAACCCTCTCAGTGCTCTAATTTCTACTCTATCTGTCAATGATCATACAAATTCGCAATCTTTTTCGAAGAACAAACAAACTCATTTACTGAAACGCTTCAATGAGTCTTATAATGCCCAGAAGTACGATGAATCTCTCCGTTTACTTGAGGATTTGGTGTATAGGAGTTTTCAATTTCATCCAGATGCATCTATCTGTAAGAAGTTAATTAAAGGGTTTCTTTATTCTGATTCCCGTAAGTTTAGAATTGGAGAAGCTACTAAGGTTTTACAGATTTTGGATTTGTGTGGTGAAGCGGATGTTTCTGCTTATCTTGATGTCATTAAAGGGTATTGCACGCTAAATCAAACGGACTCTGCGATTCGGTTGTTGAATTGGATGAGGGATCGAGGGTGTATACCCAATGAGGATGTGTATAATACAATTATTGGGAGTTTGTGTAGGAAGGGAAAGCTAGAGTTAGCTTTAAAGATGTTGGATCTTTTTTTCAAAGATAAATGTAAGCCTAACATGTCTACATTCAAGATTTTGATAGAGGCAAGTGCCCTCCGAGGTAGCTCCAGTGGAGCAATGAAGCTTGTGGATGTGATGTTGTTGAGAGGGGTTCGTCCTGGTTTAGGATCTTACAATAGAATCCTTAAAGGAATGTGCATGGAAGGTCTGATGGATGAAGCTTTGGACCTATTTAACAACCTACCATCTAAGGGTTACCAACCTCATTTGTACTCCTATAATATCTTGTTAAGGGGACTAGTTAAGTATGGGAAATGGAATGAGGCGGAAAAGCTATTCAATGAAATACTATCAAGAAAGTATGAGCCTAATGATGTTACTTATGGCATCTTGATAGGCTCACTTTGTCGTGATGGGAAGATTCACGAGGCGACAAGCTTGTTTCAGGTAATGATGGAAAAGGGGTTACGTCCAAACATTTACATAGTCTCACAATTAATTTCCATGTACTGCAAAGTGGGAAAGTTAGATATGGCAGCAATGTTCATAGATTATATGATCTCGAGTGGCACCTTTCGTACTGTCTCAAACTACAATAAGATCTTGTATGATATGAGTAAGAGTGGAAGTGTTGATACGGCAATGGTAATACTAAAAAAAATTAGGGAAAAGGGTCATTCATTGGATGTTGGTACGTACAATGTTATGAATAGTGCTTTATGGAAGAAGGGAGATATAGCTGGAGCTTTGACAATGGTGTTGGATATGCTAGACAAAGGAATTGACCCTTGTCCGGTCACTTATAATTCCCTCATATCATGCTTGTCCAAAGCAAAAATGGTGGATGAAGCTATGGTGTTGTTAGGGGACATGGTAATTAGTGGTTTTACACCTACGGTTTTCACCTACAACAATGTAATTCTTGGACTAAGGAGTGCTTGTAGAGTTGATGAAGCAATTCAAGTGCTGGAAGTAATGGTGGAAGTGGGGTGCCTACCAAATGAGAGAACTTACATGTCGTTGCTAGAGGGGATTCATTTAGTAGGAAAGCCACATGAGGCACTGGAGTTGGGTAATTCCCTTGTCCTAATGGGCGTGCTTTCAAAAAAATTGCTCAAAAGATTTCCGCAAACATTTCCTCTAGTTGACAAATGACAATGTAGAGAGTTCCTTGGTTCATATCCAAGAAGTACCTTAAATTTTACATGGTTTTGAGACTCTTCTTGGGAAGTCTCTTTTAACAAATGCATTTGTTGAATCCCTGTTACTGCATTTGCCCATTTTTTCAGGTGACAAGAGACGTTTTTTGACTGGTGCAAGAAATTTCACTATGCTAAGAAACACGTGTATTGAGGTAGAGGTGGTTCTTTCCATGACCCCTTTTTTCTCTTCAGAATACAGATGGAAATGCAGAATGTGCACAAAGAAGGTTTGAACATTCCCATTGAAGCTGATGTATTTGGAACTACAATGGTTATCGAAGCGAAAGCGAGAGGTGTTGGATAATCTTCATGCTTGAGTTTGAAGTTGAGTTTAATATTTAGGATTTAATTATTAGTATAAAAATGGTAAGATAGTTATTAGTGATCTGATTTAGGAAAACAAGGTTTATGATATAACTATTAGGCTAAGCCAAATTTCTTCTTCTTTTTGTATTCCCTCCGTTTCACGTTAATACTCCACTGTTTATTTTTTGGATGTTCTCTATTGATAGTCCATTTTCAAAAATTAAACTTTAATTTATTTATTGTTTGTCAAAAAAAAAATCTTTCATCTTCTTTGATGAATCCATATGCCTGTTCATTTTAGCCCGCCCTTAATCATTTCGGAACTAAACTTTGTTGTTATTGTTGTCAAAAAATTCTTTTCATGTTCGAAATGATAGTCTTAATGCATATTGTAGATTTTTTTTAGCACAAATAATAAGAAATACAATTTCAAAATTAATAAGTCAATCTTTCAAATGTGGACTATTTACATAGAGCGGAGGTAGCAGTATAAGTATTTAACCTGCTAGTGAAGTAAGAACAATTGGACTATTAACTCCTTCCATCCCACTTGGAGATCCCCTTTCTCTTTCTCTCCCCCATTTCCTTAATGTCTAATGGGGTAAGTATACTTTCTGAAGTTAGGCTAAAGTAGGAGAAATTTGGGCTAGATGGCCTTCTACTTGGTACTGCTTCTATTATTCAAGTTCATTAACAGTCTCATGTTTCTGCAGATCAAGGTTACCACAGAGTCGCTACGAGCCAGTTCTATATTAAACACATTGGAGCATTACAATGGAAGTTCAAAACATTGTTCAGTCGTCACAATGCCAAAGGTAGAGTTTGTCCGAAGAGAGTCAATATTAGTGTAGAGCTATAGGAGTATTTAAATTGGCTCAAACAAGGGCTAAAAGTTTGCTCCTTGAGTCTCAATAGACTAGTAACATTTGACCAAAAATGCAAATTAAGAAAATGGTTACTCCCTCCGTCCCTAAATGAATTTCGAGAAAAGTTTCAAATTTGCTCTTGATCAAGAGAAAATTTGAAACTTTTTTCGACATTCATTTAGGGACGGAGGGGTTACTAATTTTCTATTTTTCCCTCGAGACATTTGAATTAAGTTACGGAACTGCTTGGTAGAGTACAAGTCTGTTGTTGAAGGTGCCGATCTTTGGAGAAGTAGAGGTATGTTTGTACATTCAAAATAATGGCTAGCAACTTCAAAGGAGTCATTTTGTTTTTTTTTTTAATGGAAGGCGGACTCGAACTGAAACTCCACCTTTGCTAAACACATATACTTGTCAAACGCATTTTCTTGAGAAAATGTAGGCAAACAAAAGTTGTTTCACTTGTATACTCCTATAATTTTCATAGAATGGTTTTGACAATGCCTCGTGTAGTCGTGTTCCTTGTGCAGGTTTGTCCCCGTCCAGAGCTTTGTGGTTATGAATGGGAAACTGATAGCACTTCTTTGTTGCTCCACCAACTTTCTAACGAGTAAGTTGTTATCACCACTGACAATGGATTCTGACAAGATAGTTAAACCAATGGAATTGTTTGCTTCAGCCGTGTTTTTGACTTGTTTGCTTCTTATCCCATTTTGGTCATATGACATATCTGGGATACATGATCTGGGTATGTACAGTCCCACATCTTGCTATAAGATGTGACTATACATGTTATCTCATCTCGATAAAATGTATCCCGTGTTATTATGAAGTGTTGGTACATCGACATTTTGAATAATCGTATTTTTTTCAAACTCTGTTATTAACCATTCATGTATTTTTTTTTTAACAGTTTAAACCGTTGTACTTTAGAAATACACTCATTATAATTATCAGAGCATGACTTAAACAATAAAAGGAGATATCAAGCTTACAAGTACATAGTGTTGGAAGTATTATACTTTAAATGAGTTCTAATATTGATTCTCAAAGTAGTTTATCAAAATCAATATTTCCAAGTAGAGTATGAATATTCTAAGTAGAGATAAACAACAAATATTCTTAACAATAATCTAATATATACATTCCTTATACTCTCTCCGTCCCGATCCAAATATCCCAAAATGGATCATGCACGGGAATTAAGGAATGGATATATATAATGCAAAGTATAGATAGTGGAATAAATGTTGAGTGAAAAGTGATATAGGAAAGAGAAAGTGGGGTAGGGAATAGTTAGTGGATATTTATTGTGAGTATGACAAGTGGGTCCCACAAATAAAAAAGTAATAAACTTTTCTTTTTTGGGTTGAGACATTTTAACTGGGACACCCAAAAAAGAAAGTTGAGACATTTCGAGCGGGACTGATGGAGTATCTAACACAAACCAAATATTCTCCGGAATATTATGGGCACGTGAGTTGTGGGGGACAGCCCATGGTTCATGTTTTACACCTCCTTCAAGCTAATCGGTACGGGTGCTAGCTGAAGTTTGTCAAAGAGTAAGTCAAGATGAGGACGAGAAAGTCCTTTTGTGAAGAAGTCGGCCACCCGATCAGTTGTGGCAATATAAGTTAGATGAAAGAAACCACACTGATGAAGGTCCTGCACAAAATGAAGATCGTTCTCATTATGTTTAGTACGGGCCATGTGGAGTGCCGAGATCGAATTCTCGAAACAGGAAGGAGAACCACCTTAATTCAACTGCAGTTGTGACAGCGCGGTATTCGGCCTAACTGCTCGACTTAGATACTGTAGATTGCTTCTTGGCTGTCCTAGCAACGTGGTTTGATCAAATGAAATGCAAGCGCATGTGATCGACGATCATCGGGAGATCTTGGCCAATCGGTGTTGGAGTAGGCGTGTAAGAAGATGTTCGGGGATCTAGAGAAGTGAAGAATTCGGTAAAGAGTACTTTTGACATATCGTAGAATACGTTTCACAACTATCAAATGGGTAGTTCGTGGAGAGTGCATGAACTGACATATACTTGATTGACTGCAAACGCGTTGTCGAGGCGAGTAAGAGTCAAATAATGAAGGTCACTCACCATATTACGATACATAGTAACATCTGAAAGAGGGTCGCCATTAGAGATATCGATGATTTTTTTCTCAAAATATAGCTTTTTAAAATTTTAAATATCAAAATAACATTCATGAAAACTTATGTACCATAATAGCACTTTTTTAGAGTTCCGGGTTTGTCAAAATCGGGATTAAATTTATAGTCGGGTTTGTCAAATCGGCTTTATGTTTTTTTTTTTAAATTGAGTAATCGTTTTTTTTTTAAATAAAAAAGGTAAATCTGGTACTGTCACTACCGGGACTAAAAATCATGGTATGAAATCGTTTAATTGTAACATGAGTAAATTTTCTCATGTTTGTCAAGCTTGTGTGCTATGAAAACATGTAAAATTACCTTTTTCTCCATCTATTTCTAATACTGTTTTGCCGTTCGATATAATTCATGGTGATTTATGGACCTCTCCAATATTAAGTTCTTTGGGACATCGTTATTATTTGTTTTTCTTGGATGATTTTTCACGTTTTTTGTGGATCTTTCCTTTGGCTCACAAATCGGATGTGTATCCCACATTCTTAGTTTTTCAAAAGTTTATCAAAACTCAATTTGAGCGTGACATTAAAACATTTCAATGTGATAATGAACGGAAATTTGATAACAAACAGTTTTAGGAGTTTGGAAAAAAAAATATGGACTTTCTCTTCGTCTTTCTTGTCCATATTCCTCTCCTCAAAATGGAAAAACTGAACGTAAAATTCGTACGATAAATAATATGGCTCTAACATTGTTAACTCATGCATCTCTTCCACCAAATTTTTGGCATCATGCAATTAAAATGGCTTCTTATATACTTAATATTCTTTCAAATACTTCACTAAATTTTGTCTCTCCGCTTCAAGTACTTTACAATAAAATTTCAGATTTTTTTAATATCCGGGTGTTTGGTTGCTTGTGTTACTCGTTGATTCTCTCTCCTACTATCAACAAATTACAAGCTCGTTCTTCTCCGTGTGTCTTCTTGGGGTTTCCGGACAATCATAGGGGGTATAAGTGTTTTGATATCCTTTCTCGTAAAATCATCATTTGTCGGCATGTTATTTTTGACGAAACTCGTTTTGCTATACACATACCACTCCGGCTAATTCATATGATTTTTTAGACGAAGGCTTGTCTCCTTTTCTCATGGATCAGGTGACTTCATTTCCATCCTCCCATTCAGTCCAAAATACTCCCCAAAATCCTTCTGCGCCTTCAGCCCAAGTGCCAAGTGCAACCCCCACTTCAGCTTCTCGATTTTCTGGCCAACCTTCTCATGGCTCTACTGGGCCTGCTTCTCCACCTCAGCCCACTGCTGAGAATCACCGGTCCAGCCACCTACATTAATACATAGACCAGTCACCCGAAGTCAAATGGGTATATTTAAGCCTAAAGTGCCTTTTAGCTTACATACTTCCACTCAAAAGTCTCCCATACCAAAATCACCCATTCTTGCTCTTAGTGATCCTAATTGGAAAATGGCAATGCATGATGAATATAGTGCTCTTATTGAAAATAGGACGTGGGAGTTGGTGCCCCGTCCCCCTCATGCTAATATCATTCGTTCTATGTGGATTTTTACTCACAAGGTTAAAGCAGATGGGTCATTTGAGAGGTATAAGGCCCGGATAGTTGGTGATGGTAAAACTCAACGTGTTGGCATAGATTGTGGTGAGACATTTAGTCAGGTGGTGAAACCGGCTACCATTCGTACCGTCCTTAGTTTCTCGATTTCCAACAAATGGCCTATACACCAACTTGATGTTAAGAATGCCTTTTTACATGGGGAATTAAAGGAAACGGTATATATGCATCAACCATTGGGTTTTCGTAGCAAGGAGTTTGCCGATCATGTTTGCTTGTTAAAGAAGTCTTTGTATGGGCTTAAGCAAGCTCCTCGGACATGGTACAAAGGCTTTGCTGATTTTCTTCTTACTTTGGGATTCTCTCAAAGTTGTTCGGATAACTCCTTATTTATTTATCGGGTTGATGGAGCTATGGCATATCTTTTGGTGTACGTCGATGACATCATATTAACAGTTTCTTCCGAAAGTTTGTGTGCTTCTATTATTACTTCTCTAAGTTTAGAATTTGCAATGAAAGATTTGGGGCATCTTAGTTCTTTTCTGGGTATTGGAGTTACTCATCGTCAAGGTTGTTTATTTTTGTCTCAACAAAAATATGCCTTGGAAATTGTCGAACGGGCGGGTATGGGTTCTTGCAAACCTTCACCAACTCCCGTTGACACCAAACCAAAGTTGGGTGCCAACAACAGTATACCATTTTCGGATCCCTCTTTATATAGAAGTTTGGCCGGGGCTCTTTAATATCTTACTTTTATATGTCCGGATATTACGTATGCGGTACAACAAGTTTGCTTGTTCATGCATGATCCTCGAGAGGAACACATACACGCATTGAAAAGAATTGTTCGGTATGTGAAGGGAACTTCTGGGTTCGGTCTCTCTCTGGGACCCTCGACTACTTCTTCTCTAGTATCCTTCACGGATGCCGATTGGGGTGGTTGTCCCGATACTAGACGATCAACTTCAGGTTATTGTGTATTTCTCGGAGATAATCGTATTTCGTGGTCAGCAAAACGTCAGGCTACTATCTCTCGCTCGAGTGCCGAGGCCGAGTATAGAGGCGTAGCTAATGTGGTTTCTGAATCATGTTGGCTTCGAAATTTATTATTGGAGTTACATGTCCCTCTTCGCCGAGCTACCCTTGTGTTTTGTGACAATGTTAGTGCCATTTACTTGTCGGGTAATCCGGTACAACATCAACGTACCAAACATGTTGAAATGGACATTCACTTTGTTCATGAGAAAGTGGCTCGAGGTGAAGTTTGGGTTCTTCATGTTCCATCTCGTCATCAATTAGCGGACATCTTTACGAAGGGGCTTCCACTAGTGTTATTCGAAGATTTTCGTGCTAGTCTCAATGTCCGTCTTGCTCCAATTTCCACTATGGGGGAGTGTTAGAATAAGAGAATATTTGTTTTGATATTCTTGTTATTCTTTGTCCATATTTTCGATATATACATAAAGATAGGTTTAGTCAAATTTAGCAAGTATTTGTATTTATCTTAGCATAATTCTGTTACCAGATATAGAGCCTAGAATCAAGGGATTGATTAGCAACAATCATATTCTAATGTATCTTGTATATATAACAGTTGTTGTGAATGAAAAGGCAGGGAAAAATAATATATTCTTATAACTTGAATCAGCTAAAACATATGACCCCAAACATAGAAAAATATATGCTCGAGTGTACAAGGTAACCAGCTCATCGGTGGCATTCCTGGGGAGATTCTCAAAGTCATTATAAGTGAAATTTTCAAAAATCGATTTCACTTTTATACTCCCACCTTTAAGGTCCGAGTCAGATGGTTCAAAATTAAGTAACTCTATGCATAATTGTTTCCATTGCGCTGGTGTCATATGAGTTTCTATACCAATCACAGGATCTCCTTCTACGGGAAGGCCACATAAGCTAGCAACATCCTGAAGGGTGATTGTCATCTCTCCTACAGATAAATGAAAAGTATGGGTCTTTGGATGCCATCTCTCAATCAAAGCCTCAATCAAACACCAGTCGTGTTTAATATGACCAAATTTATATACCCCAAAAAAGCCAAGATTATTAAGTTTCGTTTCTATCCTAAAATCCAACAAGTTTGAAACCACAGATCAAGATGCTCATGTTGGGATTTATGGATAGGCTTCTTAAGGAAATAACAAAGAAAATGAGAAAGATAACGGGAAAGATAACGGAAATTGAAAAGCAAACCAGAAAAGTCGAGTCTTGTGTTTAACACAATTTCCGTAAGAAGTATTTGTCCCGCACTGGTGGTTACGGTTGATGACAAACTTCTCGTGAGATGAAACGACTTCTATTTGTTAATAGGAGCACTCCAAGTTAACAAATCTAATGAACAATTGACTATTTGGAACTTTCGGACTTGAAGAAAAATAATGCAAAAAGATGAAATGATTAGGCTAAGTTAATCTATCTCAAATGTGTGTAGGAAGACTCAATTTACTGTATGTATGAATTGAAATTCGGAGGGGAAGTATATAAGGAGAGTTAAGGGGTTTGTGTCTTTTCCCTTGAAAAGACACAATGTTTCTGGCAGCAGCGAAGGGCACGAGTCGTGCTCCTTGGCACGAGTCGTGCTCACGACTCATTCCCAAGGCCTCCACTTGTTCTGATCAGAATTGAGCAAATGTCCATTAAGGTCCATTCGTGCTCACGACTCGTGACCAGAGTCCCCACTCGTTCTGATTAACTGGGTGCAGAATCTCATAAGCCAAAAACACAGTTCAAATCCAATTAAATCCAAATGATCTAATTGACCCTTTTAACAACTCTCGTTAAGTTACAAACCTTTTGTCATTAATTTCTCATTCACGCGGAAATAGTTTTTGAGACAATAAATGAGTTTCATAATCTACACTAAATGTAGAATACATTTTGTAACTTACTTCGTTAACAAATAACGAATTCCGTTAGGAAGTTAGGTCAACGTTAAGTCAAACTTAACTTTAGTTACCCATTTCCAACAATCCCCCACATGAATGACAATTAATGCATGTATGCAATTTCGTCCAAAAGTTCCGGCGAACCATTATTACATCGGGATAGATAGCTTATGGCTTTGAATCTCCCCTAGTGAAATATTATCGGATATACTAGCCATTTGGTAGCGAGTCGCTTTGAACCAGTGACTGTATGATGTATACCAAGACAACAATACTCACATAATAGTAGTTCTAACAGTTATTGTTCTCACGTTTTGTCCATTTCGGCCCTGGACCGTATCTCATTCATAGGCGTTCATATTAGAAGCGGCCAAGTTACTTCTCGCTTATATAGGTGATTCACACTATTAGGAGTATCCTGCACTACTCCACCTGTAGGTATAGAAATCATTAAAAGTTTTCTCAACTTATCCTCACCACTGCTGCAGGTGCTTATACTTGGATGTTCTGGGAATGAGTATTCAACATATCCAGGTCATTCAACCGAGTTGTTGTTTCCAAGTGATTCTACTAGAACTTATAGCTTGGTTGTCTCATTGAACCAAGGGCATGGGATCTCCAATTCTCAAGGTTGAGTGTCCACTATGAGTTCTTTTATTGTGGGTTTTAAGCCTATTCCCCTTAACAGTTTATACAGTTGATCTCTATTTATACCTTTCGTAAACGGATCTGCTATGTTATCATTTGACTTCACATAGTCAATTGTGATAACCCCATTCTTGATCAACTGTCTAATGGTATTATGTCTACGATGGATATGTCTAGACTTACCATTATACATACTACTCTGTGCCCTTCCTATTGATGATTGACTATCACAATGTATTAATACAGCCGGCACATGTTTATTCCAACAAGGAATATCCTCCAGGAAGTTCTTAAGCTATTCTGCTTCTTCTCCTGCTTTATCTAAAGCTATAAACTCAGATTCCATCGTGGATCTGACTATACACGTTTGTTTGGAGGATTTCCATGACACTGCTCCTCCACCTATTGTGAAAACATATCCACTCGTGGATTTTGAGTCTTTTGTGTCCGATATCCAGTTGCATCACAGTATCCTTCTAATACTGCTGGATATTTCTTATAAAGTATCCCATGATTTAATGTATACTTTAAATATCTCAGTACCCTCATTAGAGCTTTCCAATGATCTGTACTGGGATTACTCGTGAACCTGCTTAGTTTGCTCACTGAATATGCAATGTCTGGACGTGTACAATTCGTTAAGTACATCAGACTGCCAATTATTCTTGCATACTCCAATTGAGAAACTGGTTCCCCTCTGTTTTTAGCTAAGTGTAGCGCCAAGTCTATCGGAGTCTTAGCTGGAGGGCTGTTAATGACATCGAATTTTCGAAGTACATTTTCCAGATAATGGAATTGTGACAGGACTATTCCTTCTGATGTTCTAGAAATCTTTATTCCTAAAATGATATCTGCTAATCCCATATCTTTCATGTCAAAATTCTTCTTTAACATGCCTTTGGTATTCATGATCAATTCATGACTACTTCCCATTATTAACATGTCGTCTACGTAAAGACAGACAATAACAAATGATTCAGATGTTCCTTTAATGTAGACACATTTGTCACATTCATTAATCTTGAATCCATTTGATAACATAGTTCTATCAAATTTCTCATGCCACTGTTTAGGTGCTTGTTTTAGTCCATATAACGACTTTACAAGTTTACACACCTTTCGTTCTTTACCAGGAACCACGAACCCTTCGGGTTGTTCCATGTAAATTTCTTCATCAAGCTCTCCATTTAGGAAGGCTGTCTTTGTTGGGTTTCGAGGGTCCATGCGCAGCGGAATAATGCAAATAACTCGAATATCCAAAGCCCTAGAATCCGTTCTAGATGAATAATTAAGAAGTATGAATTAGGGTTACCAACCTTGATTGCCTTTGTCGTTGATATACGTGTTCCAACTCCAGATTGAAGAGTTAGCAAGTCTTCAATATACGATCCTTGAATCACGAACAAAAGATCTTGAGAAGCGAAGATCCTCTACGAGTATCCACGCGATGAACGAACCCTAGAACTCTTTCTAGGAGGATTGCTAGATCCCTTGATTGAAACCTTTTCAATCTATGATGAATTGTGGAATTGGTGTGATGATTTTCAATTCACAATTGAAAATCCTCTCTATTTTTGTCTTTCTCAAAGCTCAAAAACTGAATCGTCTAGTGGTCAGTATAAGGATACTATTTATACTTAATAAATATATGCCCTATTAAAACCCTTGGGAAAAAAACGGTTTCGGCTCGGCGGACATGGGCGGTCGCCCATCGGATATGGGCGGTCGCCCATGTGTCCCGAGCTTGAATCCTTCCTCCGAAACCCCATATGGGCGGTCGCTCATCGGACATGGGCGGTCGCCTACGTGTCCAAGTTTTAATCCCTTTATTCGAAAAACTATCGTGGGCGGTCGCCCATAAGGGCAAGGCGGTCGCCCATGTGGACAGCTCTAATGCCCGGTTTTCAAATAACATGGGCGGTCGCCCATAGAACCTTGGGCGGTCGCCCAACACACCGTAAATCCATAATTCCATTTTTGACAATTCGTTCGACGCGTGTGACCCCATAGGACTATATTATGTTGGCAATGAGTTCGATCACATCGATCCTCATAAGACATGAGCGGACTCTAGCAAGCCATCATGCCTACCCAAATAATATAATATCATGTTCGTTTTTCCTACATAGAACATATCATAATCCCATTTGTCACACGATGTTATATTGAACATGAGTCATGGTCCACGTCAACTCATATTGTTCAATGCTTTCTCGTTACCAAGTAATTGATTAATCGAATGACATTAATCATATTAATTCATTCGGGCATGGCCATGCACTACATCAATCTTACTCACGAGTGGCCAAGCAAACATCTCTCTTTACGAGGGACAAGTTTCCATCTTGACTTATCATTCTTCCCAACAAGAATCATGTCATGCCAATAATAGCCCTTACCGTTGTCCTAAGTTAAAGACAACGTTAAACTATATCAAACATGATATTCATCGAGTGGAAGACGATGATAATCTCAGTGTCAAAGGATATCAATGATATGACTATATGAGATTTATTTATGACATATGACCATGACATAAATCTCATAATGGGTCAAGTCCAAGTACCTTGTTCTCTAACAAGTACCCATGAATCTAATGTGCATCTCCACGCATATAATCATCACATGATTATCCATTAGACTTCATACTAGTGCTTCATAAATACTAGGGACACGATTATTATAACTAAACATGCAAACACATATAATAATCAAATAAACAATCTCATATATAAATGAACAATGACATTACATAAAGGTCTATCTCTATAGGCATAGTGGCACTAACACCTACAGCCTCCCACTTGCACTAGGCCCAAGCCACTCATGTATCTTATACCCACGGACCTAACATGACCATCATGTTTAGCTTGTGGCAAAGGCTTGGTGAGAGGGTCCGAAATATTGTCATCCGTTGGTACCTTGCATATCTTGACGTCCTCCCTTTCACACATTTCTCGTATGAGGTGAAAACGTCTCAAAATGTGTTTGGATCGCTGATGTGACCTTGGTTCTTTTGCTTGGGCAATAGCACCATTATTGTCACAGTAACAGCTCTATCGGGTTAGTGATACTGAACGACTTCTAAGTCACTAACGAACTTCTTGATCCAAACCGCCTCCTTAGCCGCATCCGATGCCGCGATGTATTCGGCTTCGTTGTAGAATCAGCAATGTTGCTTTGCTTGGAACTCTTCCAACAAACGGCACCTCCATTTAGCATAAAAACAAAACCAGATCGCGATCTAAAGTCATCTTTGTCGGTTTGGAAGCTTGCATCCGTGTAACCCTTTACAACCGTATCATCTTCCATTCCTCCAAATACCAAGAATACATCCTTAGTCCTTCTCAAGTACTTAAGGATATTCTTGACAGCCTATCCAACGGTTCTCACCAGATCAGATCGGTATCTACTGCTGCGCTTAGAGCATACGAGACATCGGGTCTAGTACATAACATGACATACATGATAGATCCAATTGCCGAAGCATATGGAATATCACTCATCCTCTTTCGCTCATCATTTGTCTTAGGACAATGAGTCTTGCTAAGAGTAATGCCATGTCCCATTGGCAATTTCCCTCTCTTAGAATTTTCCATGCGGAATCTTCTAAGGACCTTGTCAATATACGTACTTTGACTCAAACCAATCATCCTTCTTGATCTATCTCTATAGATCCTGATACCAAGGATATAAGCCGCTTCACCCATATCTTTCATTGAAAAACATTTTCCTAACCAAGACTTAACAGTCTCAAGTGCAGGAACATTGTTTCCAATGAGCAAGATGTCATCGACATATAGCACCGTAAATAGGACTATGCTCCCACTTATTTTCTTGTATACACAAGGCTCATCTTCGTTTTTGATGAAGCCAAACTCTTTGACTCGATTCATCAAAACGTAGATTCCAGCTCCGGAAGCTTGCTTCAATCCATAAATGGATCTCTCGCAACTTACACACTTTGTTAGGAATTCTTTGGATCGACAAATCCTTCTCGTGCCGTATCATGTATACATCCTCAAGTAGGTTTCCGTTAAGAAACGCCGTTTTGACGTCCATTTGCCATATCTCATAGTCGTAATATGCGGCTATGGCAATTAAGATTCTAATAGACTTAAGCATTGCTACGGGCGAAAAGGTTTCATCATAGTCAACGCCATGAATCCGCCATACCCCTTAGCAACTAGCCTAGCCTTATAAGTATGTACCTTCCCATCCATGTCGCTTTTCTTTTGAAAACCCACTTGCACCCTATGGTTTTTACACCTTCGGTGGATCATTCAAGTTCCAAACTTGATTATCGTACATGGATTTGATCTCGGATTCCATGGCTCCTAGCCACTTGTCCGAATCAGGAGTGGACATCGCCTCTTGATAGGAAGTAGGTTCATCATTCTCAATGATTTCTACTTCATTACTTTCCGTCATGAGAAATCCATATCTCTCGTTCGGATCGTATCCTATCCGATCTCGCGAAGAACTTGTGTATCTTGAACCGGTTCCACAACAACTTGTGAACTTGGTTCCGTCTCTACTATCGGTTCCTTGTCATTTTGGGTTCTTGAATTTCTTCAAGATCAATTTTACTCCCACTAGTTTCTTTAGAGAGAAACTCTTTCTCTAGAAAGACACCATTTCGAGCAACAAACACTTTGTTCTCGGATTGGTTGTAAAATAGATATCCTTTCGTTTCCTTAGGATAAACCAACGAAAATGCATTTATCGATTTAGGTGCAAGTTTATGTTCAGTAAACTAATTTCTTTACATAAGCCTCACAACCCCAAATCTTCATGAAAGATAAGCTAGGCTTTCTTCCATACCACATCTCATGTGGGGTTTTAGGAGCCGATTTAGTAGGGACCTTATTAAGCGTGAAAGCAAATGCTTTCCTGCATGTCCCCAAAAAGAAATAGGAAGGTTAACTTGACTCATCATCGATCAAACCATATCTAATAGAGTTCGATTTCTCCTTCCTGATACACCATTCCATCGTGGTGTTCCGGGTGGAGTAAGTTCAAACAATTCCACAACTTTTCGTATGATCGTCAAATTCTTGGCTTAAGTATTCACCACCTCGATCGGATCGAATGGTTTTAATAGTTTTGCCAAGTTGATTTTGTACCTCATTTTTAAATATTCTGAATATCTCAAATGATTCACTTTTGTACTTCATCGATAGACATAGCCATATCTGGAGAAGTCATCGTGAACGTTATGAAGTACCGAAATCCTCCCTAGCAATGCTATTCATCGTCCACACACATCAAGCATGTATGAGAGCCAATAAATCACTAGCCCTTTCACTACTCTTAGTAAAAGGAGCTTTAGTCATCTTGCCCAATAAACAAGACTCGCAAACATCATATGATTCATAATCATATGAGTCTAAATATCCATCTTTATGGAGTTTAGATACGCGTTTCTCGTTTATGTGACCAAGACGGCAATGCCATTTGTATGTGTTGTTCACATCATTTGGTTTAGATTTCTTACTAACATGATAAACATTCTCAACATTATTTTCAACATCCAAGACATAAAGGCCATTAAAAGAATGAGCAACACAATAAAGCATGTCATTCAAATAAATTGAAAATTTCTTATTCGCAATAAGAAAATTGTAACCCTCATTGTCTAAACATGAAATAGAAATAATGTTTCGCTCAAATCCTAACATAATAATGCTTATTTAAAACTAAAATTAATCCGCTAGGTAAAGTGACTTCGTAAGTCCCTACGGCCAATGCAAAGAACTCTTGCTCCATTTCCAACCCGCAGATCTACTTCACCCTCTTTGAGCGACCTTCTATTCTTAAGTCCGCACATTTAGACAAATGTGAGATCCACATCCGGTATCTAATACCCAAGAACTAGAAGTAGAAAGTAGAACATCTATCATATAGATACTCAAGTCGTGGCAATCACATTGCCCTTCTTCTTCAGCTCCCCTTCCCGATAAGCTTTGCAGCTACGCTTCCAATGCCCAGCCATTGCAATGGTAGCATACCGCATCCTTTTGGGATTTGGGTTGAGGCTTCTCAACAACGGTAACCTTTGCCTCCGGCTTAGCAACTTTTGCTTTAACCTTGTTTTTCTTGAACCCTTTTCCTTTGTTCACCATCAACACTTGATTGGTTTTCTTGGTAATATTGTTCTCCGCATTCTTTAGCATCCCATGCAATTCAGACAGAGATTTATTCATCCCATTCATGTTATAATTCGTAACGAACCGATTATAACTTTCAGGAGTGAATGCAATATCATATCCGTAGCGCCTAACCGGATAGATACCCAAGCCTCTCAAGATGTTCGAGGTGACCCTTCATTTTCAACACATGAGGCCCAACAGTTGTCCTTCAATCATCTTGCATGAATGAAGAGCCTTCATAAAGTGTCAAATCTTTCCCGACGTGCTTGCAATCGGAACATTTCCTTTAAATGATTTCCCAAATCATAAGCTTCCATGTGTACAAGGTCCTTCAAGGGCCTTACACATAGTAGCCAAGATCGTGCAACCAACATCTATAGAATCATCCACATGTTTCTTATGTTGGTCCCTTTCAGCTTTAGGTGCATTAGCAAAGCAGGCTCTGGTGGAATGGGTCCATCGAGAATGTACAACTTCCTTTCTTGTTTGAGAACAATTCTCAAATAGCGGATCCAATCCACATAGTTGTTGCCATTCTCTTCTAACTTGTCCTTCTCAAGGATTGATCGCAGTGACAAATTCTGATTAGTGTTAGCAGCCATTGATCTACAAAGATATGCAACAAGATATAAACATATATGAGCACCAATTTCATTTAAGAGATTAAATAATGTATTTCACAAATACTCCCACTAAATTATACAACCTTCATATACAAACATGGATAATATAATTTAATAGGCTAAGACCCAACTTTAATTTAATTTCAAGCTCTGCTATGGCACGATCAAGCTCAAAATTAAACTAAAAAGGTAGATAACATTTATCAATCATATCAACATATGACTCTTAGATCTTTTATGAGATTATAGACATCATATGTCACATGTTTCAATCTCATCTTATGCCTTAGGCCCAAAACTGTTTTGATAGCCTTATTGAGTTCAACCATTTTAAACGTATAGCAATCACTATTTGCTCATCTTGATCATACAAAGATAGAATTAATGTACCTCGCTATGGCGAGCCTACATAAAACTACCCGTGTACTCACAAGTGTTTAAAGTGGGTAGCATAAACAAACTCAAAATTTCAAAGAAGGTTCAATTTTTCATGTTTATCAATTAACATGGCAAGGTTGATTCATGAAAAACTATATGAGCATAATTATGAACATGGAATGATACAACACAAATCACATTTGGTCAAGAATTACTAGTACGCGGCCACGTGCTCCAAGGTTATCCCACACTTCCATCGAAGTGCCTGTGGGGAAGGTTTTGGTGTCCAAATTTCCATATACCAAGTAATACTTCACAAATATCCTAGATTAATCACATTAATCATTTAAATGAAATTGACATCCCATAACCTAGATTAATCATATTAATCACATATTTCAATTTCATAATCAAGGTATATCACTATACACAATTACTTCACAAGCAATACTCATACAATTTCACATTCCAAATCATATTTATCATGAAAATTCATATAATCACATTACACAATAATCATGATTATCTAACTAAACATCATGAACGGGGCTCTGATACCACTGTTGGGTTTCGAGGGTCCATGCGCAGCGGAATAATGCAAATAACTCGAATACCCAAAGCCCTAGAATCCGTTCTAGATGAATAATTAAGAAGTATGAATTAGGGTTACCAACCTTGATTGCCTTTGTCGTTGATATACGTGTTCCAACTCCAGATTGAAGAGTTAGCAAGTCTTCAATATACGATCCTTGAATCACGAACAAAAGATCTTGAGAAGCGAAGATCCTCTACGAGTATCCACGCGATGAACGAACCCTAGAACTCTTTCTAGGAGGATTGCTAGATCCCTTGATTGAAACCTTTTCAATCTATGATGAATTGTGGAATTGGTGTGATGATTTTCAATTCACAATTGAAAATCCTCTCTATTTTTGTCTTTCTCAAAGCTCAAAAACGGAATCGGCCGCTAGGGTTGTATAAGGATACTATTTATACTTAATAAATATATGACCTATTAAAACCCTTGGGAAAAAACGGTTTCAAAGATCGCCGACATGGGCGGTCGCCCATCGGGATATACGGGGCGGTCGCCCATGTGTCCAGAAGCTTGAATCCTTCCTCCGAAACCCCATATGGGCGGTCGCCATCGACATGGGCGGTCGCCCATGTGTCCAGAGTTTTAATCCCTTTATTCGAAAACTATCGTGGGCGGTCGCCCATAAGGGCAAGTGGCGGTCGCCCATGTGACGGTTCTAATGCCCGGTTTTCAAATAACATGGGCGGTCGCCCATAGAACTGGGCGGTCGCCCAACACACCATAAATCCATAATTCCATTTTTGACAATTCGTTCGATGCGTGTGACCCCATAGGACTATATTATGTTGGCAATGAGTTCGATCACATCGATCCTCATAAGACATGAGCGGACTCTAGCAAGCCATCATGCCTACCCAAATAATATAATATCATGTTCGTTTTTCCTACATAGAACATATCATAATCCCATTGTCACACGATGTTATATTGAACATGAGTCATGGTCCACGTCAACTCATATTGTTCAATGCTTTCTCGTTACCAAGTAAATTGATTAATCGAATGACATTAATCATATTAATTCATTCGGGCATGGCCATGCACTACATCAATCTTACTCACGAGTGGCCAAGCAAACATCTCTCTTTACGAGGGACAAGTTTCCATCTTGACTTATCATTCTTCCCAACAAGAATCATGTCATGCCAATAATAGCCCTTACTGTTGTCCGGTTAAAGACAACGTTAAACTATATCAAACATGATATTCATCGAGTGGAAGACGATGATAATCTCAGGTCAAAGGATATCAATGATATGACTATATGAGATTTATTTATGACATATGACCATGACATAAATCTCATAATGGGTCAAGTCCAGTACCTTGTTCTCTAACAAGTACCCCTGAATCTAATGTGCATCTCCATGCATATAATCATCACATGATTATCCATTAGACTTCATACTAGTGCTTCATAAATACTAAGGACACGATTATTATAACTAAACATGCAAACACATATAATAATCAAATAAACAATCTCATATATAAATGAACAATGACATTACATAAAGGTCTATCTCTATAGGCCTAGGGCACTAACACCTACAGTCTTCACATCCATTTGGTGTATCTCAAGATTATGCACTGCTGCAATAGCTATGAGAACACGTATAGATGTGATCCTTGTGACAGGGGAGTATGTATCGAAGAAATCATATCCCTCTTTCTGTCTAAACCCTTTGGCAACTAGTCTAGCTTTATACTTATCAATAGATCCATCGGCTTTATACTTCCTTTTAAGAATTCATTTGCAACCTAAAGGTTTGCAACCTGGAGGGAGATCCACCAATTCCCAAGTATTATTAAGCATTATGGATTCTATCTCACTGTTAATAGCCTCTTTCCAGAACGTACTGTCCGATCCAGATAGAGCTTCTTTTATAGTAGCTGGTTCGTTTTCCAACATAAATGATAGAAAATCAGGACCAAAAGACTTTTCCACTCTTGCCCTTTTACTACGTCTAGGTCCTTCATCTTCTACTTGAGATGGACTGTTTGTAGATTCATATGTTCTCTTTTGAGAATTACCTTCTTTCCTACCCTTAGCAGGAAAGATATTTTCAAAGAATACTGCATTCCTTGATTCTAATGTCATTCCTGCATTCATATCAGGAATTTCTGACTTGTGCACTAGGAATTGATAGGCACTACTGTTATTGGCATATCCAATAAAAATACAGTCAATGGTTTTCGGACCGATCTTTACTTGTTTCGGCTTAGATATTTCAACCTTAGACAAACAACCCCATACTTTAAGATATTTATAACACGGCCTGCGATTATTCCATAATTCATAGGGCGTTTTATCAATACCTTTCTTGGGTATCTTATTAAGAATGTAGTTCGAAGTGAGTATAGCTTCCCCCCACAAGTTGTCGGGTAAGCCTGAACTTATCAAAAATGCGTTCATCATCTCTTTGAGAGTATGATTTTTGCGTTCAGCAACTCCGTTAGACTGAGGGGTATATGGAGCAGTCGTTTGATGAATTATGCCAGATTCCCAACATAGTCCTTCAAACGGAGCTTCATATTCTCCTCCTCTATCACTTCTAATTTTCTTAATCTTTAAGTTAAGTTGATTTTCAACTTCTTTCTTATAAGTCTCGAAAGCCCCTAAGGCTTCATCTTTACTTCTTAAGAGATAAACATAACAATACTTAGTGCAATCGTCTATGAATGTAATGAAGTACTTTTTACCTCCTCGAGTTTGCACAAGTTTTAAACCACATATGTCGATGTGAATTAACTCGAGAGGAGTTGTGTTTCTTTTTATTGCATTAAATGGCAATTTCGTCATTTTTGCCTCAACGCAAACTTCGCACTTATTAGTTGAATCAGATTTAGTCATTTGGATTAAATCTTGTTTAACTAACTTCTTAATAGTGTCGAAGTTTACATGACCTAATCTATCATGCCATAAACTAGGATTTTCCGATAAGTAAACATAAGAAACAACATTTTTATTCTTCGCACCTTGGCGGATAACATTTATTACATTCATCTTGAAAAGTCCCTTCTCGAGGTAACCCTTTCCAAGGAATAAACCATTCTTGGTTATTACAAACTTGTCGGATTCAAAAACTAATCTAAAACCGGCTTTACTTAACAAAGCACCGAAAACTAGATTCTTGCGGATGTCCGGAACATGCAGCACATCAAGCAAGGTCACTTCTTTCCCTGAGGTCATCTTCAATACAACATTTCCAATGCCTTGAACATCGGAAGTCGCTGAATTTCCCATATACAATTTCCTTCCGGAAATGGGAGTATAAGAAGAAAAACTCTCCTTATTAGCACAAATATGGCGGGTAGCCCCGGTATCTATCCACCATTCCTTTGGATTGTCATCCAAATTTGCCACGTTTGCCTCGAAGATCACCGCAGCAAAATCAAGATCCATATCTTCGACATTGTTTGCCTCCTTCTTTGGGTGGCGACAATCCTTTGCTATATGGCCCGGCTTGCCACAATTATAGCATGCTCCTTTGTATTTCTTAGTTGAGGAGCCTTTGTTCTTCCCTTTCTTAGCATTCCCGGAATGCTTCCTTTTTGTGCCACTAGTGCTTGCCTCAGCAAGATTCACTTTAGCCTCCATCTTGCCTTTGGTAGCTTTAGCTTCATTGTCTCGATTATTCTCTTCAATTTGAAGACGAACAACCAAGTTCTCCAAAGTCATCTCTTTACGTTTATGCTTGAGATAATTTTTGAAGTCCTTCCATGAAGGCGGCAACTTCTCTATGATTGATGCCACTTTAAAGGGATTGTTCATGATCATTCCTTCAGCATCAAGTCTATGTAAAATAAGTTGGAACTCATCAACTTGAGTTGTTACCAACTTAGAGTCTACCATTTTGAAGTCAAGATATTTGCCGACGACAAACTTCTTTGACCCGGCATCTTCAATCTTGTACTTCCTTTCCAAGGTATTCCACAATGCCTTGGCTAACTCGACGGTACTATACACATTATAAAGTGCATCGTCGAGTCCATTCAAGATGTAATTTTTACATAAAAAATTGCCGTGGTCCCAAGCCTCTTTGGCCAAAAGCCTTTGAGGGTCGGGATCACCATTTGCAACAATCGGATCTTCTTTTAAGAACCGATGCAAACTTAGAGTGGTCAAGTAGAATAGCATCTTTTGTTGCCATCTCTTGAAATCCACCCCGGTAAACTTTGGGGGTTTCTCACCATGAAGCGGGTGAGATGGTGTAGAAGCGGGTGCAATATTCTTGAGCGTTGCATCGCCTTGAGGAGGAGTAAGCCCGGATGACTCGAAGGTGTCTCTCTCATTAGTCATTGTAGGAACGCCTTAAGAAACGTCAAATACTTCTTACGATTGTTGGGATTTATGGATAGGCTTCTTAAGGAAATAACAAAGAAAATGAGAAAGATAACGGGAAAGATAACGGAAATTGAAAAGCAAACCAGAAAAGTCGAGTCTTGTGTTTAACACAATTTCCGTAAGAAGTATTTGTCCCGCACTAGTGCTTACGGTTGATGACAAACTTTTCGTGAGATGAAACGACTTCTATTCGTTAATAGGAGCACTCCAAATTAACAAATCTAACGAACAATTGACTATTTGGAACTTTCGAACTTGAAGAAAAATAATGCAACAAGATGAAATGATTAGGCTAAGTTAATCTATCTCAAATGTGTGTAGGAAGACTCAATTTACTGTATGTATGAATTGAAATTCAGAGGGGAAGTATATAAGGAGAGTTAAGGGGTTTGTGTCTTTTCCCTTGAAAAGACACAATGTTTCTAGCAGCAGCGAAGGGCACGAGTCGTGCTCCTTGGCACGAGTCGTTCTCACGACTCGTTCCCAAGGCCTCCACTCGTTCTGATCAGAATTGAGCAAATGTCCATTAAGGTCCATTCGTGCTCACGACTCGTGACCAGAGTCCCCACTCGTTCTGATCAACTGGGTGCAGAATCTCATCAGCCAAAAACACAGTTCAAATCCAATTAAATCCAAACGATCTAATTGACCCTTTAAACAACTCTCGTTAAGTTACAAACCTTTTGTCATTAATTTCTCATTCACCCGGAAATGGTTTTTGAGACAATAAATGAGTTTCATAATCTATACTAAATGTAGAATACATTTTGTAACTTACTTCGTTAACAAATAACGAATTCCGTTAGGAAGTTAGGTCAACGTTAAGTCAAACTTAACTTTCGTTACCCATTTCCAACAATTCAAAAATAAAACAAACATATAACAGAGTTAATCATCTGAATATCATGAACAAGCAGCATAATCACTTTGAAAACACATATCAAAAACCAATGACAATAATTCAATTAAAAATAAAAAACAACAACAATGGTGATACGAAACTCACCTCAAAACATATGAATAATGAGTTTCAATCGATTAAAAATCAATGGAACTTGAAATCGAATTGATTCAATTCAACGAATTGCTGAAATCGAAGTTTTGAAATCTGATTTTGAATCGAATTTACGTCCCAAGTCCAAATCGCCTTCGCCGCCTCACACGACGAAACCTAGAAACAATGGTGAATAGTGAAGAAAAATGGAATATCGAGCTATTTATATGAGGGCATATTCGATATTTCCTATTATTAAAATAGGCGAGGAATTATATAGTAGAAGAAATTATTTTGTAAGATTAGAATGTAAATTAAGAAATAGGCTGTCTTAGGACGTAGATTAGATATTATTAAGGGACTATGGCGTAATTTTCTCAATTTGTTATAATTAATAACAACACATATTTTAATAATTAGATTTAATTTTTATATAATAATGAGTTGGTCTTATAAAAAATGCATTTTTTCTGGTACTTAGAAAAAACGTGTTTTGTGTTTTCCCGTTTGTGCTAGTTCAAGTTTAACAAAGTGCCAGTAAAAAATGCCAGTACCAGTTTAACAAAGTGCCAGTGTAAACTGACACTGACACTTTGTTAAACTGACACTGACGCTTTTTACACGTGCACTTTTATATACATGAACTGGCACTCTTCACACTGGCACTCTGTTACACTAACACTGGCACTTTGTTACACTAACATTTTTGCTGGCTCTCAAAAACACAAGCACTGGCATTCAAAAACACATACACTGGCATTCAAAAACACATGCACTGGCACTCAAAAACACATACACTGGCACTCAAAAACATTGGTAATCATTTTTACTGACTCTAAAAAACACAAGCACTGGCACTCATAAACACATGCACTGACACACCAAAACACTTGCATTGGCACTCCAAAACAAATGCACTGACATCTAACTGGCTTCAGGATGGTTCCGTGACGGAGGATATTTTAACTGGCTTCAAGATGCATTGCCATGGGTGGAGATTAGTGTACTGCATTCCTAAAAGACCTGCATTCAAAGGGTCAGCACCCATTAATCTTTCAGATCGTCTTCACCAAGTCCTTCGGTGGGCCCTGGGATCCGTTGAGATATTGTTGGCTTTCCTGTAAGAAGAATGCGAAAGTCGGACATAATAAGCTTTGAACGGTGTCTGGCTATGGCAGCCCCGGTTAATTGAACTCCTAATTGAGTCGAAAATTGGTTAATTGGACTCCTAATTGAGTCGGAAATTGACGGCGCCGCAAGCGACGATTGATGAGGTTTAGGTTTGGAGGTGCGGGATTTGAGGGATTGGAAGCGACTGTCGAGATCGGGGCGGAAGAGTCGACGTGTTCTAAAAACACGTTTTTTGTTAAGTTTTAAAAAAATGCGTTTTTTACAAATTTTTGGCTATAATAATAAGCACATAAAAACGTAATATAAAATAACTATTTTTGGTACATGAGATTTTTTCTCCAATTTTTAATGATATGTTTGCTAAAAAAACATGAATTATTTTAGATAATAATACTTTTTTCTAAATAAGATAGTAATGATTTCAATTTTTTAATATAGAGATGAAGAATTAATCCTAAACAAAAGTATAAATTAAAAAAATGCAAGTTAAAATGAGAATAACAAAAATAACTAACACATGACATGCATATCAGTTTACTTAAATTTTATCTTTCATTTGAAGAATTGAAAAAATGTACTCCCTCCGTCCCAGACCAAGGGTCCTCGGGGGGATTTCACGCTTCTTAAGAATTTTTTTTAAAGTAGGTAGAAAATTTTAGGAGAGAGAATGTAAAAATTAAATGTGTGGAAGGGAATATGAGAGAGAATGTAAAAGTTAAATGTGTGGTAGGGAATAAGAGAGAGAATGTAAAAGTTAATAATATTTAATAGGAGAGAGAATGAGTGGGAGGAATAGTAATTGTTTTTTTGTAAATATATGGAGATGATAAGGGTATAAATATATGAAAAACTTTCCATTTAAGGAAAGGGACTCTTGGTCTGGGATGGACCAAAAAGAAAAGTAGAACTCTTGATCTGGAACGGAGGGAGTAACATTTTTGAAAATAAAATAACAATAACAACAACAATGATTTGGTCTCAAATAACTTAGAGCCGACTAACATCAATCGTGAAATATAATTTTCAAAGAAAAGATGCAAAAAAATAAAAAGTAATTGAAAATAAGAATATGTGGCAAGAAAATTTTGAAAAAAAAGTAAAAAAATAAATAATTTTAAGAATGTGAAAATTAAGAAGAAATTTAAAAGAAAGGTGAAGTTAATAAACATTCTTTTAAAAGACAATGTTTTTATGATTTACAATGTCTATCTTTTTCTAAAATAGTACTCCCTCCGTCCCAACAATTGCTTCCCATTTTTTGCCAAGCATGCAAATTAAGAAAATGGGGGAGGGAAGAAAAAATGTTGTGAGTGTAATTTGAAAATAGGAGAGAGAATGAGTGGAGAGAATAGTAAATTATAATGGTGTTGTGAGTATTAAAATAATGTAGGAGAGAAAATGAGTGGAGGGAATAGTAAAGATTTCTTTGCCAAAAAAGGAAAATGAAAGCTATTAATGGGACACCCAAAATGGCAAAATGGGAAGCTACTATTGGGACGGAGGAAGTATTTACAATGTCTATCTAAAAGCATGCTTTTAGATAGTATTTACAATGTCTATCTTTTTCTAAAATAAGCATTCTTTTAAAAGACAATGTTTTTATTATTGTATGTTTTCATTTGAAAAAGAACATGATCAAGTCAAAATGAAGTTAATATTACTTCTTCTCTATAGAGTTACTAATTCTAAATGTTTAAAATTTTGATATGTAATATTAATATTTGGAAATGGTTATGAATATTTCACTAATAATGATATATTTGTTAAATTTAAATAAGTATTCTAAAATGTATAATTTTATTTATTAGTTATATGTGTAATATTATTAAATTAATATGATGATATATTTTTATTGAAATAAGCGTATTCGAAATCATATTTAAAAAAAAAATATTATTTGTTCTTATAATATATTTTTTAATTGTTTTTAGTTGATATATAAAATTTATTTGTATGATGCGTTTAATGCACGCACGGGTGTAATTCTAGATACTAATTTCGTTCCCAAATCGATGATCAAAAAATTCAAATTTGCTAGTGAGAAAGAGCAAATATGGAAAAAAAAATTGGTCATTTATTTTGGATAGATTTTTAGAAAGAGCAAATATGGAAAAAAATTGATCATTTATTTTGGATAGATTTTTTTTTGAGTTGTTCTTGTGTGAAACTAGTTTTAGGATAAGCTATCCTAGAACCTGTTTTGCGAAAGTGTCTTTTCTAATACAATAAAGTGTCTGTTGCAATATAAACAAAGTGACTGATCTATTATGACACTAATAAACAAATTTAAGTCGGTTATAATGTTAAATAATGCGGTGATATTGTTGAAAAATAGTGTCTGTTGTAGTGTTAAAGAGTGTTTGTTATAGTATTTAAAAGTGCCTCTTGTAGTATTGAAAAAAATCTGTTGTAATATTGAAAAGTGTCAAGTGAATTAAAAACACATGCCTGTTGTAGTATTCAGAAGTGTCTTCCGCAGTATCAAAAAGTGTCAGGTGAGTTTCGATTATTAAAATGTGCCTGTTGTTGGGTAGAAAATTGCGTCTTATAAGTTTCAATTATTTACAAAAATGTCACCGCACATTTTGAAATTTTTTATTTATTTACAAAAATGTCACCGCGTTGAACACGTTATATAAGAGATTTTCAATTTTTTTTTTGGCAATTAATTTTTGGAGGAAGGGTTGAAGAGTAAGGTGGAGGAAAGGGCGTAGAGTTGTTTGTTGAGAAAATTAAATACTACTCCCTCCGCCCCGTACTGCCTTCATCTTTTCCCAACGTCCTGCGTCAAGAGCCAAAGTTCATTTCCAAAAAAAGCAAGTTTTTGAATATATTAATACCCTTATCATCTTCATATATTTACAAAAAAATCATTCATTATATCCTTATACATTCTCTCTCCTATTTCCTACCACACATTTAACTACTATTCCTCCCACTCATTCTCTCTCCTATTAAATATTTTTAACTTTTACATTCTCTCTCCTATTCCTTACCACACATTTAACTTTTACATTATCTCTCATATTTTCTACCACACATTTAATTACTATTTCCTATCTCTCATTTAACTTTTATTCATTTTTTAAAAAATTTCTTAAGAAGCGTGAAATCCCCCCATATACCCTTGGTCTGGGTCGGAGGGAGTAGTAGGTATATGCGTATGATATTAAGTGGGGAAGGTAAGGTGTAAAGAGTGACGTATTGGGTGACGTATTGGGGGAGTTATAAGTTGAATTCCACCCAATGTTGGTGTTGTTCAGATTCAGTCATCGTCTTCTCCTTCTTCTACTAGGCTATCTCATCAGGTAAATTAATCGTATCCCCTCTCCCTCGATCATTCCTTTTATCTCTCCAATTCCATTATTCACACCCACCCTAATTTCCAATCCAATCTATATCTTCATTCTCATTTACCCACCGACGATCTAGTAATTTTTCTACTTCCACCAGACCCTCCCGTGATTCTTGATGAATGTTTGTCTCTGTCTGTGTGTGTGTGTTTTCCTTTCTGGTGATCACAAGCCAAGCCAGTGCCACCCTCACTCTAGCTACTTGTTTTAAGACATACCCCCTCCCTCCCTCCGTCCCGGTTTAAGATAGGTCAAACTCCAACTCTAACCCCGGACTTATTCACTCCTGACTGAATGCTCTTATCCGTCTCACTCTCACTTTGAATGAAAACACCAATGATTAATATATTCATTATTCATTATATGTCATATCTTATCCGTCTCACTCTCATTGTTTTACTTTTTAATCTGTATCATTTTAAACAGTGCTTTCTTTCAGCAGGCTAGGCTGCCATGACTTCCAACACTCCTCCTAATCCTAATCCTCATCAACAAGACTGCCTTGCATGGGCTGCCAGAGATCCCTCTGGTCTTCTCTCTCCTTACACCTTCACCCGCAGGTATATATTCCTCATTCCCTCCTCTCCTCTATTTATTAATGAAAATCTCCCTTTCAATTACATTTGGAATTATGCATCCATCTCAAATTTGTTATATCATCCATCATACAAATGGACCCATGCTTGTGCTATGCTTTTGACTTTTAATTGATTCATCTTATTCGATTTTCTCTTGTATGGCTGACAGGGCTGTTGGGAGCGATGATGTTTTTCTAACTATCACTCATTGTGGCGTTTGTTATGCTGATGTTATGTGGACCAGAAATGCACATGGCCACTCCAACTATCCTCTTGTCCCTGGGTATGATCCTATCTGTATTGATTGTTTTGAGTGAATCATTGTGATTTCAATTTCATTTGTGAATTAATCGTGGTATATTATGAATATATGATCTTGCTGTTTAACAGTCACGAGATTGTTGGGACTGTCAAAGAGGTTGGTTCAAATGTTAAGAACTTCAAAGTTGGTGACCATGTTGGAGTGGGAACTTATGTCAACTCTTGCAGAGAGTGTGAGTATTGTAATGATGGGTTAGAAGTCCATTGCTCAAAAGGAGCAGTATTTACTTTTGATGGTATTGATGTGGACGGAACAATCACTAAAGGCGGATATTCCAGTTATATTGTTGTTCATGAAAGGTGAGAAATAAGGCTTCACTACTTTTTCATACTTAATGTAAGTACAAATATCAGCTATTAAGAAATTCCTGGGAGCATATGTTTTGTGATAATTAATGTTGATTGACGTACAGGTACTGCTTCAGAATACCGAAAGATTACCCACTAGCTTTGGCAGCGCCTCTACTATGTGCTGGAATTACTGTTTACACCCCCATGATTCGCCATAACATGAATCAGGCTGGTAAGTCTCTAGGGGTGATTGGTCTAGGTGGTCTTGGCCACTTGGCGGTCAAGTTTGGGAAAGCATTTGGATTGAAAGTGACCGTTTTCAGCACAAGCATATCCAAGAAAGAAGAAGCCCTGACCGTGCTCGGAGCAGACAAATTCGTGATCTCATCTGATGAAGAGCAGATGACAGTGAGATTCCTATTCCTACTTACCACAGCAGTGATCACTTTACTTGGGGTGTGTTTGCCAACTTAATTTCAGGCTTTAGGTTTGGAATCGGAAGAACAGTTGGAATTTAGTTTGATCTTCCTTTTCCAAATCCAATGCTTTGAATTGTAGTTGCCAACTACAGCCTTAAGTAACAATTACAAAAGGCAAAGATTGAAACTTGACAGGTGTATTGATTGATGCAGGCTCATGCTAAAACACTTGACTTTATAATCAACACTGCTTCGGGTGATATATCATTTGATGCATACTTGTCGCTGTTGAAGACTGGTGGTGTATTTTCCTTAGTTGGGTTCCCAACCGAAGTGAAGTTTGCTCCAATAAGTCTTAATTATGGTATTATATATGATTTGCAATTTATTTATCATCGATCCAAATTTGTATAGCCTCGTGGTATGAATGTAAGTTTTATTGAAATTTGCTTTGCAGGTATGAAAACGATAGCAGGGAGCCTTACTGGAGGAACCAAGCTGACACAAGAAATGTTGGATTTTTGTGGGGAGCACAAAATATATCCAAATGTGGAGATGGTACCAATTCAGTATGCGAATGAGGCTCTTGAGAGATTAGTAAAGAGGGATGTGAAATATCGTTTTGTGATTGATATTGAGAACTCCCTCAAGTGACGGAACGGATTGAATCTATCTTTCCATTGGGGAACGGAGGAAGAACGAAGATTTGAAGTTGAATAAAGGAGTTGTCTTTTCTTTTCTTTCTTTTCTTTTAAACTTTAGAGATGTGTATTCTCTCTGTTTCGTTCTACAGTTTAATACAATCCTTCCTTTGTACCGGTTTTGAAAGTTGAATTGGTTATCATGTCTGCATCTGTTTGCAACCTAAACAATGGCTGAGCTGAACCCCTTGGTCCACTCATCCTTATGGCAGAAACCTATAGTGAGTTATTTATTTGGGCCTTGGGACCCTAGAGTTCTTGGGACAAATCAAAATTTCAAAGAAAATCAATGAATTTTCAATATTTTAAATAAAACTTTTTGTTCTCTTATATCTTACGTATAACACTAGTTCGTCTCTTATATCAAAGGTATAAGAGTCATTTTTTTTCACTTTTTTTTTTTTTCAATTTTTAAGAAAACTCTTGTATTTTATTATACCTTGAGTCTTATATGTTATATAAGACTAAATAAAATCTTATACAAAAAGTATAAGAGTCATTTTTTCATTTTTTTTCTCAGTTTTTAAGAGAATAAATAAAATTATTTAAACTATAAGGGGCCGTTTGGTTCGGTGGAAAAAAAGTGAAGGAATGGAATGGTCAATGGAATTGAATTCCTTAAGGAATTGGAATGGAAAAAAACTGGTCAAACCCCTCCGTTTGGTTGGCACGAAATGGAATGAAATTGTCATTCAATTCCTTGACAAATCATGTTTGGTTTGAAAATACAAATTATAGAAATGGAATGAAAGTATATAAAATGACCAATTTACCCTTGTTAAAAAAAATATTTTTTTTTTGGAGGAGGTTGGGGGTGGGGGTGGGGGGGGGTAGGTAGGGGGTATGCAAAATGAGTAAAAAATATTTTTTTTCGTGGGGGTAAGGGGTGGGGTGGGGGTGGTGGGGGGGGGGGTGGGGGTGGGGGGGGGAGGGCGGGGCTGAATGGAGGGGGGTTAGGCGGAAAAAATCGTGGGGATGGGGGGGTGGGGGGAGGGCAGGGGCTGGATGGGGGGTAGGCAGAAAAAAAAATTTCGTGGGGGTGGGGGGTGGGTGGGTGGGGGTGGGGGGGTAGCGGTGGATGGGGAGGGTAGGCAAAATTTTTTTTTTTTTTCGTGGGGGTGGGGGGTGGGGTGGGGGGTTAGGGCGGGTGGATGGGGGGTAGGGGGTTTGGATGGGGGGTAGAGCGGGGTTTGGATGGGGGGTAGGCAGAAAAAAAAAATTCGTAGGGGTGGGGGGTGTGGGGGGGGGGGTAGGGCAGCGCTGGATGGGGGGGGGGTAGGCAGAAAACAAAACAAAAAAAATTCGTGGGGGGTGGGGGGAGGGTGGGGTAGGGGTGGGGGGGGGGGTAGGGCAGGCGATGTGCAAAAAAAAAAATTAAATTTTTTTTTTATGGAGGGTGGGGGTGGGGTGGGGGCTGGATTGGGGGGTGCGTAGGCAGGGGTGGTTTGAGTTGGGGGTATTTTGGTCATAAAAAAAATTTCCATTCCCTAAGGAATTCCTCATTCCTTCCATTTATGGAATGAATGCCCAATTTCTTCACTGGGTGGAATTCATCATTCCAATGGAATGAATTTTTTTTTAAAACTTACACCAAACAGGGCAAAGGAATGGGGGGGGGAATGGAATTGGGCATTCCATTCCTCCACTTTGCCACCAACCAAACGCCCCCTAAGGCTAAAATTAGTCATATATATAGTATATAATAATAAAATTAGTCTTATACATAAAGCATAAGACCTAGTTTTGAAGAAAAAACTGCTATAACAGATCTCTTTAGAAGACAGAAAATAAATCAATCACACAACACGACGATATACGTGGTTCACCAACTTGGCTAGGTCCACGGGCAGAGGGCAAGAATATTATTATCAACTGACAATCACCAAATACAATCTCTAATCTAATGCACGAATTCTTGATCACAAGAATTCACAACTGTTCAAACCCTAAATATAGAGAAATAGAGAGACAAGAAAACCCTTGAAACACCTATAATTATTAATCTATTTCACACTAGGAATTACAACCACAAAAACTGCTAGGTATTAGGCTTATTTATACCGCATATTCCTAACCCTTCATGGTTTTCTAACCCTGGACAGAACTGTTGATCAGATCCGTTCAACAAGTAAACAAACGTGTTTGCCAGACACTCAAACATATCCCCCTGGACACCCAAGTTGTGCTGTACCGAGCACACCAATGTATCTCTAAGACACCCAAATGTGCCACTGCAGTAGGCACTCAAAATTGCCCCAACCGGCAATTGGGCAAATCCAGTCGACATTAGATCTTGCCAACCCAAACAAATGAAAAGAGGTCCGTGGAATCCCCAACAATACGTACCTTTTCCTCGATTCCTTTCTCGCTTTCCAATTGTGTGTGTTGACCTACTAACCGTGGCTTGCCCAGTTCAACTCCACCTTGAGTAACTTGCCGCTTCACCTATTTGTCAACCACCCCACACGAAGCCATGTAACATGCTTCCTTAGATGTGTCTCTACCATACCCTCTGTTGTATGATGCTCGACACCCAAACACAAAAACGTATATCCTTGGAGGACATACAAGGAATCTTATTTTTCCCCTTTCAGAATTACTTTCGAACCCCTGCAGACATTTACTGCTCCACCTTCACTTTTGAAACTGTATCCCACCTTGTCTAGCCGACTAAGCGATATCAGATTTTTTGTTACTTCAGGAACATGTCCAACCTTGTTCAATGTACAAAACTTACCACCCAAAGTTCGCACCCTAATGGAACCCATGTCAACTACCTTGCAGACAGAAACGTTAGCAATATAAATATCACCCTTTTCCGTCTCCTCGTACGTTGCAAACCATTCCCTGCGCGAACACATGTGATAAGAAGCCCCAGAATCAAGAATCCATGTATCTTCATACCTTTATCTTCTTCGGTTACTAGGGCATTGTCCTCCTCATTGTCTTTTGCCATAGTTGCAGTAGACCCAAATTGCTCGCTATTATTCAACCTGGGACATTCACGTTTCCAATGCCCATTTTCTTTATAGTAACTACAGACATCTACAAGTCTTGGACCCCTTTTAGAAAAACTCTTGTTTCTCCTACCTTGGCCCCCATTGCCTTCTGCAACAAACCCTGCTGACTGAGACTTTGTAGATAAACCGCTCGCCTTGGGGCGCAGATCTCTGGTATTGAGATTATTCTTAACCTCTTTCAGAGTAACCGTATCCTTACCATTAATACAGGAATCCACAAATCCCTCATATGACAGTGGTAAGGAGACACGCAACATAAGAGCAACATCCTCATCTTCAACCTTAACATCAATATTACGCAATTCAAGTAATAAATATGTGAATCGATCTATATGATCCCTAATAGGCGTACCTTCCATCATTCGGAGAGAACACAACTTATGCTTTAGATATAACTTGTTGGTCAATGATTGTGTCAGATACATATCTTCCAACGCAAGCCACAGAGCACCTCCGGAATGAGTATCTGCAATATCCGCCAGAACATCATCATTTAAACACCTGATGATTTTAGAGTGGGCCCACTCATCTAGCGCGATCAGATTTGCTGCTTCCTTCTCAACTGATTTCCCCGAACCCTCTGTTGTTGCAGCCGCTATAACACCTATGGAACCCGCTATCGCTTTGCCCTTTGAATCCTGACAATTCCTGATTGCAGCAGCCACCGGAGCCCACAAAATCTTGTCTCTCAACAAGGCTTTCACCTTGATGGCTACGTCCAGGGGCAGAGGGCAAGAATATTATTATCAACTGGCAATCACCAAATACAATATCTAAGCTAATGCACGATTTTTTATCACAAAAATTCACAACTATGCAAACCCTAGATCTAGAGAAACAGAGAGACAACAAAACTCTTGAAACACCTACAATTATTGATCTCTTTCAAATTAGGAATTACAAGCACAAAAACTGATAGGGAATAAGGCTTATTTATACTGCCTATTCCTAACAATGCAGGGTTTTCTAACCATGCACAGAACTGTCACTGCTGATCAAACCCAGATCCGGACACCGCGTGATTGCCCCCTTCTCGCGCGCGATCGCCCTAAATTTCCAGAGACTCCGCGCAATCGTGCCCTCTTCATTCATGGCGCGGTTGCTCCCTTGTCCTGCACGGGTGTGTATTGACAATCGCATGACCGTGTCACCAGAATTGCTGAAACTTGTTTGTTTAATCCCCTAATTTTGCTTTCCCAAGTTAGATGACATCAAACCCAATAAAAACTGTGAGCATCTGCTTCTCTACAAGAAATCAACCAAATCACTAAGGTTTAAGCTCGCCATGTCTGAAGTTACAATAGCAAAATGGAAGAGCATAACCTAAAAATCAACAAAGCAAAAAAAAAAAAAATTTACAAAATCATCACATTTTGAACGACCTATCTCACAAAAATCAACATCCAAAACAAACAGCCCAACCTAATTTTCTTAAGCGCCACGAAATTGCACAAAATCAACAAGATGGCACCAAATATGATTCGGATTTGAGTCGGATCGGCGGTGTTGGTGTAAATCTACTTGGCTATGGCTCTAACGTACTCTTTTCAACTGTATTATAACATATCTGACCGGGGCTGAAGTGATGACGGAGACATGGGTCCGGAGAAGGAGCCAAGTATACAAACTAGAGAATTCCGGTCTGAGAGGTTTGAAACGGCGATGGAGAAGATGATGGAGCCGGAGAGAGAAGATGACGGTAGAAGGTCACCCGAGTTTGGAGAGAGAAAAAGTGTGAGGGTTTGGATATATAAAAAAGAAAGTCTATGGACTATAAAAAAGAAAGTCTACGGACTATAAAAAAGAAAGTCTACGGACTATAAAAAAGAAAGTCTACGGACTATAAAAAAGAAAGTCTATGGACTATAAAAATGAAAGTCCCATCTCGCCTGAATGGCATGTATATGGATGCGACTATAAAATGAAAGTCCCATCTCGCCTGAATGGCATGTATATGGATGCGACTATAAACATAAAAGTCCCATCTCGCCTGAATGGCATGTATATGGATGCGACTATAAACATGAAAGTCCCATCTCGCCTGAATGGCATGTATATGGATGCGACTATAAACGAGAAAGTCTATACCGACTATAAACGAGAAAGTCTATACCGACTATAAACGAGAAAGTCCACGGACTATAAACGAGAAAGTCCACGGACTATAAACAAGAAAGTCCATGGACTATAAACGAGAAAGAAGCCCATCTCGCCTGAATGGCATGTAAAGGTGCGACATGCATGAAAGAAAGCACATCTCGCTTGAATGGCATATGTCGCTATGAGAAAGAGTCTCGTATCACAGGAAAGGCATGCGAAAATGTTGAGGCATAAAGGAAAGAAATTATTCTAAGTAAGAATCATGAAAGAGGCAAGGATGAAGTTAAGGAAAGCAAAGGTCAGTAGTAGTGCAAGCCACTACATATGCACTGTGAGTAAAGTCGCCTAAAGACGACTTCACTTTTTCGATGGGAGTATAAGTATGGGGTACCTGTCATGCAAAAAGAAGATTGTTGATGAACTATCAAAACAAAGTAGTAAAGGCGAGACATGAATGATGAAGCAAGCAAGTAAAGCATAAAGACGAAAGGGGCAAGCACGAAGGCCGTGAATATACATTGTTCAGAGGCACACAGGCCCAAATAAAGGAAAGCAAATTGTTTAGACGAAAGGGGCAAGCACGAAACTGCCATTGCCTCAAAGAAGTGAACCAAATGAGCACCGAGAATTGGAGCGCGTACCCAACTTGCCATAACTGGAGAGGAGAGAGCATGTGTATAAGGCGGATGATAGAGAACTTTGAAGAGGTATGGGAGAGGGAAGAATATGGAAGGAGATGGACTCATGCAACATCTTATTAATGTTCAAGTATAAATCAGTGGCTTTTAAATCCTAGAGACGGTTGGAAAAGGGGGAAACCTTTATTTTCACAATCTAGACCTTGGGGGAACCTAGGGACACATCATCCAAAAATACACCAAATGTATTGATTAAAAATTAATAATAGGCAATAATACCTAAATAAAACCAAAGCATTTATGGGACGGACAAGCAATCCCAATTTCTGGAGAAATTTGGGCAGCATAACGGGTATTCCTGAAGAAATTCAAGGAAAAATCCGGCATGACCTCTCGTCGGTGCACGTTGACAAGGCGACATGATCTCTCGTTAGGACATGTCGCGGGAGCGACATGTCCATACATGAAACCGTGTTGCAATGGCAACATGCCCACACGTGTTAGGTTTGGGATAGGTACGAAAGCCTTTTATTAGTTTTGAAATAATCCATTTTAGTGTATTCGAAAATGGCGTGTCAAAAACCAGTCGTTTGGTAAGCTTTAAAGGTGTGGCTCCACCTATGATGCGCTAGGGGGAAAGGTTTGACATTAGGCGCTCAAGCGTAGGCGACATACATCACCGTCCGCGATGCCGTCAATCGCACCCGAGGGTTCTAGATCTATGTGGCGTAGTGTGAGGATGACTAGATTCCTTTATTTGCGAAAAAATGATTTTTTTATTTATTATTATTTTATTATTATTATTTTTTTTTTGAAAAGGGGGAGAAAAGGAAAGCAACTCACACACACCCCACAGAGTATAATAATCAAGGATCATAATTTGATCATGGGGGCTGCCCCATAATCACAACCTGCACCAAGAAATCAAATCCTGCAAATTGGCCACTTCTGTCGCATGACACAGGACAGCCAAGGCAGGTTCTGTCGCGTGACAGAAGAAGCCATTTCCAGAATCTCAAGCAACATGGACCAGCCCCAGCCTCCAAGCAAATGACATGGCTCAACCCCAAGCACCAGCACAATCTAAACAGGAAGCAAGGAAGGGGAGGGAATAAAGCAAATCACTAAATGCATTTATACACGTATAATGTCACAGACAATGCACACACAAATGAATGAAGTGAATGTTGAACAAGCACGAAAGTTTGACCCACTTTTGAAAACTAAGTTTCAAGTCCCCAGCGGAGTCGCCACTGAATGTACGCTCGCCGAAAAATGATAAATTTTTGAGAGTCGCACGCCGTTTTAAAGGAAACATTGAAAACCTTTTAAAAGAGAAAATGGGTTCGGGGGTCAGATTAGGTGTTGGAAAGAACCGAGAGTTCACCCAACACGCCTCGTCCGTAAATGAGTCTTTCTATGTTCAACATTCAAAATATTCAAGAGTGTGTGCAAATGTGTGTGACAGGATATGTAAATGAATGCACATTAATGCTTTGTTTTATTGCTCAAAAGGAGGGATTACAACTTGTGAACCATTGACCATGGGAGGCCACATCCCATATTACAAGGAGGAGGAACAACTTACAACTGAAAATTGACCTCTGCATATTAGCAATATGTGTCGCGTGACACATGATCTGCTTTGCAGGAGGTGTCGCGTGACACGAGTTGTCATATGCAGAAGCCTTACAAATCAAGCACAGGATTGACAGAGATCTACCCAATCACTTCAAATGAGTGTGGATATTGAAGATCCACACTCTATTTTGAGTGACAAGTGACCTGGATGAACAAATTTACAACTGAAATGATAGTCTCTGCATAGGGTTAGTTATGTCGCACCACACAGGACTGATTAGGTTTGTTGTGTCGCGTGACATAACGTGACCTTCTGCAGAGACTTTACAATTAGAAATCAGATTCAACAGATAACCAACCAGATCCAATTATTACACCAATTCAACTCAGAATGATGTGAATCAACAACAGATTGACTAAGGGGGTGTGGATATGGGAGATCCACACTCCCTTGGCAATCAAGCAACAAATACCAAATGGATCAAATCATGAACAAGTAATTGGACCAAGTAAATGCAACTTAAACAGAGAGATGGCGATTCCCACTTGATAATCAGAAGCGGATGGAGCTTGATTATCAAGTGGAGGAATAGAAATTGAACTGAATTATGCAAATGGCAAGTGAATGAGAGAGATATGAAGGGAAAGAATTCGTTACCCTTGTAGATCCACCACCACTACACCAAGTTAGGTGTAATGGCCTTCTAATCAGCTTCTGGACGTAGATTCAAACACAGGAGGAACTTCTGAGCTTGGATCTTCAGTGGTGTATGTGTGTGGGTATTGAATTGGTGTGGTGGAGGACGAATTGATTGAGAGAGAGGGATTGGATTGAGGGAATTGGTGTAGGTTTATGTGGAAGGAGGAGAGAGATGGGTTTCTGAGGGAATTTTGGCAGGGTGACAGTAGGGAATGGAAAAAGGGATCTAGAAATGAGAGGTGTAGGGCTCTATTTATAGCTGCAGATGATGGACATGGTGTGTCGCACGACCTTCTGTATCAACTTTCCATGGCTCGACTTGTCGCGTGACACAACATGCCCATAACCGTTTTTGGCGCCAATTTGCCATTCTGGAACCTTCCAAGGTAATTCCTCTTAGGTCCAAAATGGTTTAATTCCCTGTAGGTCCTTCTGTACATAAAAATGACTTAAAATCACTTCCTTCACAAAAACTTATAAAAGTTTTCGGAAGTCTCGAAATGGATCGGGAATTTACCAAAATGCCCCTAGTGCAATTTTATCATCTTAAAATACACCTAAAAAGGGTTGCGAATTGGATTGGCATACTCACAATAACATAGATAAAAACAAGCATCAATGTACAAGTATCAAAAATGAGGAAAGAGGAATTACAGCCTACGACGTCGTCCTCTATAAGGCATTGGTCCTTGGGGTCAAGCTTACACCGTTCACAATCAGCATGGAAGACTAGATCGGGATGGACCTTCCAGTCGTTAAATCTTCTCCCCATATTGATGGGGACGAGAGGCACCACGCCGTCCCTCGGTCCCGACATTAATCCAACTTGAACATAGTAACGATCATCAGCTTCCAAGGCCGACCAATCGAGCAAACCTACCCCGACAAAGTCAGTAAGCCGGTTAATCAAGTCCGCGGTCCATTCAGCTCGTAACACTCTCTTGGGGGCAGCAGGCTCATCAGTAGGAGAAGGGAACTCCCAGCCCTGTCGGCTTTCCACTCTAATCGCATGGTTCTCCTAGCCTGATACTTTGCTAGACATAGGAAGAATGATCTTCGGTTTCTTAGAATCACTCCTTATCACTATAAGCCTAGTCTCTTTGGTGTAGCTGATAGAGAAGAAATGATGGAAGGCAACTTGGGTAGGCTCAAAGCCTAAACTATGACATAAAACGATGAAACTCATAAGGACCCTAGTCCCGTTGTCTCCTAGCATAGCCGGGACGGCTCTCATGTCTCCTAGAAATTCGTTAATGAAAGGATCTAAAGGGAGACGAAGTCCCTGCTGAAATTTCTTAAAGTAGAAGTGGACGTGGTTATCATTATAATAGAACATGTTCCTCTCTCTCTCTCGTTCTCAAAAGTAGGATGGCCGGCGTAAGTTAACTTATACTCGTTCCTATCTACTCCATACTTGGAGTATAGTGCCTCCAGCATGGGATACCCGGCACTAACTGGCTTAGGCCTGGGATAGGTAGCTCTACCTCGGCCACCTCTCCCTCGTCTTTCCACTTGTTCTCCTTCGAAGAAGGCATCTACAATCTTGGTAGATGTGGAGGCCTCAATCCCTCTTCCCGTCATATCTACAAAAAGCTGAGGAACAAGAATCAGTAAAATCGTCCAAGGCATGAAGACGGGGAAGAGGAGGATTGCCCCTCCTCGTCGTTTACTAGAAGGCCGAGGAGGGAGCCTTACCACTCAAACGAGGACGATCAAGATGATCCGACAACGGGTAGAATAAATTGATATGCTCAATTATCTCGGCTCGTCTTTCAAATAATACTATACTGAGGGACATCGAATCAACTCTGTCTATTCTCGTCTTATCCGAATAATGAATGTACATTCTCGTACATCCATACCTCGTCAACATTTCCCAATCTCCGTCAAGTTCATCAACAACCATGGTCCTCTCTCTCTCTTCGGTAAACCCTCAGGTTGCCCTTGTGGTACCCATAACGGAATCGAGGGCTATGGTTCAAGAATGAGCCATTTCTAAAACAAGACTAGAGGGGTTCAAGAAGTTTATCAAGACAAAAAACTCAAGAAAATCTTCAAAAGGGCCAACAATGGTGGTTGCGAACAAAACCCAACCAAAACCCTAGAAAAAGTAAAGAAATTGCAAAATCAAAAATAGGAAATCACAATGGGAGAAGAAATTATACCTGTTGTTGTTGAAAATGGATGAAATCAAACGGTAAATCAAGCTTGTTGGCGAATCTGGGCAACTTGAAGCTCAAGAACACGAAGGGTTTTTCAAACTTTGCTGTTCGCTCTCAATTCAACAAGAATGGTAAAAAGAAAAATTGAAATGTTAGCATTGTTTTTATACTCACTCAGACGGGTAAAACCCGAAAACAAAACGGGTCAATGGGTATGGCGCCCCCAACATTAAATGTTGTGGTGGTTTCCAAGACGTGTGTCAGAACATAGTGGACCACGCCTCATCATTGTACTGAATAACTGGCGGATAATAGAACGACACACATTCGAAGCGACATTGCCATGTGACGACATGTTCGTATTCTCATAGCTGAGGAAGAGATCACTTTCTCCTCGTCATAGCCGAGGTAGAAATTCGGGGGCCACTAAACAGTATAAACCGAGATACAAACATGGGCTTGTTCGGGTAAGACTCAATTGGATTGGGCCATAAACATAATCCATTAGTTTCAGCTACGAGGTAAGGCATGGACTTCCTCGTCCATATATCTCGGCATCAACTAGGCCGATCAAGGCTCAGCAAGCGAGCATAAACAAAGCCCAACTCAAAGGGCCGAGAAGATCTCCCTCGTAGGTCGAGATCATCTCCCTTGAGGACGAGGTACCTCCCTCGGTTATGATATCATCACGACGGGCTCCACTTATTCCTCATCCCTTCCCTGACTCATCATGGATCGAGATGGCCATGTATGACGAGGAAGGGAATATCTGTATCTCGGCATACCGGCGTGACAACTTGTGCAGTCCCATTCCAACAAGGACAATAAACAGTTATAATCTAATCAGGATTATAACCTCCTGTACCAATTCAAGTCACAACTCTGAAGATAACTTTATTGGAAATAGTTTGACATGGAAAATGGAAAGTTTTCGAATAATAATGTATAGAAGATATAGATAATAGAGTCGAAATATGATGAATCGTAAATTTAGGACTTCCTCCATCACGTAGTTCTGTTTCGTAGTTAGATTCCTATTTTGATTTGCATGCTTATTTAAAAAATAATATAAAAGAGAAAAAATATCAAGTGGGTTAAATGCATACCAAAAAGTAAAATGGAATTTTTACTCTTGGACAACGGAGGGATTAGGTGATAGCCAAATTTCTTTAAAATTTGTTGATTTTATTAGAAAAAATATATTTGTATCCTTTTTTTTTAAGTATTAGAATCTCATTTTACACTTGCTTGCATTTATTTCTCCTTTCATTCATTATTATCTCACGTTCCCGTTTAGTTTGTAATAATTATTTTTTCCCGTTTATTTTCTCGACCAATTCTTGTATTATTAAAGCATATAGTTTAAGAATATCAACAAATCAATTGCAAGGGTTATTTCGAGATGAAGAAGTATAATTTTTATATATATCCTTAGACTAGAAAATCATGTTGATACAATATTATTCACGAGCAATCTTCATTTACCAAGGACTACAATTTTTTGGTTCATAATTAGACATGTAAGAGGCAATGGTATGCAAACAAATAAATATAAAAAAACTGAATATTAAAATCTTACTTATCATTAATATTAAAGTAATTAGTTGTGTTGTAGGTGTGTGTGTGGAAGAAAGCGAAAAAATTACTTATCATTAATTTTTTATTTAAAAATAATATATAATAGTTTTCATGTGATAATGAATATTTTCAAATCTGATTGTGGGTTTCTTTTCATTTGTTAGCCAAAATTTATAAATAGATTACTTTCGGGTTGATATGAACCATTTTATAGGAGGGTGGAGGGGAGGGAAAGTGAATTTAATGAAGGTTGTTTTTCTTTTTTGTTAATTTATTATTTCTTTATATTTTCTCTTTATAAATTTAAATTAAAAAGAAATCATCTTATTTTCGTGCATTGCACGGATGTACTGCTAGTCATATTAATAAACATATAGTGATAAAACACAACTAAGTGTAGTTTGTGTATAAGTTAAACCAAAGACTATTGATTGTATATTTGTTAGGTATGCTTACGATAGTAGTGATTATAGAATTTTTGTTTATAAATCCAATATTCAATTTATACCCAAGAATAACATAATGGAATCATAAAACACTTCTTCATTTAAAAATACGTTTTCGTATAAATTAAGAGATGATGCAAACTCATTTAAACGGATTCATGATTCAATAGAAGAACAAGGATCGTATCACGAGGAAATAATGAAGAAAAGATAGGACTTCTACATAGTAAATGAGGCAGGAAAAGAAAATTCTATAACCTAGATTTTCTAACCCACATGCTAAAAAGTGAATCACAAATTTCTTAAGGCATTGTGTAACGACCCGAACTCTAGGCACTAGTTTAATCACGTGTTGAGCACGTGTATATGGAATGCAAATTATAATATTTATTGTTTCACATTTTAATTGTGACAATTATGTGTTAGTTTAGCATTTTAATAATTTATATGATATTTTCAATATGTTAATAAATTAAATATAATTATTTAATGTCATTTTGAACAAAATTAGGAGTGGTGTAGTGAAATGATAATATTGAAAAATTTAATTATAGATTTATAAATCATGAGGTGTTTATGTGTCAAAGTTGAAACTTAAGACTTTAACTATAATAACTAAAATCTTGGAGGGGCTAAAGTGTTACTTTGATTTATATATATATCATTGTACACACTAATTTCTCGTCGAACACGTGGACACGAAATTAAATGCACAATAATTTAAATTTATTATAATCAAACTATGTGGATTACAACTCTAAGACATTACCAATTACAAGGTAATAATCCCCTGATTCTATCTCTGATGTAGGTGAAATTTTGAGAGCCGAATGGACTTGCTTTCGAACTTGAACAATTGTAGTATAGATGTGATTTGAACGAGGCCGTTGGGCTTGATCTCGAACAAGGCTTGCAATCTTCTTGACTTCGACGAGGGGTCGTGGAGGCTTGATCTTGGGCGAAGTTGATGAAGACGTTGACGTTGACGTTGACGTTGAACGGCCAGGTGACTTGTGTTCTTCGTTGAATGATTTGTTGATGTTGAAGGCTTGAATTGATGTCTTGACAGAGCTTTAGCAGTTCTTGCAGATATTTTTCCATCCCCTCCTCATTTGCAATAGCCTCTTATTTATAGGCTAGCCATAGGGGAAGTAATTTTGGTAACCCCGAGAGATGGGCCATTATTGGGCTTTTCACTCCAATGGGTCAATTTTGTAATATATGGGTTGTCCATTTATTTTATTTGGACTCTTATCCATTTATTAACAAATGAAAACATTTAAATATTTCATGACCTTTTAATTTTGACTAGTCAACATTTTGACTTTTTGAACCAATCAAAATTAACAAACTTATAGTCAAAATTTTAGTGCCTACAAATTGCCCCACTTCAACTTCAAGTCTCGGACCAAAGCTTTTACATGGGTCGGGACTTGAAATGAAAAATTATCCCGACATTTATTCATATCTAGAACAAATTGGGGCTTTCTTGGCCTGTTCTCGCTTTAATTTTTAGGGCTCGGAACCACCATTGCTGTAGGTGCCACAATTAAGAGACCCAAAGGAAGCATGAAGACAGTAAGGTTACCATTTAAACCCATGACAACAGACACGATTTGCTTCCTAATTGACACTTTTCCTTCTTGCTCAAGGATTTTTTTATTTTATTATTATTATTATTATTTTTTTGGAAACTTTGACTAACTTTGGTGCCAAGGATTTGAACAAGGCAATCTGTGTATCATAATATGGCATTGATTTTTGATCGCGCAGGAAAGCGTGGTGGGCTCAGTTCTTTGGGTCCAGCGAATGAATGAGCTAGCTTGTGATCTGCACACCACAAGAAATAACAGTGAAACTGCGCCGGGGGTCTTCCGGCAAGCCCTCCGGCGTGAGAGTAAGATTATGGACTGAAAATATGGTGGTAAAAATATGGAGTGTGTGTGGGTACGTAAATATGCAATAAAGCATTACATGTGTCCATGTTGTTATTCTCTTATTTATAGTAGGAGTAGTGATATTAGGGTTTTCACCAGAGCCGTTGGATTGGGTGATCACCAACCGTTGGATCGGCTCCATCTCCCAGGCATACACGTGTCATGTTGGGATTGGTCCGTCTATGCAAGGACACTGCAACACCTGACACTGATAAGCAGTTTGCCTTATAAGGGAAAGTCAACCTGTACGCCTTTTGGAGTTATTACTGTTTGCATGATTGCACGTGTAACAAAGCACTGTGGTAGGTCTGACATTATCCCAAATTAGCTAAGTAATCAAGCTTACTGAAGAAGCTTAATAGAAGAGACGGCCTGGAGCTGTATGTCCAGTTGGGTCGTCTCTTCGAGAGATGGCTTCGACGAGCATGCGATATTGAGAGTTGGTCGTTCAATGACGACGCTCACTGTTGTAAGAGATAAATTAGGCACGACTGGAAGGCTCGTCGTTATATAGGCCGTGGCACATTAGAGACGACCTCTCCCTGACATATCGACGGGCTGAGGTCCAAACCTTAGTTAAAAGGAGTATTGGCCCGTCGTTTAGATGAGCTTGGTCGCTCAGTGGCGACGACGGCCATCCGTCGTAGGACGGGCCCTCACTCTGATCTTGATCTGGTCTTTCATAGTTGGACCTTAGGTGGGCCCGTTGGGCCCCTTGGCTCGTAGTACAATATTGGGCTCGGTCCATCACATATTATCCCGTTCAGTGGCCCCCAACTCATGGTCGTCTCGACGGGCCAGGAGTTGTCGTTTTCCCTCCAAGTCAACCGTCAGTTTGAATTTTGAATTATGGTGACGTCAGTATTGATGACGTGGATGGTTGGGATTTCTTCCTTGGTTGACACGTGTCCTTTGAGGGGACATTCTCCTCGAAAGTTGTAGAGGGTATTTAATGCCCCTCATCATTCCGCCGTTTGGGTTCCCAAGCATAAACCCTCTATCTTCTTCACATATAAAAGCCTCCTCCCTCCTTCATTTCGAACTTTCCACACCTTTGATCAGTAAGAGCAAAGCAGCAAGAGGCGATTTCCCAAGAACCCACGAAGAACTCCTAAGAAGAAAGAACCACCGTCTCCGGCGGCCGTAATTGCTCTGGCAACCCCGTTTGTAAGGCACCTGGGAGCTTGGATAAGAGATTTCTTTGATCTCCCACCGGAAAATTCATCGGAAAGCATATCTTCTACCCCTTTACCAGGTAATTTCTTCATTTGTTCTTAGTTTTCTGGGTTTTTCTTTGGGGCTTTGGAACTTAGAATCATGGGGCCCAGAACCATCAGCTTTGAGAGAGGTGTTAAGTTTGGTTTTGGGATAAATCAAAGAGTTTATAAATGTGCCAAGGGGGTTTGGAGAGAGATTCCATTGTCTGAATGTTCTTCGATCTTGGTTAAGTTTAACCTTGAAGACGAGCCTTTGGGGTTCCCAGAAGGTGAGGTTCTGGGTGACTTTGAGGATGGAGACCCAATGATAACCCCCTTTAGGTCGATGAACGATCTGCCCAACCACATCAAGACCCACTACTATTTGTCCCGTCGTGATTCACTTAGGGATTTGGTTTTAGGGGAATCTAGGTCGCCCCTAGGTAGGTCGTCGTCTGTGGAAGTTAGGACTGATTCCCCCTTTTTTTCTCCTTGTTTTGTAGACATGGATCACGACGGGCGTCCTAGCCGTCCGGCCCCAGAAGCCAACGAGCCGAGCACAAGTGCAAGGGGAAACCAGGCAGCTAAAGCCTATCACACATTTGTACGAGTGGGATCAACTGACAGTGAATTTGGAGGTGGGGCGGGGAGGAATCGGGCCATACCCAAGATCGAGCTCAGGAAGCCGGATGTTGGGAAGCAAATGATCGACGCTCTACGGGGGTCGTACAGAGTTCAAGCTTCGACCTATAAGTTGGAGCATCTCAGCTTGTCGGAGTACGAGCCCCGTCGTCAGTCCCTTTTAGCTAGCAAGGAGAAGGTGGCCTTCTTCTACAAACAATTTGAATTTGGCCTGAGGTTGCCTCTAGACCCCTTCATTAATGAATTCTTGGAGGACTCAGCCTGTGTGCCCATGGAGGTCAGTGCCAACACCATCAGAATCTTATCCAGCTTCGCCGTCGTCTGTAGATTCCTTGGCCACGAGCCGTGCAACAAAGTGTTCCGCCATTACTACCGGGTGACCAAGAGTACCTCCAAGGACAAAGGGAAGTCTATTGTGAGTGTCTCTTCAATCAAAAACACAAAGAACTTTTTCTTGGATATCCCCAACAAGGTGTATGGTTGGGAGAACCATTTAATTCTGGTGGAAAGCCGAGTGGGATGGCAGTTTCCTCATCCAGCGGGCAACAAGGTCATCGTCGATAAGTATATCTACCAAGCTCCGTGGGCCGAGGAGCTGAAGAAAAAGATTGATGATTTATTGGATCTCGGATGGGTCTCGTACAAAGACATAGAGGCCTCCCAATGGAGATATATTAGGACTGGCATGATGTCTAAGCCGGCGATGGGGCCTGAACCTTTGGTGAAGATAAGTTTAGATGTTCGCTATCCCGTCTGGGTCGTCCATAATGAGCTTGCTTTTAAAGAAAATTGTGTGACTTGCGCGGCGTCGCGCGTCAGCCGTCCTGAGGAGTGTTGTGAAAACTTAGAGATGAATGGGGGTTGGGCTCTTGAAACCTTTTCTCAATTCTTATACTTGTCTCTCGTCTCGTCGTGAATAAAGCTAACCCTTGTTTACTTTGTCTTTTTGCAGCTCTTACTCCGTCCGACGTCGACAGAATTGAAAAGAGAATAATGGACGGAGCCATCCGAGCTAGTGATAGGGGAACCAAGAAGAAGGAGAGGGCCGTCACCCGCGCCATCGTCGATCGTCAGGAGAAACAAGCGACGAGGAATGATGAACTCCCAAAAGATCCTGAGGGAGCCATTCCTCTGATTGAGAGATTGAGAGAGAGCCCGTCGCTGGGGGGCTTAATACTGGAGGTCGTCAAGCCATTATTGACGCGCCGGAAAGAGCTGTTGGGGTTGAAACTGATCCAAGTGTCGAAGCTTCGGGAGCTCAACTAATCGTTGTCGACGAGACGGTGGGGAGTACAGATTCAAACCCTGAAATGGGTGACGCCGGCGTTCAAGGCTCCAGAAAGAGAAAAGATCATCCCGCCGGCTCTGAGGGGAGAAGGAGCAAGAATAAGAAGAATAACGATGATCTTCCCAGCTCGTCGGATCCCTCCACTCCAAGAGCCGATGCTCCTGGCTCGTCCTCAACGGTCCTGACTAAAGCGAAAGCCAAAGAGATGGCGGCCTTGATTGCTAAAGCATCCCCAATAGCTGGGATCCCCTACCTGCTAAGGAATGGCAATCCACTGTTGTTGGGGACGGCCCTGACCAGGCGTGGCCGGGACATCGAGCTGACCCGTCGGATGAGGGATGCCAAACTTTCTCCCGAGACTTTCCATGCCCGTCTTGGGCTGATTCAAACTGAGGTATTTCAATTTAAATTTGTGTTTCTTCCCGTCCTTTCACACTTAGGTTAACAATTTTGTTGTGGCAGATGTCGTCGATGATGGACGCAATGACTGCTGATTATAGAGAGTGTCTTGACGCCGAGCTGCGGGCCAACGAGGAACTGATAAAGGCTGTCGGTGACAAAGGGACGGCGGAACAGAAGCTGAAGGATGCGGAGACCAACGTGGGTGAGCTCACCACTGCCTACGAGCTCTTGATGGGTGATAAGAATGACCTTTTGAAGGAGGTTGAAGCTTTAAAGGAAGGGAAGGCCAAAGCTGAAGCCGACTCAAAAGTGTTCCAGGACGGTCTTCGCGCTTGTGAAATCAAGCTTCAGAAGACGACGGCCAGCTTTGACTCCGCTCTTTCCCAGATTGAAGGAATGAAGACGACCCATGAAGCTGCCTTGACCAAAGCCGGACTTGATGCTGTGGATGAATTCAAGAAGAGTGCTGAATGCCTCCAGCTAATTACCAAGCATGCCAGTGGGTTTTTCAAGGATGGGGCTAAGCACATGGCAAGGCGGCTCTTGGTGGATCCTACGACGAAAGACCTTCTCTCTGTTCGACAATTGGCTGACCTTTGTACCGAAGGAGCATACGACGACGAAGTTCGTACGGTTCATCCCCTCGTTCCTTATACTGACAATGACTTCCTTATTATTAGGGAAGATGACGCAAAGGCCGGGAAGGAAGAGTGGTCTATTCCTGCCATCGTCCCAAAGAACTTCGACGCCTATTATGCTCATTTTGTTGAAGACGGCCCCGATCCCGATGAAGTCCCGTCGAATTCCGGTGTTGACCCCCAGTGATTGATTTATTTGAGATGTTTTGTACTGTCCCAAACAATGTTCCAATTTGATTTGGTTGTCTTAAAACAATGTTTCAATTTGATTTGGTTGTGGTTCCAAACATTGTCCTAAAACAATTTGAATTTTTTGTAAGGTAATCGACCTGTTTCCTCGTCGTTTAGAGGGGGTCGTACGTACAATGTTTGCTTGTTTTATGTAAGTTTATCCAATGCCTTTGCTTTCTGTTTGCTAATCTGTCGTTAACGTAGATGGCATGTGATAACTTTATTTTGGTGAGTAAGTTTGGGGACAAGTGTGAATGGTCGTCGTTAGTGACGACCAGAACTTAGGTCGTCCTAATGTGGCCGACGCTTGTTCGCCCTTGTATTTTCTCAACTTCTCAAAGGCTCGTAGGAATAGTACGAAGGTCCATAGGTTTTTGCTCGTAGGCAAGATTCCATGGACGAGTCGTCATATTCCGTTATAGCGTTCGACGAAGTCTGGCTTCGTCTAACCTTTATACTTGGCTAAAGTGGGTGTAAGTGTCAAAGTCTTTTGCTTTGACTGATCTTTATACTTGATCAAAGTAGTTGTGAGGGTCGAAGCCAGGCCTCAACCGTTCTAAGCTTGATTTTGTAATGGACGAGTTTCAAAGAAGTGACGGGTTTCCATTGATAACCTTGCTGATGATCGTACATTGACAATTCTTACTTTATAAGACTTCTGGGATTTATAGATTATCCTTTACAACTTTCAAAAATACAGACTTCCAGAACACAAAATTGTAACAAAAGCTTTAACTAAGAACCAAATAAAGATGCCTTGAGGGCGCTGGATGCTGTTGATGACGACGGTCTCAAAAGTAGTACTTCATAAGGTGATTGGCATGCCATGGATGCTTAAGATGTTCACCGTTTGGCTTAGCTAGGTGGTAGGTTCCTTCTCTGACCACGTTGGTGACGATGTATGGTCCTTCCCAGTTGGGAGAGAGTTTGTTTTGACGGGCTTTGAGTCCCGTCGCTTCAATCTTTCTAAGAACATGATCGCCGACTCTAAAGAACCTTTTCTTCACCTTCTTGTCGTGGTAAGCCTTGGTTTTCTTTTTGTAATTTTCCATCCTTAGCTGGGCGTCCAATCTTTGTTCGTCGACAAGGTCCAGGTCGACCTGTCGGTTATAGATATTCTTTTCTACATCGTAGAGAGCAACTCGGTCTATTGGAAGCTGAAGCTCGGCGGGAGCCATGGCCTCAGAGCCATAGGCCAAAGCAAATGGGGTTTCCCCCGTAGGCCCCCGGGTGGTTGTGCGGACTGCCCAGAGTGCCGAAGGTAGTTCGTCCAACCATCTTGTGCTGCGTCCCTCGAGATTTTTATACAAGGCAGACAAGACGAGCTTGTTTGCCGCTTCAGCTTGCCCGTTGCCTTGGGGATAGGCAACAGACGACTTAGAGTGTTTGACGCCCATTCTGTTCAACTCTTGTTCAAACTTCCTTGAGAACTGCAGGCCGTTGTCTGAAACAATTACCCTTGGGATTCCGAAGCGACACCATATTGAATCATGGATGAAGCTTAGGGCATTGTTTTCAATAATGCTTGTTTAAGGCCTTGGCCTCCACCCATTTTTGAGAAATAGTCAACCGCCACAATCACGTATTTAACTCCTCCCTTGGCACATGGAAAAGGCCCAATTAGATCAATCGCCCACATATCAAACGGCCAAGCGGCCATGACAGGGTTTGCTCGGTCGTTGGGAGTTTGGGAAGGTCGGCGAAATGCCGCGGTATCACACTTTCTCACTGGCTTGTTTGCATCTTCACGGAGGTGGGGCCAGTAATACCCCATGGTGATTAACTTATCAGCCAAAGTGCGAGCCCCAGGGTGACCTCCGCACTCTCCTTGATGTACCTCGAAGAGTAGTTGTACGACCTTGTCAGGGTGGACGCATTTTAGCAACGGTCTGGTGATGGATCGTCTGTATAGCTCTCCTTCTACGACCGTGAACCTGGCCGCCTTTCTCTTAATTTGCCGTGCTAAAACCTCATCGGATGGCAACTTATCTTTTTCGATAAACGCTTTAAGCTCGTCGATCCAACACCTCGGACCGTCTCCAACACACATAATCTTTACTCGTTCATAAGCTGGTTGATCGAGATAGGCCAAGTGGTGGCCATGCTCGTCTTCAGGGAGTTGATCTGTTGCCAGTTTGGAGAGTAAGTCGGCGTGTTCGTTGTTTTCACGAGCTATTCTCTGTATGGCCCAAAATTCCAATCCTTGAATCAATTCGCCGACCAAAGTACGGTATTTCTGAAGGGTTGAGTCGACGACCTGGTAGTCACCGCGGACCTGGTTCACGATCAATTGGGAGTCACAAAAAGCAGCAATTTTGTTGGCCCCAAAGCACTTGGCATATTCAATGGCGGCTATAAGTGCTTCGTACTCCGCTTGATTGTTTGATGCTTGGAACTTGAATCTTAACACTTCCTCAAAGACTTTTCCGCTTTCTGGTTCGACAAGAACGATCCCTGCCCCACTCAGATTTCTTGTTGCCGACCCGTCTGAATAGATCTTCCAACATCCCATAGGCAAAACTAACTCCGCTGGCTGGTCGTTGACTTCCTTTCCCTTGCTCACTTTCTTCTGCGGTCTTTGATCGTCGTCAGTGGTGAACGACGTTTCAACTAGGAAGTCTGCCAGGGTTTGTGCTTGCAGAGCCTTTCTTTCCACATAACGAATATCAAACTCTGTCAGCTCGATGCTCCAATTGAGTAGACGACCAGAGCTCTCAGGGCGATGCAATATCTTGCGCAGTGGGGCGTCGGTGTAAACAACGATGGGATGAGCAGAGAAGTATGCTCGTAGCTTTCGTGCTGTGATGACGAGAGCGTAAGCGATCTTCTCCGCGTTGAAATAGCGGGTTTCCACATCCGTCAAAGCTTTACTAACATAGTAAACCGGCCTCTGTGTTCCATCCTCCTCCCTTACCATCACCGCGGCGACGGCCTTATCACTTGCCGAGAGATAGACGTAGAGATCTTCTCCTGCGACGGGGCTTTGGAGGAGGGGTGGGGAGCCAAGATACTCTTTCAGCTGTTCAAATGACTGAGAACACTCTTCTGTCCATTTGAAATCCTTGGCACCTCGGAGAGCCTTAAAAAAGGGAAGCAACCTTTCGGCAGACTTGGCAATGAAACGGCCTAAGGCCGCCACTCGTCCATTCAGGCGTTGCACCTCCTTGATGCTCGTAGGCTCTGCCTTGTCAATCAAAGCCTTGATTTTTTCAGGATTGGCTTCGATTCCTCGTAGTGAGAGCATAAACCCCAGAAATTTTCCTGCAGCAACTCCGAAGACGCATTTCGCTGGGTTGAGGACCATATCATTAGCTCGTAGATTCTGGAAAGTCTGCTGGAGGTCATCGACGTGCTTCCTCTTCTTGGACTTGACAACCATGTCGTCAACGTATGCCTCCAGGTTGTCGCCGATCTGATCTTTGAAAACTTTATTGATCATCCTTTGGTATGTGGCCCCGGCGTTTTTGAGCCCAAAAGGCATCTTGGTGTAACATTAAGTTCCCCCCGCAGCCTGAAAGGCCGTCTTCGGAATATCTTCTTCGGCCATCTTTATTTGGTGATAGCCAGAGTATGCGTCGAGAAAGCTCAAAGTCGTATGTCCGGCCACAGAGTCGACGAGCTTGTCAATTCTGGGCAAGGGGTAACTATCCTTGGGGCATGCCAGGTTTAGGTCAATGAAATCTACGCAGAGTCTCCACTTCCCATTTGGTTTTTTCACAAGAACCACGTTAGCCAACCAAGTCGTGAACCCAGCGTTCACAATAATTCCAAATTTCTCAAGAACTTCTCAATCTCTTGCTTTATAGCAATCTCTTTTTCAGTTGAAAAAACTCGGCACCTTTGTTCTTTGAACTTCACAGTAGGGTTTACTCTAAGCCTATGAACTGCCACGTCCTCTCTAATTCCCTTCATATCTTCCACTTTCCAGGCAAAAACATCGAGGTTCTGTTTGAGTAGGAGATTATCTCTTCCCCTCTCCTCGCTGCTTAACCGAGACCCCAGCTTGATTTTCTCGCTTCTGGATAGTCGTGGTTAATGACCAGCTTCAATTAGCTCGTCGGCCGGCTTCATCTCGTGGGCGTCGTCCCTAAAGTCCATGTATTCAATGATGATCTCTTTAATTTTCCTTCTTGCTTCAGGTGTCAGATCTGGTACCTCGTCGTCAATCAATTTATCCAGCTCGGCCCCCGATTCTTGGGCGACCAAAAGTTGTGGCTTTGCAGCTTGGTCGTCCATGAATACTTCCACAAAGACCTCGGGGTCGTCTATACACTTGATTGTCGAGATGCCGGCGCACGAGGTCGTCATTTGTTTGACAGATTTAGAGAGCTTCACGATGTGATCTGGATCGTCGATTTCAATGGTCCGCTTTGCCTTCAGCACGTGCTCTAGGAATTTTGGGGCCGTCCCCAACACACATCCCACTCCGGCACGGGAAGGAAATTTGACTCGTTGATGGGGAACTGAGGTGACGATCCCCAAAGCGGCTTGACCAGGTTGGCCAAGAATTGCATGGTAGTCACTGACGACGTCGATCACAATAAAAGTCGCTGTTTTGATGGTTCTCAAAGGATGTTCTCCGATGTCAACCGGGAGGTCAATGCTGCCCTTTGGCCGACCCTATGATTGGTGAATCCCTCCGCACGACTCTAAGTAGGGACTTAGGCGACCGTCGGGTAGACCCATCCTTTGGTAGACGTTGTAAAACAGATATCTTTCGCCGCTCCAAAGATCAATCAAAATTCTCCTTGACTCGCAGTTGTCAATGTAACCGGGAATGACCAGTGTCTGTTGACGAGCCAATGGGTTAGCTGCTAGCTCGTAGGGAAAAAAGCTTATTACGTCATTTGGAACTTCCGACTTGTGGGGGACATGAGGGGCTTTCTTGAGATGGTAGATGGCGCTTTTTATCTGATTCTTGCTCGTCTCTTCAGAAATAACTAAGACCATCCTTGGCTGCCTCTCTGAGGGCCGTCGTTGGCAGCTCGAGTGTTGGCCGCTGACGATCCTTCCTTATGTACTCCTGGAGGCGACCATCGTCGATCCATCTCTGGATGATTTTCTTCAAACTGAAACACTCCTCGGTGTCATGTCCCTTATCTCTGTGTTATTCACAATACTTGTTCATGTTTTTCTTCCCCTTCCCGTTGGGGTTCATCTTTGGCGCCGGGCCAAAATCCACGCTGCTCAAAATTTCTGCTCTAGACACGGTCAGTGGAGTGTACGACTCTGGGACCTTTTCGGCCTTTATCTGTTTGTTCTTCCCCTTTTCTCCAGCCTTGTCTTTCTTGGATTTTGCCGTTTCCACCTCGTCGACAGCCTTTCCCTCCCGTTGCAGCCTTTCCTTCCTCTCAAATTTCTGCGACAAAGATATGCTTTGGCATAAAGGTCTTTTCTGACTTGGCCGGGTGGACTTGTAGCTCGTAGTCCAGAGTAGAGGAAACAACGCCGTGTCTGAAACAATTTATGATCTCCCTGTCAGTCAGGTCCTCATCAATCTGGTCAACCAACTTCTTAAATCTTTTGAAATAACTCATAGTGCTTTCACTAACTCCTTGTGAAATGTTACTGAGATCGTTGACTGTTTTACGACGTTCTCCCGCCGTTGCAAACCTTCCCAAAAACTTTTTCCGCATTTGTTTCCACGACTCGATACTTCCCTTGGGTAGGCTTCTGAACCATCTTAAAGCAAAGATCGATCGTGGTGCTCGTAAGGGCCTTACACATGATATCGTCGTGGCACAAGCTCTCGCCACTACGTGCATACATCCGTGCCTCAAGGTGTCAGATGTGGTCGATGGCGCTGGTAGAGCCGTCGTATTGCTTAAGGTCGGGAAGCTTAAAGCCTGGCTCTGGGGGTCCCGTTTCTAGCATCCAGGGTGCCAAGGGATTCATAGTGCCGCCATCATCCTCTGAGTAGTCGCTATCCATCTTGTTTCTCTTGTTCGTCAACTCCTCTACCTTACGTTTCAGCCTTAGGAACTCTCTCATATCAATTTCTCCTGCTGGGCCGGCTGGGGGAATCCTATCTTGACGAGGCCCCCGGGCATCGATATTGGATCGTTGCCTCTCTGGGGGAGCGAGTCGTCGTGAGATGGATCTCTCCCCGTCGTAGCTCGTCGACTGAGATGGTCTGTACGATCTGGATGCCTCTCGTTCATGACGGGGGGAGTTCGTGTTCTTTCCCTATGGCTTTGAGCTCGTTCGTTTCTCAGCGAAGGGGTAGCTCGACGACCTTGGATTGTTTGGTTCTGATTTGCTTCAAAATTTTCGACGGCCAATATTCTACGAGGCTCCGTCTCTTCAGCCCGTCGTTGCTGTGATGGGGCTCCTTGGCTTCGCCTTTCGTTGAGATGTTCCCTTAGATCAAGTTGCGGTACGACGCGCTCATTTTCAGTGGCGGTTCTCTCACGACGACCGTTTTTCTCCCTCTGGTTCCTTTTTCTTCTTCCCGACGAGACAGTTTGGTGAGACGCCTGCGGGGCTTGGGGAGCGGCCATCTGGATGAGCTCGTTCTGGATTTGCAGGAATTCTTGAAGGGCGTTGGCTCTCTCGACAAGGAAAGCCGCTCTGTCGAGTTGAGGGTTAGATAGACCTCCCGCATACCGTACAGTTGTTTCAGGCCTCCTTTCTAGTGGAGGTCTCCTCGGCGCTCACGCAGTCCTTTTTCTCTTCTTCTTCTCGGTCGCTTGAAGACCTGTACCATCAACCACCCCTTGTGACCTGGTAACCCTTAGATTAGGGTTCCTAGGTGGAGAGGGTGGTCTAGGGTTTTCTTGTTGAGGTGGAGGTACGCCCTCATCTCCGGTAGACTTGCTGGCCGTGTGACCCTCTGACATCATTTTTCCAGGCTTCTCTGACTGTATTTCTTTTGCTGAAGATCACTAACAACTTTCCCGGCAATGGAACCAATCTGATCGCGCAGGAAAGCGTGGTGGGCTCAGTTCTTTGGGTCCAGCGAATGAATGAGCTAGCTTGTGATCTGCACACCACAAGAAATAACAGTGAAAGCTATGTAGGGGTCTTCCGGCAAGCCCCTCCGGCGTGAGAGTAAGATTATGGACTGGAAATATGGTGGTAAAAATATGGAGTGTGTGTGGGTACGTAAATATGCAATAAAGCATTACATGTGTCCATGTTGTTATTCTCTTATTTATAGTAGGAGTAGTGATATTAGGGTTTTCACCAGAGCCGTTGGATTGGGTGATCACCAACCGTTGGATCGGCTCCATCTCCCAGGCATACACGTGTCATGTTGGGATTGGTCCGTCTATGCAAGGACACTGCAACACCTGACACTGATAAGCAGTTTGCCTTATAAGGGAAAGTCAACCTGTACGCCTTTTGGAGTTATTACTGTTTGCATGATTGCACGTGTAACAAAGCACTGTGGTAGGTCTGACATTATCCCAAATTAGCTAAGTAATCAAGCTTACTGAAGAAGCTTAATAGAAGAGACGGCCTGGAGCTGTATGTCCAGTTGGGTTGTCTCTTCGAGAAATGGCTTCGACGAGCATGCGATATTGAGAGTTGGTCGTTCAATGACGACGCTCACTGTTGTAAGAGATAAATTAGGCACGACTGGAAGGCTCGTCGTTATATAGGCCGTGGCACATTAGAGACGACCTCTCCCTGACATATCGACGGGCTGAGGTCCAAACCTTAGTTAAAAGGAGTATTGGCCCGTCGTTTAGATGAGCTTGGTCGCTCAGTGGCGACGAAGGCCATCCGTCGTAGGACGGTCCCTCACTTTGATCTTGATCTGGTCTTTCATAGTTGGACCTTAGGTGGGCCCGTTGGGCCCCTTGGCTCGTAGTACAATATTGGGCTCGGCCCATCACATATTATCCCGTTCAATTTTCCTTTCCTTTTCTTCATTGGAAATGGAAATCTTGTCTTGGAAAGGAGTTGGAGAACCCAGGTACTTCAATTCTTTATAAATAGCCTTCGTGATTGTAAAAGCCAATCAATACCACCGTTGTTTGAGCGAGTCGTCTCGGTTCCCCCTTGTGGCCAACTCATGTGTTCGATATGTTGTGAATATTGCCCTCCACTACCAAGCAGACCTACAAGAACGATTAGAGCACACAAAACCAAGCACAAGAAATAAATCACAAAGAAGAACACAGAAATTGTTAACCTAGTTCACCAATTTGATTGGCTACGTCTGGGGGCACTACCAAGCTAGGATCTTGCACTATAATATGTAGAATAATGTTACAATGAGAAAAGGGGCGGAACAATGCTTATATGGGCGAAACAATGCTTATATATGTGCCCAAAGATATAACCAAACCCTAGATGGCCTAAAGAGAAATGGGCCCAGAAACGTGAGAAGCGCGGCCGCCCTCCAAGGCACCGCGTCCGCGCTAGTTCCCAGAAAGTTAAACGCCTTGATCAATCCTCCAGCGCGGTCGCGCACCATCACTAGCGCGGTCGCCCTAACCTACAGAGACTTCTGCACCGCGAACCAACCTTCAGCGATCGCCTCTTCTCCTGGGCCGCGGTCGCCCTCCCCGTCCGTAAGCTGCGCCGACGAATTTCTCCCCTTTTGCTCCGAAGTCTAGTCCGGTTGGTGCTCTATCCCAATAATCTCCCACCTAGAGATCAACCACACATATAAGCCCCGTATCCGTTCTTCAACTTACCCTTGGTGTCCTAGTGCTCACCTCGATCATGGTAGTGCCATCCTCCTCTCCTATTCTCCAAGCCCAATTGAAGCTTTGCACAGCTTCAATTTCTCAAGGTTTACAACCTTTGTCAACATGTCAGCCGGGTTCTCCGATCCCAATATCTTCTCTAGCCCCAAGATCTTCTCCTCCAAGAGATGCCTGATGTAGTGAAACCTCAGCTCAATGTGCTTCGTCCTAGAATGAAACGCCGAATTCCTAGCCAAGTGAATTGCACTCTGACTGTCGCTGTAGAGAACGTTACCACTTCGCGTCTTCCCAAGTTCACCCAAGAAGTTCTGCAACCATACCATCTCTTTACTTGCTTCTGTCACTGCCACATATTCTGCTTCTGCAGTCGACTGAGCCACGATCTTCTGCAATTTAGAAGCCTAGGAGATTGCCGTACCACCCAATGTGAACACATAACCCGTAGTACTTCTCCTCTTATCAAGATCACTTGATGCCAAGTCCGCATCAACATAACCCGCTAACACCACCTCCTTGCTTGAGAAACATAGAGCCTTACCAGCAGTACCCTTCAAGTAACGCAGGATCCATTTAACCGCTTCCCAATGCTGCTTTCCTGGATTGCCCATGAACCGGCTGACTACTCCCACCGCATGTGCAATGTCCGGCCTTGTACACACCATTGCATACATGAGACTCCCCACTGCTGAAGCATATGGAGTTCTCTCCATCTTGTCACGCTCCTCCTTGCCCATAGGCGAGTCTTTCTTGGATAGCTTGAAATGCAAACCCAATGGCGTTCATGTTGGCTTCGCCTCTTCCATACAAAACCTTGCCAAGACTTTCTCAAACGTATTCGCTTGTGAAAGAACCAACTTACCCGACTCCCTATCCCTGGCCAATCCGCATGCCCAAGATTTTTCTCGGCCTCTCCCAAATCCTTCATCTCGAACCGATTCGACAACCGAGTCTTCAATCTCGTTTACCTCTCTACCGGTAGAGCCCGCTATTAGCATGTCATCCACATATAACAGCAAGATTATGTACCCATTGTCCGTGTTCTTGAAGTAGCAACAATGATCCGCCTCACATCTCGATAAAAATCAATGTCGTGCATGAATCCATCAAACTTTCTGTACCACTGCCTAGGAGCTTGTTTAAGGTCATACAAGCTCTTAGTCAATCTGCAAACTAGCTCCTCGCTACCCTTAGACAAGTAACCCTCTGGATGTAGCATGTAAATATCTTCCTCCAAGTCCCCATGAAGGAAGGCTGTCTTCACATCCATCTGTTCAAGCAACAAGTTGTCCGCCACTACTATCCCCTTAACCATTCTCGATAGTGGTCATCTTCACAACCGGAGCGAATACCTTGGTGTAGTCAATACCGTACTTTTGAAACCCTTTACAAACAATCTTGCCTTGTAACGCTTGCTACCGTCCGCTTCCTCCTTGATCCCCGTAAACCCACTTGTTATGCGCCTTCTTCTTCCCCTTAGTGCGCCTAGTCAACTCCCAAGTTTTGTTGGCCTTCAATGAGTCCATCTCATCATCCATCGCAGCCTTTCCACTTGTTACAATGTGCACTACGAATGCCTCCGCATAACATTCCTGCTCCCCATTATCTGTCAACAACAAATAATAATTGGAAGGAGTATACTGTCAGCGATCCACGCAACTGGCTGGATCTACGCAATGAATATCCGGTTCCGAGTATGTGGTTCATCTTCAGTGACCTCCCGACCATGGTCAACATGAATCGTTTCGCTCCCACCCGAGTCCGGAATATCCACCTCTACAACCTTTCGGTTCGAACTAGTGTCATCGATGCCCCCTTTCTCGTCCTTGTACAATACCTGTTCATTGAATACCACATCTCGACTACGAATAATTCTATGATTTTGGTCATCCCAAAACTTATACCCGAAGTCATCCCCGCCATACCCAATAAATGTACACTTACCGTATTTTGCATCTAATTTAGTTCTCTCAGAATCAACATGAACATAAGAAACGCAGCCAAATATGCGAAGAAAGGACAGATTTACTGCTTGCCACTCCAAGCTTCCTCCGAAATTCCATTCCCCAATGGTACCGATGGTCCCCTATTGATCAAGAAAGCCGCCATGTTAATCGCATATGCTCAAAACGCCTTCTAAGTCCACACTTCAATCTCATACTTCTAGCCCGCTCGTTCAATGTTCTCGTTCATCCTCTCTCGCTACCCCGTTGAGTTGTGGTGTACGCTTTGGAGTCTTCTCCATACGAATACCATTCGCAAAGCACAATATTCCCTAAACTCACCAAGCTCATACTCCCCACCATTGTCGATCTCAAGCACTTAAGCTTAAGTCCCGTCTCGATTCTCCACCAAGGCCCTCCACTTCTTGAACACCTCGAAAGCCTCATCTTTCCCCTTCAAGAAATAGACCCAAACCTTCCTTGTAGAATCATCAATAAAGGTCATGTAATATGACGCACCACCCGCAGACGTTACGGAGATGGCCCCCACAACCGTGTGAACCAATTCTAACTTTGCTTCCCTCAAACCCCTACCCGTCCTCGAGAAATTGTTTCTCCCCGTTTGCCAAACATACAATCTTCGCAGATCCCCACGCTGACCGTCTTCAAACCCGGTAGTAGTCCCTTTGAACAAAGTACCTTCATCCCCGTCTCACTCATGTGACCCAATCGACAAGTGCCACAAATCCGTATCACCCTTGGCCGCCGCCACCGCGATACTATCCTTGGTGTTATTCGCCAAATACAAAGTCCCCTCCTTATTACCCCGAGCGATCTCACAATCCTCCTTGGTAATAACCCAGCCTCGCAGCCGAATGTCACCTTGTAACCTTCTTCGTCCAACTGCCCAACTGATAGTAGGTTCTTTTTCAAACCTGGAATGTGTCTGACCCCGTTCAGATGTAAGACCTTCCCGTCCGCTGCTCCTATTCTGACATCCCCCTTCCCCTTGATTTCCAAAGGCTCGCCATCCGCCGATAGACCTTACCGAAATCACCTAGGAAGTGTAATTCTCCATCTCTTCCTTATACCCGCAAGAGTGGAATGATGCCCCCGAATCCGGCACCCATGATTCTAGTGCACTACTAACACTCGTAACCGCACATCATCACCTTCGACTGTCACATTCACCGAATTGCCCTTACGATTTGGACAATCCCTCTTGTAGTGTCCCAACTCCTTACAATAATAGCACTGAACAAATCTCTTTGCAACCTTTGGTTTGTCTTTGGTCTCCCCGGCTTTGCCCTTACCACTCACCACGTTCTCCCTAGATTCGGTTCTCCCTTGTTTGCTAGTACCCGGCTTCCCCTTGCTAGTAGTAGCTAAAGCCGATCCCGAAGCACTCGATGTCCCCAACTTCTTCATGCGATTTTCTTCGGCCAAAAGAAAGTCTTTAACATCATCATACTTCAATTTCTTCTTACCTGCTGAAGCATTGATCGCTGTCACCGTTCCGCTCCAACTTGCTGGTAAAGATGCTAGCAACAAGCACGCATGAACCTCACCATCGAACTTGATCTCCACCGCTGTCAATGAGTCTATAACATCCATAAACTCATCGATGTGCTTAGCCAAGGATCCTTCCTCTTGCATCTTGAGACTACCCATCTTGCGTATCAAATCAACCTTATTTGCAGCAGATGGAGTTTCAAATCTCTCAGTAAGATAATCCATAGCTCCTTGGTGGTTGTCGCCTTCTTGGTAGTCTTTGCAATCCACTTTGACAAAGTAGATCTGACCACCCCTAGGGCTTTCCGATCCATGAGTTCCCATTCTTCTTGATCTTCTTCTTCCGGTTTGACACCCTTCAGAGGCTTATAGAGATCCTTATTGTACAAGAGATCCTCAATCTGCATCCTCCAATATCCGTAGTCAGACCCATCGAATTTCTCAACCGCCTGTTTGTCCTTGCCCCTTTTTGATTGCTTGGAACAACTCCCTTGATCTTGAAACCAAGAGCTTTGATACCAGTTGTTGTGAATATTGCCCTCCACTACCAAGCAAACCTACAAGAACGATTAGAGCACACAAAACCAAGCACAAGAAATAAATCACAAAGAAGAACACAGAAATTGTTAATCCAGTTCACCAATTTGATTGGCTACTTCTGGGGGCACTACCAAACCAGGATCTTGCACTATAATATGTAGAATAATGTTACAATGAGAAAAGGGGCGGAACAATGCTTATATATGTGCCCAAAGATATAACCAAACCCTAGATGGCCTAAAGAGAAACGGGCCCAGAAACGCGAGAAGCGCGGCCGCCCTCCAAGGCACCGCGTCCGCACTAGTTCCCAGAAAGTTAAACGCCTTGATCAATCACTACCAGAAACAGGTCATTTAGCGACGGAATTATCAGCGACGGACAGATTCCGTCGCTAAATAGCGGCGGAATATAGGCTTTAGCGTCGGAAAATTTTTGGCGTCAAATTTAGCGACGGAATTTAATTCCGCCGCTAAAACGAATATTCCTCGAATATTCGTTTATTTCCGCCGCTAATTTGGCGGTTGATTTACCGACGGAATATTCCGCCGCTAAATCTTTATCAGCGACGGAAATATTCCGCCGGTGAAAATATATCATTTTTTTATTTTTTTATTTATCAGCGTCGGAAATATTCCGACGGTGAAATTAAAATATTTTTTATTTTTCTTTTTGAAATATTACACCGACGGAATATTTCCGACGGTGAAATTAAATGTTTTTTTTTTTTTTTATTAAACACCGACGGAATATTTCCGCCGCTGATAATTTAATATTTTTTTTATTTATCGCTGACGGAAAATTCCGTTGCCGATAACAAAATGTAATTTTTGTTTATTTTTAGAACTAATTAACAAAATAACAAACTAAAAAACATTAAAATATCATAAATATTTATGATATTTTTGAAAAAATAAATAAATCATAAATATTTATTAATTTTAATTTTTAATGCCATTATAAGTACCACATTCAGTCAAGCCAGTTATTCATCCTTGTGAGATCCCGAAAGTTGTGGCGTCATCAGGTTCTTTTTTTTTTTTTGAACGAACATTCATGTACGTTTTTGTTTCGACAAAGAATTTAAATTTTAATTTCGCCACTTATCATTTATTTAGGAAAACAATAAGAAAAACCTTTTTGATTTTAAAGAGATTTGAGGGTTCGGGGGTTAAGTTATGGAATGGGTAGGTCGAGGAGTATCCAAAATAAAACAAAAACAAGATTAGTCCAAAACAAGGAACTAACCAACTATTAGACAACACTCTGGAGATTATTGTCTCATAAGTCATAACTAAGATATCCGTAAAACAAAGACCCACATCATTACCGCTGAGCACACCGTACTCTCTCGGCCCCACCACCGCGCATGTCATCATCTACATCGTAAGCTTCAATGTTGACATCGTGAAGGGTTGTCTCCTCGCACTCATCATCAAGCTCCATATCTCGTCATCTGCGATGAAGGCTTAGGAGGCAAAGACACCCTCTAGGGCCTTGCATTGTTCGGAAGTCAAGGAACTGCAGGAAGTCGAACCCGCATTCGGACCTGCATGTGAAGGGAGAGAATTGAAATGTGGAATTACTCGAAATTAAAGATGAAATAGCACTGTGGGTAAGAGCGGCTCGATATTTGTTATTTTCAAATTCAATTCTTTGGAGAGAGAAAGAGAGAGAGAGAGAGAGAGGATGGGAGAGAGGGATTTAGAGGTGTCCGATTAAGTTGGTTTGAAAGTTTGAAAAGGATATTTAGTCCCTAACAAATATGTCATCACCCTTTCGCTTGAACTTTGGGTGCTCTTTCTGTTGTAGTACAAAGACTATGTCTCCAGTAAGAGTGTCAGGAGCTTCATCGGCTTCTCGTGTGGGAATGTAATTTTCTCGTCCATTTTGCATACCCTTCTCCACAACCACTTCCAAGACCTTCTTCTCTGTACAATGCAAGGCCCTGAGGGTGTCTTTGCCTCCTAAGCCTTCATCGCGGATGACAGATATGGAGCTTGATGAGTGCGAGGAGACAACCCTTCACGATGTCAACATTGAAGCTTACGATGTAGATGATGACATGCACGGTGGTGGGGGCCAAAGAGTGCAGTGTGCTCAGCAGTAATGATGTGGGTCTTTGTTTTCTGGATATCTTAGTTATTACTTATGAGACAATAATCTCCAGAGTGTTGTCTAATAGTTGGTTAGTTCCTTGTTTTGTATAAACCCTAAACCCGGCCTAAACCCTAAACCCTAACCCCTAACCCCTAACCCCTAAACCCTAAACCCTAAACCCTAACCCCTAAACCCTAAACCCTAAACCCTAAACCCTAACCCCTAACCCCTAAACCCTAAACCCTAAACCCTAAACCCAAAACCCTAACCCCTAACCCCTAACCCATAAACCCTAAACCCTAAACCCTAACCCTAAACCCTAAACCCTAAACCCTAACCCCTAACCCCTAAACCCTAAACCCAAAACCCTAACCCCTAACCCCTAACCCCTAATCTACTGCAGAGGCAATGTAGATATAAGCCAAATCGGAGGGGGAGTTCAAAACACAAGAAAAACAGACCACATAAGCAGTTGCGTTACATGCCGTTGATTCCAAGACTGCAACGCCTCTACGCGTCTAAATCTACTGCAGAGGCAATGCGTTGGCATAAGGAAAGTTTGCGTGAAGAGGGTGTGTTGATTCATCCCAGTGATGGGGAGGCATGGAAACACTTTGATGAGACTTATCCTGACTTTGCGTCTGAAGCAAGAAATATACGGTTATGCATCTGCTCTGATGGTTTCAATCCGTTTGGTCCTGGGGCAAAATCTTACTCTTGTTGGCCGGTTATAGCCACTGTCTACAATCTTCCGCCCTGGTTGTGTATGAGTGATCCCTACATGTTCTTGTCGTTATTCATCCCCGACCCAAACAGCCCTGGGAGGAACATTGACGTCTATCTCCGACCTTTGATGGACGAATTGAAGCAGCTTTGGGAGGATGGGGTCGAAACGTGGGATGCTTTCAAGCGAGAGAATTTCAGCATGAAGGCTGCGTTGATGTGGACAGTTAATGACTTCCCGCATATGGGATGTTATCGGGTTGGAGCACACCCGGGAAGTTGGCCTGTCCGTATTGTATGAGTGACACAAAGTCTTTCACGCTCACGCACTCGGAAAACCATGTTGGTTCGATTGCCATAGACAATTTCTTCCGAGGACCACCCATTCAGACCCGTAAGAATGCGTTTAAAAAGAACAAGATTGACCATGATGAGGCACCGATTCGTTTAAGTGGTGACACGGTCTATGAGGAGGTATCTAGATTGCCCGATCCTCGGTGGGGAAAAAGTTTTCGAAGACCAAAATACAAGGGTTTGGGACTACCCATAACTGGATCAAGAGGAGTATATTTTGGGAGCTGCCATACTGGAAAACAATTCTCATTCGACATAACCTTGACGTGATGCACATTGAGAAGAATGTATTCGATAATGTTTTTAACACATTGATGGATTTCAAGAGAACAACTAAAGACAACGAAAAGCTCGAAAGGACCTTAAGGAAATCTGTAAGCGGCCGGCCTTAGACTTGGTATACGTCAATGGTAAACCGCTAGATCGATGGCTCAATACGTGCTTACAAAGGAAAAGAAGCTCCTCCTCCCGAAATGGCTCAAGGATTTAAGGCTTCCTGATGGTTACGCGTCTAACATTGGTAATCGTGTCAATGTAGAGGAGGGGAAAGTGCAGTGGTTTGAAGAGTCACGATTGCCACGTTTTGCCGGATAGGCTACTTCCGATTGCTCTCAGGGGTCTATTGCCCGACAATATCTCGGGTGGCGTTAACGAGTTAAGTGAGTTTTTCCGAGCGTTAACATCGACCACACCGCGTGTTGATCACATGAAAAGCTTGAGGAGAGCATCGTAGTGACTTTGTGCAAACTTGAGAAGATATTTCCTCCTTCATTCTTTTGATTCTATGGAGCATTTACCGGTCCACTTGGCATACGAAGCTAGAGTCGGTGGTCCAGTTCAATACAGATGGATGTATCCATTTGAGAGGTAATTGAATTTATTCTATTTCTAAATAATTTGAGCGTTAACAATATACCTTCTTTAACATTATTTATGTTTTAATCTACGAATGACTTTTAGGTATCTAGGCCAATTGAAAAGGAAGATGAGCAATAGGGCCATGGTCGAGGCCTCAATTTCAGAGGCTGTTATCATAGATGAGATTGTTGCCTTTGTCGGAACATATTTTCCTCCTGATGTTGATACGAGATTGACTAGGGTTGGCCGCAATTACGATGGTGGTTTTCCGTCTAAGGGAAACATCTCTGTATTTTCATCCCCTGGTCGGTTGCTCGGCAAACGGGTTGGTATGCGTACGTGTAAGTACCCCAATCTGGATCACCCCCTTTCAAACACACGGGAAACACCGCAGACTCATCCACGCAGTCTCAGAGACCTCTCTCACTCAAAACCCTCTCAAAACCCTCTCAAACCCCCAACCAAACCAAGGGAGGAGCCTTTCTGGGATAAAAAGGGACAAAAGGACCTTTTGGGAATTTTCAGAAATCGTAAGCAATTAAGGTCCGTACGGACCTCTTTGTTTCAATGATTACTAAATCCCCTTAAAGTCCACAATATTCCCTCAAATCCCGGGAGAAATGATTACTTCCTTGCAGAGTTGGTCCGTACGGACCTCTTTTGCATGCAAGATGGTCCGTACGGACCTTATTGCTCAGTGGAACACCATCATTCCGTAATATTCTCCATCATTGCGCATTCCTCAAATCGAGGAAATCCAAAATTTCGATAACCAAGAAGGTCCGTACGGACCTCTTTGCTCCGAAATTTTTACTATAAATAGAGGGCTTCCCTCCTCATTTTCACACACCTCCCTCTTCTCTCTTCCTCCCTTAGCCTTCTCGGCTCCCCTCTAAGTCCTCTCGAGGCACTCCCGGCCCCTTTCGATCCTTCCGAGGCCTTCCGAGCCCCTCGTGGTGCTCCGAAGCCTCCCCGAGCGCTCCCGAGACGCTCCCGCGCCGCCCCGAGGCACTCTCGAGGTACTCCGAGGCCCCTCGTGGTACTCCGAGGCCTCCTCGGTCTTTCCACGGTGTCCCGCTCTTTCCGAGTCAAACCGACGATCCCCACGCACGCCGAACCTCCGCCCGAGTGACTCTCGCCACCACAACGCACGCCGAAACTCCGCCCGAGTGACTCGCCACCACAACGCACGCCGAAACTCGCCCGAGTGACTCGCCACCACAACGCACGCCGAACCTCTCGCCCGAGTGATCCCGACGATCCCTACGCACGCCGAACCTCTCGCCCGAACGCAGCCTCTACAACCTCAACTCACGCCGAAACTCGTCCGCAGACAACCGGTCCCTCCCGGCAATCCCGATCCATACCTAACGCTACTCCGACCTCAAACACCATTCCCAGCCGGAAGACGTACGCGAACCAACATTGGTAAGGCTTCCTTCCATTACTATTTCAATACATTTTCATACATAGCATACAATGTAGACATCCGATACAAAGATGCATTTTTAAAAGCACACACACACACACACAACATTTAAAGGATATTAGGGTATCCGAAAGACTCGTTTACGAGGCTACTCTGGGTGAGCTCTAATATTCTAATATTCTCTTCCCTGGGAGTCATCTCGACCTCCGAACTCAAAATCTCATCACACAAAAACGGTTTAAAATTATCTTTAAACTGATGCCCTTTTTCAATGTTTTGGGCTTAATAAAAACGGCGTGGCGACTCTACAAATGCGAAAACAAACGGCGAGACACCCTCCAACGCGAAAGATCGCGTATGCCGGGGCCGCGAGGCCTTTCGGATCCGGGCTATTTCGCTGGCGACTCTGCTGGGGAACATTTTGTTTTAAAAACTTTTAAACAAAACAAAAGATTTTTAAAACGATGATGAGGGTCAAACTTTCATTTTACCCCTTCCTTTAACTGTTGTGTGTGTGTGCACGTGCTTCGTTTTTATTTTACAAAAAAAAATAAAAATACAAAAAATGCATCAATATACATCTCGTGCATACATTTAAAATTCTTCAAAAACTCCCTGTTTACTCGTAAAAGAATTTTAGAGACCGCACACTACGCGCACCGCCGCCTCGGTTACACCGCACTCTACTCACACCGCCGCCTCGGTTACACCGCACACTATGCGCACCGCCGCCTGATACACCGCACACTACAACCCTTAACCCGGAGTGGTCTCGGTTGCGATCCGTTTGGTCTTCCTAGGCCTCTTGGGCGCGCACGGATCATTCCAAACATCCCATCCTAGCCAAGCGTCAACCCCGCACGTTGAAGTCTTCGAGTCACACTGTCCCGCACTCGGTTGGTTTTTACCCGGGCCCGTGTCATACACTCGGATACATATACCATGCCGCCATTTTTCGAGTCAAGGCTCTAACTCAAGATCTCTCGTGCAAGCAAAGCGATGAAAGGTCATGCTAAAATCTTGACTCGATCTTGATTTCCGGCTACACCTGCACGATGTTCCGTCCCGATATACATCCATGCTCGCATGACACCATGTCATCACGCCTTGATACGTCGCCCATGACGATATGACCCACCCTACGCCTAACGTCTGCATCCCTTGCGCAAGCAAGGTAAAGAGAGGTCATGCCGAACTCTTGACTCGATCTTGACTTAGCGGCCGGCTCGGTTCACTATTCACATGGCTAACGCATCAAAACGAACATGACAAAGCTCGGTCCTTAGGTTCGATTTTTCTTTAGGCCGGTGGAAACCGCTTGCACTATAGGACCCTCGCCCGGGGCCGTCCACCCCGGGATGTCGAAATACTGTGTGCAAAACGAGGGGCTTATAGCCGCACGTATGGTCTCCATCGACCCAGATCTAGCATAGTTGCGAAAAACAAGAGCAATCTTTTCCAACCTACCTAGGATTCTCGAGAAAACACGTTTTAAGTAAATTAAAACAACAAAAAAAAAAAAAAAAAATCAAAAATAAAAGAAACGGAAACCGCATGCCACGTGAGCTTTCCCCTTCTATCCCGTTAGGCCATTCCCGTGTCTAAACCTTGCCCGTCACCCCTCCAAATAACCGAGAGTGGTTGAGAATACCTGAAGCCGCCTTTTCAAAAGATCGAGGTCACAGTGGTCCGATAGCCCTTCCAAGCTTCAATCTGGCCCGCACTGCCCGATACTCCCCATGACGGATCACCGTATAACAAAGAGGGAAACGGAACTCCCGCCACTAAGGAACCTCCAGACAATGGAGGAGGTGCCGCGAGCCTTCGAAACCATCAAGAAGCGCCAAGAGGAGCAAGCAAGCTCGGGATCGTAGACACCCCGCGTCTTCGAGGAACAGCCGCAGCTTCCCAACCCGATGGAACCTTTGTTCTCATAGAAGACGAAGACATACCGGCTCCCAGGTTTCACCAAAGCTATCAAGAGGTCCCGCCTCCGCCAAGCTACGAGATCCCAAGCAACGCAAAGCGCCTCCCGCTCAAAGCTCCTCCGCACGGGCCAAGGCAGCCCGACATGCCCGCCGGGATCGCCAGCTTCTCGCTCGCACATCAAGCCTCATTTACTAACAAAGACACATACGCGCCTGCTCCGCGTATCCCACGCATCTTTATCCCCTGTGATTCAATCCTTTGCCTCTATACGAGCCTCGCAACCACAATCAAAAGTCCCCATTCTTACTGTGGACAGCATCCCGAGCGGATATCCCGACATCTCAAGTTTGCCACTCCGCAAGTTCCGCTAAATTGGGGCTAACGAATCGTTTCCCAGCCTCCCAAACACAACCCTAGCGGACTGTGCAATCACGCCCTCAACTTCAACACCCTGTGGTATGGGTTGGTATACACTCAACTACCTCCCCAAGACTCCCGAATGGCGATCCCATCGCCCAATCCACCTCCATCTTCGGTGTCCGTCCCCGAAAATGGTAACCCACCTCAGACATCCGGATCCCCACATGGCCCGGCTGATTGAACAAATGAAAGACATGCAAGGCAAGCTAGCTAGTTCTCGGAAGGACTCCCTCCCGCCTACCGATCCGAACAAAGTGGTCCCTCTCCCTCCAAAGTTCGTGATGCCGGAAATGGAAAAGTTTGACGGAACAGAATGCCCAAAACCCACATCGACACCTACGTCCCGGGTATGAGAGCCAAAGGGGCAACCCTCAACAGATGGCGTATCATTTTCAGCATTCCTCAAATCCACAAAGACTAAGGTGGTTCCTCAATGTGAAGGCGTAAAACCGCTCCACATGGGATCGATCGTTGAAATCTTCTCGGAGAAGTACCGCGCCAATCTTGAATGGGAAACAAACCGCCATGACCGCAAGCCACCGAACAAAAGGATGACGAACCGGTGGGCGAGTTCTACAAAAGATGGAACCGGAAGCTAAGCGAGATAATGGATCCACTTTCCAAAGAAGAGCAAGATGGACATCTTCCATTCCCGCTCAAACCATCTTTGAGGACCTTGATCGCCCACCATTTCTATCCGCATCTCCGTTCCATGGTCAACGCCGGACAAGGTTTGAAAAGACTCGAGTCTTCAAAAGGCAACAAAGAACCCCGCCTCATCCTACCGCTATCGAACAAACCCGGCAACTTCAACTCTTGCCCCAACCAAAGGAAAGGAAGCAAATGAACAAAGGCACTACATTCGTAACGGAGCTCAAGTAAACCGCGATCAGCAAATCCCCAAAGAATAGCAACCCCCTCGCTTCCCACAGCCCAAAGATTTTGATAACCTCGGAAATGCCCTCGGGTCAAGTATTTGAAGCTTGTGAAGCGAAATCTTCTCAAACCACTCGAGAATTTCCAACCGAAGACCCTCAAACCCAACATGGATATGAGCAAGCACCGCGCCTTCCATAACTACCCCGGCCACACCACCGACAATTGCTTCGTACTCAAGCAGTGATTCAGGGCTCATTGAGGAGGGAAAATTGGAACGCCCCTCGTGGTCCCAATACCATTGGAAATCCATTCCCCCAAAACGACAGGTAAACTCAATAGCCGTTGACGAAACTCCAAGCGAGAGCAGACTCCCCGCAATTTCCGAAACCGCGCATGTCAGTCCCGCTATGACTCGGGAGCGTGAAACAAGAGTCAAAAGGTCTCGTGACCGGGAATTCCGACAAGAACGCCTGCAAGGGCCACCGTCTCCCTACGATCTTTGCCCCAGCCCAAGGCATACAAATGGATGGATCGAACGTTCCCCAGACGAGACCGAGTCCACCCGTAGCACGGGAAGCGGCTTAGCCTTCACAGTACGATGACTTGCCAATATGTGAGAATCGGCACAACGAAGCCCTCCTCATCCTCATAAAGATAGAGATGTTCTTCCTCCCGAACGTCTTAATTGATAACGGCTCCGCTAGCCAACATCATCGCTTTAAGCACATTGAAACGACTCCGCATCGACCGTTCTCGATAAGGCCTTCACCTCGGGTAATCCGAGCCTACGACTCCACCGCACGACCAATCGTAGGAGTCATCAATTTGAGGATCCAATTCGACGTACAACCGGAGTCGGTGAGAGTTCCAAGTCGTGGAAATCAAACCAACCTTCTCTCGCTTTGTTGGGACGGCCTTGGATACATAAGATGAAAGCAGATCATCTACTCTTCACCAATGCGTGAAATTCATCAATGCCAACGGAGCGATAGAAGTGATCCGCGGAAGCGGTGCGATGGCAAGTGCTTGGCCGCGCAAGCTACGACCCGAGAAGAAGGTCCCGACATGACCGAATACTCTTCTCCAGATGATTCTCCTACCCCGTCCCGCTACGAAGTGGATCCTCACATCCACGCTCTAAGCCGCGACGAGCTGGAAATTGAAGAACTCATGGGTCGTGATGACAACTCGACATATGCGACCGTGAAGAATGCTTGAGAGAGGATCAAGAGATTGGATGCCCTAATGGAGATTGATCGAGGAGTAGACCCTTACTTCACCGAAAACCCTCTTCTTGCAAACCGGCTCATCACCGATCCCCGGTACAAGACAACCCTCTAGCCGACACTCTCGGATCTTACTGGGGACACCATCACGGCCTAGTTCAATTCAACATTCCGTGTCCGACCCGAACGAACAGTGGCGCAACCTCCTCAAGGCTTAATCGGGAAGGAGATATAGCATGCCCGCTCGAATCGGACATTGTAAACGTCGTCCAAGTTAAAATCCCGAGATAAAGAAGCAGATTCTATGAAAGTGATCAACATCGGCAAGAATCCACTCCGAATCGCCGAATGCTTCGCCCTCCTAGAAGTAGCCCTCGCCGACTTCTATCATCAAACCCCGAGGACCGTGGCAACACTAATGGAGGGACATCATCGTGTGGAGCACCAAAAACCTCCGCGATCTCGGTTTGAAATCGAACCGCATGCAAGCTACTTTCCAGACTCCATGCCAAGGGAAGATTGGCCACCCGAACCGGCACCACTCCTCTAGAGCTACAAATGCCCATCCGAGAGTAATGAAGCCCGGTCCAATCCCTCGTCGCCTATAGTCTAGCTTCGAGTCTTGTTGTCGTGTATTCACATCTTTTGAGTCTTTTGACGGCTTTACGCCCGACGATTGTGAATCTTTGGTCAACAATGTACGCTCTTCACGCTTTCAATAAAAGGTCCGACCTTTCCTAAAAATCATTTCATTGCATCTTTAACAAATGATGATATTAACTAATCAAAACAAGTTAATAACAATTCATCTCGCAAACACATTAATTAAATAAATGCATCAAGCAAACCTTTAAGCATGTTGTCAAACGAGAGAAAAACCGGGCCCAACCTGCCGAGAAGGTTTTAATCACAACGATTTGCAAGATCGTCAAGAGCCAAAGAGACGCAAGTCCGACGCCATTTCCAAGACAAACCGCATTTTCCAATACCTCAAGAGCGGGAAACCACCTTCATGAACAAGGAAGACCCACACACGTGAGGGGTCAAAACCAAGAGCATCATGGCCCTAAAACGCCTTGCCTCTCACTTCGTCATCCTCGGGACATGCTATACAAGAAACGCTACCACGGGCCACTCCTACGCTGCATCAACCAAGAAGAAGCAAACAAGTTCATGAACGAAGTCCACAATGGGGCTTGCGGTCCCCACATGAACGCCGAGCCCCGATGCAAATCATTCTCGTGGATGGGCTACTACTGATCTCCACGGAGGCGGTGCATCCACTTTGTCCGAAGCCGCGACAAGTGCCAACGGTTCTCCAACCTCAATCATCTACCACCCCACGATCTCTACCGCATGACTACACCTTGGCCCTTTGCCACTTGGGAATTGACGTCATCGGGAAAATCGCTCCGCCAAAGAATCTGGTCACGAGTTCATCTTAGTAGCCATCGACTACTTCACCAAACGGGTCGAAGCCAAGTCCTACAAGGTACTTCACCTCCAAGAAGGTCGCACATTTCCTCAAAGAAAACATCATATGCCGATACGGCATCCCAAATGGGGTCATATCGTACAACGGCTCACACTTCGAAGGGAATTTGACGGAGCTAGCCGGCCGAATTCAAGATCACACGCCACAAATCTTCTCCCTACCGGCCACAAACAAACGGCGCCGTGGAAGCGACAAACAAAACCCTCGAACGGATCATCCGAAAATGACCACCCGAGGACGAGATTGGCCCGAGAAGCCGCACCTTGCACTTTGGGGCTACCACACATCAGTCGAATGCCCACGGGAGAAACCCCATTTGCCCCGACGTACGGGATGGAAGCAAGCCCTTCCCATCGAGCTAGAAATTCCCTCACCCGAGTGCTTTGCTGGAAAATGACATCAACGAAGTCGAATGGCTCCGAAGCCGACATGACGAATTGGCTCTGTTAGACGAGCGACGACTAAAGGCCATGGAACACGTCCCGAGCCTATCAAAGCTGGGATGGCTAGAGCTTTCGACAAGAAAGTCAAATCCCGAGGCATCGTGGAAGGTGACCTCGTACTCAAAGAAAAGCCTCCCACTCGAACCAACCCACTGGGAAAATGGGAACCCACATGGATCGGCCCTTTCGTGGTTCAAAAGATCTTCTCCGGAGGCGCCATGAAGCTGACAGACCTAGACGGCAATCCCTTCATGAATCCGGTCAACGGAAGCAAACTTCGCAGATACTTCGCCTGAAGAAGAACAACTGTGCATCTCTTGGCACTCCATGTAGTGTCGAACTACGCAGACCTGAGCCCTCTAGTCCGGGGAACGTAGGCAACCTTAATTGGTCCGGTCTAAAAATACACAAAAAGTCAAAAGTTTGAATGTCAATCAAGACCTCCATCAAGCTCCGCACTTTTCAAGAACACGCCCCGCCAGCCACCTTGACCAAGTCAAACGACGGCGGCAACATCAAAGGACATCCGAGGGTCACTCAAGGCATCAAACGACCGACTTCGTGATCGTTCCAAGCCGGGGCTTGTCTTCGCCCTCACGCGCTTCAAAAAAAAAAAAAAAAAAAAAAGAGAGCTCGAGCAAGGGCTCACAAAAAGAGAGCTCGAGCAAGGGCTCACAAAAAACAATAAATAAAAGAAGCTCAAGTAGAAGCTGCAAAATTGAGGTCAAGAGCCCGACGCCAACAAGCGGCAAGGAAGCTACAAAAAAAGACCGTCGAACGACTTGTCGTGGGAGCATTCAACCTCTCGGCCAAGCACAAAGCCTCAGCAAAGGAGATTGCCGTCAGTGGCCTGGGACCGTTTTTGGGCCCGCGAATGCAACGTAAAAGTCCAAAGATGGACGCCGACAAAGCGCACAACGAAGCAAGGGTAAACAAAAGATCTTGCGTCTCGATAAAGCTTTAAAAGTAAATCACAAATCACTAACGGTTACAACATTTCTTGATGAGTTCAAGCACGGTCTACTCTCAAGTTCACAACATGCTAAAAGACAAATTTTAATACATTTAACTAATAATGTGTTTGCGATGCAATGAATGGATACTAGAGGTCATTCCGCGCCATCTGCGCTTGTCCTCGCCATTCTTTCCTTTCTTCCTCGTCCCCGGCGAGTCTTCTTTCGCTCCACGTGAACCAACTCTGCGTCTCTCGGCCCGAGATCCGGGGTCCTCCCCGTAGAGTCAAATAATCCGGTAGCTCTCGGGGCTTCATTCGCCCGTGCTTCGGCTCGATCTCCTCCCTCGCGAGTCCGTAAAAGAGGACCTCTCCCGTCGGTCGGTCAACTCTAGTCTCGTAGTCAAACAAAGCGTCTCCCGTCACATCCAAAGGGTCGACCACTGTGCTTCGGAACTCCTAAGGCAATAGCTACTACGGCAACCGGGTCCTGCACTGATGCACGCCGCTTTCCAAGACCACTCACTGGGATCGCCCAACATGCCGCTCATACTGTGCCGATACCGAGCCGTCAATACAACGCTCCCGACGTCTAAGGAGTACCACAGAGGGAAAGCGGAATACTTCCCTACCTCGTAAAATACAAGAAGGTACTGAAGCCGCCATACAAAAGAGGAACTACCTCCCGCAGCAGCAAGGTCATCCCACCAACAAAGGCTCCTCGCTTCATCCCAAACCGCCGGAAACAAGCGACGGAATATAGAAGGAGGACCAAGACAAACCTCGGAACTCGACAACGTAGGACCCTTCCCGCAAGATCCTCCTGGTCTCAATCCTCCAAAGGCGAACCCACCAATGATCTCGATGCGTACTAAGCCGTGCCATCCATCTCTCCTGCAAAGTGATCGATCCATATCCAACGCAAGAGGTCGCCGAGCAAATGACCACGGGCTAAATGACGTCGTGAGCCCGGCATGGCTCGAAGTCTCTCTCGCAGCCACAAGGTGAGCAAAGCGGCTTCCTCTCATAAAACGATCCTACGCGACGGCCGACGGCCGATACCATGAAGAGTCTCCCCAAAGACTAACGGAACCCATTTCCTCAAAGAATACAAGACAAAGTGCTTCACCGTCCTCAAGAAACCTTGCTCCAAACCGCCCAAACACTGCCAAAGCCATTCCCCAAGAACAAACACTACCCACAAACACACTCTCACCACGTGGCATGTACAAAATAAAAAATAATAATAGCAACAATTTCTAGGACAAATCCTAGAATCACAAAAATGACATTACATCTTAAAATAAAATACCGTTGCCATGCAAATACATGTGTTTTTATTACAAAATTTCTATAAATGTCTGTTGCTAAACAAAAAAAGGGGGATATGAAAAGAGGAAAGCAAATGAATACTAATCGTACTCCTCAACATCATCATCTCGCCAAGGTCCTCCAAGAGAAGTCGGGCATCCCAATAACTCGCCCGTCACATCTCGCTGCCGTAATACCGAGCACCCGTCTGGAGGCTCCCACGAAAAGTACTCAAGGATCAAATCCGGCGAAAGGATCAAAGAAAGAAGGCTCGAGGAACCTCACCTCAGGCGCCGTGCGAGGCATGAGCCGATAAAAGGGCCGCTCCTCGAAGGCCCCGCAGCCTCCCGAAGACGCCCCGCATCCATGCTATGCCGCCCTCAAAGGTCCTCTCCGCTGCGGCTCCGGCCTCGGCTCTAGGCGAGGAACGTCTGCGCAGTGCCTCGAAGGCATAGGCTCGTACGCTGGGCACACGACGCGAAGACCGGCAGACATCTTCGACGCCATCTTCTTAGCAAAGGAACGCATCGCCACGTAACGGCGAGTCAAGATATCATAGGCTCTCCTGACCTCGCACCAACAAGCGCCTAAGGAAACGCCAAGAATACGCTTATACTCAACAACAAAAAGAGAAAAATACGTAAAAGATGCCAAGATGGAAAAGAGTCAAGACACTCACCGATCTATCTGGTCCACTCGTATGCAAGCAGAGCTCGCTCCGAACCGGGTACAGCACACCCTCCTCTCGATCCGTCCTCGCGACGTACGTGAAATCCGGTCCCGCATCGGAACCTCTGGGAGCCCCGGGCGCCTCTCTCTCCCGCGCGCACTCGCGGCGCCCCTCGCCTTCCTCCTCACGAAGGCCCCGTACTCCTCTCCATACAAGATGAACTCCTCGTCACCCACACCGCCAAGGTCCCTCTCAAAGTCAAGCACATCCATGTCCCGGGAATCAAGCATCCCAAAGGGAGGGTCCCTGAGCCACTTCGGAAGCACACCAGGCCACGCCGCCGAAGACCCGCCCTCCCAAATACATAACATCGCAGTCAAGCTCCCGCAAGATCTTCCGCCGCGTCGTCACCTCTGAGCCCTCAAACTCATCTCCCTCATACCGAGTCCACGGGAACAAGACAAACCCTCACGGCTATCTCTCTCCGTGACGCTCCCGCACATCCCCGTAGGCGATGGTGAGCTTCCCTGCCGTCCTCCTCTTCCTCGCCGTACGAGCCCTATCCCAAAGATAAAGCAGTGGTACGCAAAGAATGTTCTGTGATCCCTATCCCACGGGAAGCACTGAAAACCTCATAAAACCACACTGCGTGACAAAAACAGAGAAGGCTCAAGCAGTAAAAGAAAACGGAGAAACGACAAGTTGCTAAATCAAAAACAAAGCAATAAACTCATACCTCCGCAGCAAAGTCAAAACAGCCAACGAATCGGCTGGGCTACAATTCCCCGCTAAACCGGTCCAAGGAAAAGTAGAGCTCAAATAAGCCCGCTCGCCCCAAGCAATGTCGCACTTATCCATTGTCAATCAAGCTCTCCAACAGAAAGCAAAGGAGCCGCGGTCGCGTGGTTCGAGAACAAAGTCTCGACAACAGGCATACCACAAAAAGGAGCGCGCTAACCGCTCCGCCGTCACTCGGCCGGTACCTGGATGTAGGCCCCACACTGGCCGTAATCTTCAGCTCCACATCACTATACAACATGCCTGCAGGCCCTCGCGAGGACGAGGCTCAAAACCCAACAAATTTCAAGACCACATCTGAGATCATATCCTCCACCGCACCGGCCCTCCTTTCAAGGAAAGCCCGGCGATCGCAAAGAAAGTCGGTAGGCGCCACCGTCACCTCTCCCTGCCTCGATGGAAGGTGTGGGTGGTATCCCACCGCACTCGTAAAGGCCAAGGAAGACGCTCTTGTTCTTCCTCGTGTCGAAACCCCACCAGTGTTCTCAACGAACACACCTGTGCCGTAAGCATAAACCACTCTCCGGGACTCGGCCTACCGTCCACGGAAATATCGTGCATCCGTCGCCATAGCCAACAAATGCCTCGAGCGACCCCGAAGTCTTCATCCTCTCGCCTTCCCGCCATAAGCCCCGCATCCCGCAGTAAACACAAAGAAAGGTACGTCAATCACAAAGATTTTAATATAAAAACAAAGGCACATATAACCCGTCACAAAACACGGCACACAATGCACATATTTTCCACATATAATGCACATATAATGCACATAATTTTCTACATATATCATGCATATAATTTTTCTCATGCAAAATTTCGTCACAAAAACACTAAGACACACTGCATACACATTTTCTCAAAAGAAAAAGGGGGATTAAACCCTACCCGACACATTTTCAAAAGAAAATCCGTCCCAACACAAAGACATATTGCACATATTTTCCCCACGTAGTCCGTCACCCAAAACACGGCACGACACATATGCATAACACAAAAAAATCCGTCCCTACACGGCACACACTTTCACATATAACCCGTCACAAAACACTAAGCACGTGTCACATTTTTTTCACAAAATTTATCACTACACGATAATTTTTCTCACAATGTACATACATAAATAGCATACGTGTACAAAACACCAAAGCATGCATTTCATTAGAGAGGCACTTTATTTTCACAAATAAAAGCTAATCTACACATTTCTCGCACAAAATACACACATACCCACAATTTTTACATGTCCATTTTCAACAATTCATCAAGAATTTCACAAAAGGCATAAAATAATAAACAAAAAAATTCAAAAATGCGAAAACTAAAAGCCTAGTTCTAGCATTCAAAAATTCGAAAGCAGGAATCAAAACGAACAGATTTCTTACCTCCCGACGTTCATGGAGTCGACGATTGTGCACCTCCGGATTCGGATACAAAACATCCTGGTTCTTCGAAGATGGAACGAACGAAATCCAATTCCTTTGAAGCTCCATCCGTTGCTCGACCACTTCTTGATCAAGGCGTTGACGACGACTCCTTCGAGATCCCTCCGCCATTCAAGCAATTCAAGCTAAGAAAATGGAAGATTTTGGACAAAATGGAGTTTTCTCTCTTTCTCTCTCGTCGGTTCACGACCGGAAATGGGAAATGAAGAGGAGAGCTTGCTATTTAAACCCGGCCAAAACCTGGGAATCGTAAACCAAAGTGGTCCGTATCGCACCTCTTTGCAACTGTGTTGGTCCGTACGGACCTCTTTGCAAGTGGTGGCCAAATTACTTTCCCCGCCTTATAATCTTTGCCCCCGGCCGTCCTAAGGCCTTTTCCAAAGAACTAAGTGCGTAATGGTCCCTAACCCTTCAATTCAATCCACCTGGCCAAGCGTAAGACCGGTCTCGCCACTTCAACGGCAATTCAACCACCGGCCGCAACGTAAGACCGGGCATCCTCGCCACTTCAACGGCAATTCAACCACCGCCGGCGTAAGACCTGGCTCGCCACTCCAACGGCAATTCAATTTCGCCACTTCAACGGCACTCCAACCACCGCCGTCAAGCGTAAGACCGGACTCGCCACCTCAACGGCAATTCAACCACCGGCCGCTGTAAGACCTGACCTCGCCACTCTAACGGCAATTCAACCACCGGCCATCAACGTAGCACCGGTCCCCGCCACTCCAACGGCACCAACCACCGCCATCAACGTAAGACCGGTCCCGCCTACCTAACGGCAATTCAACCACCGGCCATCAACGTAAGACCGGTCCTCGCCACTCCAACGGCACCAATTCAACCACCGCCCGCTCAACGGCAATTCAAGAAGGAGCCAACACCTCCCAAAGACGTAATCCCAAGGCACGAGACGCTCCAAAACGCCCGACGGCAATTCAAGAAGGAGCCAACACTCTCCCAAAGACGAATATCAAGGCACAAGACGCCTCCAAACGCTCAACGACAACTCAACCACCCTGAGGTCCGAAGTCATCTTCCCAACAGTGGCAAGTGGCCCTTGGCTACAAGGTCATGCATCCCCAAAGAATAAGTCAAGCACCGGCAGCCGATGTAGAAGCTCCGAACTTCGCCCACTTCAATCTGGGCAGCTGGCAAGCAGCCGATAAGTCTTAATCTCGCCTACTCACCTCAAAGGCAGCACGCCATCAAAGTAAGTTTCCCCGGAGCTCCTTCCCCCAACGAGTCGAAAGCGAAGTCATACAGATCGCATATCCTCAAAGACACTGCCATCATCTCTTGCCCACTCAACGGCAAAACAAGCACAAGAAGTGAGCCAACACTCTCCGAGTACAAGTCCTAAGGCACGAAGCGCTCCAAAACGCGCCAAAATGGCGAAGCAATCACCGACCGTCATCTCGGCTTGCCCACTTTTCAACTCGGCATAAGCAAGCACCCATAGTCATCGTAAGTCCAACCTTTCTACTCAACATGCAAAACACAAAGGCATCTACGCTCCTCGAAGCTACAAGTGCCACACTCTACCACAAATGCGGCGTAGAAGACGATTCAAAGTCCTCGCGCATTACATATCAAACCGCAAGGGCTAGAAGACGTATTCAAAGTCCTCAGCAGCATTACATCAACTACGGCTAGAAGCACTATCTCAAAGTCCTCGCGCATTACATCAACCGCCGCCGAAGATCGATTCAAAGTCTCTCTGGCAAATAAGGGTGGCACAAACCGGCCGCATGACGATTTATCAAAGTCCCAATCGCTATGTACCCAACCGCCGCTGGGATGACGCATTCATTTTGAAGTCCCTTCCACCAGGTGGCACCAACCGCCGCCGATGACGATTCTAAAGTCCTCCATTGCGCTGCTGGTACCAACCGCCGCCAGATGACCGATCTCAAAGTTCCTCTAGCTGTGGCACCAACCGCCGCCGTAAGGACGATTCAAAGTCCTCCGGGGCCGTGGCACCAACCGGGCCGCCAGATGATCATCTTATTCAAAGTCTCCTGCTGTACTCACCCGGGCCGCCAGATGACGACTAAAGTCTCTCCAACAGGTAATTAACCGCCGCGATGATCTATTCAAAGCTCCTCTGGGCCGCTGCACCAACCGC